>CM036770.1:30017710-30592710 GCA_020796225.1 Arion vulgaris
GAAAAGAAAAAGAAAAAGAAGAAGAAATAAGAAGATGAAAAAGTCAAGTAAAACAAATAAAACAAAATAAAATGGAAAATTGAAAAAAAATAAAACATGATTCATTTAGTGGAGCATAGGAAAAATGATAGAATGTTCTAAAAAGGTCTGAGAGATTAGAAAAAAGAGAAATTAGGAAAAAAGTACAATTATAATAACTAAATGAAGTTTAGAATTAATCAGAAAGAAGTAAATGAGGGAAATGGATGAAGAAAAAAAAATCCGAGAAATTGAAAGAAGAAATGGCAGAACGAATGAAAATTATTTCATGCAGCCAAAAAGAGCAAATGTAAGAAAAAGATATTGATAGAAGAACACGAAATGGAAAAAAAGACAATGGAAGAAAAAAAATGAAGAGAAAAAAGAAGAAAATTCCTGAAATCCAAACTCAAAACGGCATTTCTTTTACTCTCTCTTCCTTGGGAGCTAAAATATCACCTTCTCTGGCAGTTTTCCCCCATAGCCATCTTCAATCCTCAAGACGACACCGCTTTGGTCAGTCTGACGTCCTCTTTCCGTCACCCTTCAACTCACTTGTTTGTCCAGTGACACTCGAATTTGTCTTCAGTAGCGTATACCTGATCCACTCCATTGTCTTCTCCTTACCGATGTCATCATGTGTTCCTGTCCTGTTCTTTTTCAATATGTCTGTTTTCTCTCTTTGAATCATCATCAAAAATGTTTTCCTGAGCAGAACTTTTACCAATAGTCCTTCAGAACTTCTCTCTCATATGCCTGATGTCCTGCCTCTCCAGCCGTTATGCTCAAACCATCAGTTACATCCTGAATCCATCTTCCCCGTGATCTACCTCATCTTTTTGTCGTGAAGACTTCTTTCACAACGGTCTTCTCCAGCCCTTTGTCTTTCTTTATATGTCCAAAATACTTTCAATTTCTTCATTTTTATTTGTAACATCAACCAGTTTTCTTTGATTTTGAGTTCTTTCTCGCACGAGTGGTTTCTGGTGCCCAAATATTTGTTTTGTAAAGAATAGAACCACTGTTACCTGCCACGCATGTCGTAAGAGGCGACTAAGGAGGTTTGGCTGATAACAACAAATAAATAACAACAAATAAATAACAATAACAACATATAAATAACAACAAATAAATAACAACATATAAATAACAACAAATAAATAACAACAAATAAATAACAACAAATAAATAACAAAAAATAAATAACAATAACAACATATAAATAACAACAAATAAATAACAACAAATAAATAACAAAAATAAATAACAACAAATAAATAACAACAAATAAAACAACAACAAACAACAATAACAACAAATAAATAACAACAAAATAAATAACAACAAATAAATAACAACAAATAAAACAATAACAACATATAAATAACAACAAATAAATAACAACAAATAAATAACAATAACAAAAATAAATAACAACAAATAAATAACAATAACAAAAATAAATAACAACAAATAAATAACAACATATAAATAACAATAACAACAAATAAATAACAACAAATAAATAATAACAAATAAATAACAAATAAATAACAACAAATAAATAACAACAAATAAATAACAAATAAATAACAACAAATAAATAACAAATAAATAACAACAAATAAATAACAACAAATAAATAACAACATATAAATAACAACAAATAAATAACAACAAATAAATAACAACAAATAAATAACAAATAAATAACAACAAATAAATAACAACAAATAAATAACAAATAAATAACAACAAATAAATAACAACAAATAAATAACAATAACAAAAATAAATAACAACAAATAAATAACAACAAATAAATAACAAATAAATAACAACAAATAAATAACAACAAATAAATAACAAATAAATAACAACAAATAAAAAACAACAAATAAATAACAACAAATAAATAACAACAAATAAATAACAACATATAAATAACAACAAATAAATAACAACAAATAAATAACAACAAATAAATAACAAATAAATAACAACAAATAAATAACAACAAATAAATAACAAATAAATAACAACAAATAAATAACAAATAAATAACAACAAATAAAAAACAACAAATAAATAACAACAAATAAGTAACAAATAAATAACAACAAATAAATAACAAATAAATAACAACAAATTAATAACAAATAAATAACAAAAAATAAATAACAAATAAATAACAACAAATAAATAACAAATAAATAAAAACAAATAAATAACAAATAAATAACAACAAATAAATAACAAATAAATAACAACAAATAAATAACAAATAAATAAAACAAATAAAATAACAAATAAATAACAACAAATAACAACAAATAAATAAAATAAATAACAACAAATAAATAACAAATAAATAACAATAAATAAATAAAAATAAATAACAACAAATAAATAAAAATAAATAACAACAAATAAATAACAAATAAATAACAACAAATAAATAACAAATAAATAACAAGAATAAATAACAAATAAATAAATAACAACAAATAACAACACAATAAATAACAAATAAATAAATAACAACAAATAAATAACAAATAAATAACAAATAAATAATAACAAATAAATAACAACAAATAAATAACAACAAATAAATAACAACAAATAAATAACAACAAATAAATAACAATAAACAGATTTATATTCCTCCTATACTTACTTCCAAACGTAATCCTTGTACTGTCAGCATTGACTAAAACTCCCACCCACAAGAACAGGATAATAGTGCGTTTGACATTTCTGTACATAATTTAAGGAAGGTAAGAAACCTTCAGACCAGTTACTGGACAAAATTTGTACCGTCTTCTACACTTATGGGTATTTACACAGAAATAAGAAGAGGTCGAGGATGTCCGCCAAACTTGGTTACCAGTTACTCCTGAGATCCAGTCCTAGTTTTAAGGCCACTGCAGCTGTTTTTATAGTACGCTCGGTTCACCGATTTTTCTCTTGATCGAATTGAAACACGTAACAACAAAGTACTGTAATTTTACAGAGTACACAAACAATAAAAAGTATAAAATATAAAAAGTATTTTCCTACCAACACTTTGTTACCAGTGCCAAACTTGGTCTCTTACCTCAACACATCACAGAAAGCTCACACTGTGAAATGAAATGCTTGAGGAAGGCAGTGGAGTCACCAGGAAAGATAGACTACGAAATGAGGACATCAGAAGCAGAGTGGGCATAACTTCATGCACCGAATACATCGAAAGACAACAAATGCAGTGGTTTGGACATTTAATGAGAATGAAATACAACCAACCACCAATAACAGCATACAATAAAAGAGATCGGGTACTAGAGCTAAGGAAGACCAAGAAAAAGATGGATAGACAATATCAAAACCACACTACATAAACACGGATACAACACAACAAGGGCGACTCATCTAGCCCTAGAATGCAAATTAAAGCTCCCATCCCTATGCTTAACGGCAAGAGTGGACAGCCAACTACATCTTCCACCTGGGAATAGACAATAGACAATAGACACAAACAATATGACTTATTTGAAGTCAGGGCGTGCGTATATTTTCTTAGTATGATGCAAGTCTTCGAAATGCCGGCCCTTAAATGGTTTTTTCCTTAGAATAATCTTCAATTGTAATTTTTATTTTGCAGCTTATGCCGCCCTCCTTACAGGTTCCGCCTGATGAGGACCGCCTCTCTGTATCATATCACGGTACGGCCCTGTTTGAAGTATTCATCTACGCTCCTTGTGGAGCATAGGGTATTAACAGTTCTTCGCCACTTTTCTCGATCTCTGGCTGTCTTCTTTATAGTTATCAGTTATCAGAGTACTATCATCATTTCACTCCAGACACGTCCATAGGTGCTCCGATCTCCGCCTCAACAAATCCAGCAGAGTCCAGTGGCTCAACACGCCAGTTAGATGTTGATTAATCAATCTCTTTGCATATTTGGTGTGTCGTTCTTTTCTGGTTGTACCATTATCGAAACCTATCTCTCTCAGTTTGGGTGTTAGTATTGGTCTCCCAATATTGGTCTTCTTTATGGTCTCCCATGACAATTGAGCACTCTTCAGTTCCTCAAGAAGACTTCGTCTCCAGGTCTGTTTAGGACGTCCTCTTTACGTTTTCCATGTGGGTTCCACTCAAGTGCTTGTCTAGTGACACTCGACTGTGTCTTTCGTAGGGTATGCCAAACCCATCGCCATTTTCTCCTCTTAATCTGGGTCATCATGGGTTCCTGTCCTGTTCTTATTCACAGGTCTGTGTTTGCAAAACTATCATACCATCTCAGTTTGAGAATCCGCCGTAGACATCCGTTGACAAAAGTCTGAATCTTATTCGTATTTAACTTGGTTACTCGCCACGTTTCCGAGCCATACAGCAATTCAGATTTAACATTACAGCTGTAAATGGTTTTTGTACTTTATAGTACACTAGTACTATGTTTTTACGTGTTTCACCATCGCTACACAGTTTTACTGCAGTCTTCTCTTGTACCTTGATCAAAGTAAACATTTACTCAATATAAAACAACACACAATAATCTTCCATGTCATAACAGAACACAGCAAGCTCAACCACCATATGCACAGAATAAGACAGCCTGCTCAGACTGTACATAGTGCATGTCAGATTGAAACAGACCCCCAAAAAAGCCGCCCGTGTGGTGCCGGAGCTCACAAGGGAAGCAAAGAATAGTACCACTGCAACCTACAATGCATGTCGTAAGAGGTGACTGATGTAGGCCCTAGGAATGCTACCCTAGTAAATAAAAAGCAGCGCAGAAATCGGATGTGATGGCCTAACTTGTAGGTGCATAACTTTTTTTTTTTCTTTAGCCGGTTACATCCTTGGCGTTTAGGGCAGCAACAAACGTACACCATTCTTCCCTGTTCATGGCCTTCCTCTGTATTGTGTTCCAGCTATGATTCATTTCCTTCAGTTCTTGCTCTATCGTTCTCCTCCAGGTCGTCTTGGGTCTTCCACGCTTTCGCCTACCCTCTGGAGTCCATCTCAGTGCAGTTTTCGTGTCGGAGCCAGTCTCCATGCGCATCACATGTCCAATCCATCTCCAGCGTCGTCTTCGGATGATAGTGCCCATATTCTCTTGTTGGCATCGTGCAAGCAATTCTTGATTCGAGATAGTAGTCGGCCAGTACACGCGTAAGATTTTTCGCAGACAAGTTGTATGAAAGGCGGAGAGTCTGGACATATCCTGTTCTGTCATTCTCCAGCATTCCGATCCGTACAGCAATGTTGACAGCACACAGCTGTTATAGATACTAGTCTTGGTTCTGATGCTGTATTGGGCAGATTTCCAGGCGGTCTGAAGGGTCATGAATGCACTTCGTGCCTTACTCAATCTGTTTTTAATGTCAGATCCAGCGCCTCCTTCATTGCTAATAACACTTCCAAGGTATGTGAAAGCGGTTGTATCTCGGAGGGTTTTACCTTCTAGTTTGACTGGTGCTGGGGTTGCTATGTTCAGAGTCATTACTTCAGTTTTCTTCTGATTTATTTTCAGCCCAACCATCTCACTATATTGGTTAAGGCGGTAGGTCTTTTCCTGGATATCTCTATGTGTATGAGATAGGAGTGCAATGTCATCTGCAAAATCTAGGTCTTCCAGAGTGGATGTGAGCGTCCATCTAATACCTCTTGCCTTATCTTCCGTTGTTTTACGCATCACCCAATCTATGACAGTGTTGAATAATAGGGCTGACATAACACATCCTTGTCGCACGCCTGTTTTTACTTCAAACTTTAGTTCTGAAGTTTCAACACTGCATGCAAATTTGCTGTAGCAGCTTTTATGATATTTATAAAACACAGTGGATTCCATACCATCTTAAGATACGCCATAGACTTTCGCTGTGTATGCTATCAAAAGCTTTTTCAAAATCTACAAAGTTGATATAGAGTTTGCTTTGCCATTCTGTGCACTGCTCTATGATATTTCTAAGAGCAAATATTTGGCCTATACAGCTCCGTCCTCTGCGAAATCCTGCTTGTTCCTTTCTCAGTTTCTTATCCACAGCATCAGTAATACGTTGTACGATGACTTTGCTTAAGATTTTACTTGGGACAGAAAGCAGTGTTATTCCACGCCAATTATTACAATCGGCAAGGAGCCCTTTTTGGGGATCTTGATGATGACTCTCTGTTCCATGCATCAGGTATTATTTGGGTATTCCATATAGTAGTAAACAAGGGTTGCAATATATTAGCTGCAAGTTCTGGGTCTATTTTGAATAGTTCTGCGTTTAAGTTATCATTCCCTGGTGCCTTGTTATTCTTAAGAGATTTAATTGCTGTAATGATCTCATCCCGGCTGGGTGTTTCAATGCCAATTTCTAATTCCTCTGTTGGTTCTGGTATGTCTGCTACTACTGTTGGCGGTGGTCTATTTAGCAATTCTTTAAAATGCTCTGTCCATCGTATTTCTTGTTCCTTTTCCGTTGTCAATAGTATTCCATTCTTATCCTTTATGAGAGTATTTGATCTCCTGTAATGTTTCCCGCTTATTAGCTTTGTAATTTTGTACACTGTTCCCTGATCACACTTTTTGCTGCTTCTTCTGCCTGCACTGCCAGGTCTTCAACATACATTCTTTTGTCAGCTCTCACAGCCCGTTTGATTTCTTTACTTGCGCTTTTGTACTGTTCTTGGTATCTTGCTTTCAGTCTTTCGGACTTTGCTTCTAACAATTTCTTTTTAATATTCTTCGGCTGTCTATTATTTTCCATGTTGTTGGTGTTATCCATTCTTTTCTTCTCTTTGTGCGGTACCCTAGACATGTTTCACTGCTCTTGCTATATATAGATGCTATGTTGTCCCATGTTCTATCTATGTTGTCAGTTTCATCCGTAGTTTCATTACTTTCTAGGGCTTGGAATCTGTTCTTTATCTGCATTATAAACTTATCCCTTACTTCCGTGTCTTTTAGTCTATCCACATCGAACCTCTTTTGGAAGTTTTTCTGTTGTCCTGTTTTTCTTAGTTTAAGTTTGACATAAGCTGTGACTAGGTGGTGGTCGCTACCAACATCAGCACCTCTCTTGACTACAACATCTAGCAGCGAGCGTCTCCAGGGTCCATTGATCATTATATGGTCTATTTGGTTTTTATCTCTGCCATTAGGGAATACCATGTTAATTTGTGGATATCTAAATGTTGAAATAGGGTTCCTCCTATAACGAGATTGTTCATGCTGCAGAAGTTTACTAAACGTTCCCCATTTTCGTTCATCATACCACATCCATATTTTCCCATAGTTCTATAACTATGCGTGTTGTCTTGTCCGACCTTCGCATTTAGATCTCCATAACAATGATAACATCATGGGATGGTGACTTGTCTAATTCTGCTTGTAGGTTTTCGTAGTAAGAGTCTTTCTTTGTATCTTCGCTATCATTAGTTGGCGCATAGCATTGTAGTATTGTGATGTTTGTATGCTTCCCCTTTAGTCTGATCTTAATCAAGCGGCTGCTGATAGGTTTCCATTCTAAAGGCCCTAGGGATGCTACCCTAGTAAATAAAAGCAGCGCAGAAATCGGATGTGATGGCCTAACTTGTAGGTGCATAACTGGCACAACGTAACATCGTTCTTAGGCTCAGATCACATACAAATCACACAGAGTGGCTGACAAGTGGTCGATATGGAGCGTTCTAAGAAGAAGAAGAGGAAGAAGAAGAAGCACCAGAGTACATTCTGCAGTCATGTCCATCATTGCTAATTGGTTACTGAACTAACATCATTACACTCCGAGCAGACCCATAGGTGCTCAGTATCTCCCAACAGATATCGAAGAATATGCATACTGATGGTTCCTGTGGCTCGCTGGTTAAATACACTCCTCACTCTGTCCCTCTGGCATTCAGTTCTACTTGTACAGTAACTCCAAACTGCTTAAATCGGTGGATCGATTCAACATCTATTTTAGTGTCTTCATCCAACATTTAATCGTGAAGGGAACGAAGAATATCTACGTTATCCATCTTCAACTACCTTACAAACAATGCCATTGGTACAAGCCTGTCCGCTTCCGCATTGTCGTAAACACTCGAGATGATAGTATACCCACGTAAGCCTCTGTAGGTTAGAAACTTCAATTTGGCAGCATCCACTCCTACCTGCCCATCATACCTATGTCAACGAAACAAAACATGACCTCGTGAACGAAACTTACATAGCAAGCTATGGAGAACACACAAGAAACTCAATTGACGTGAAACTTCATATGAAAATCGTGGCATATCCCAAAGGACATAGCCATCAACCACAGTAAACGAGTCGTTGATTTTCTAGGCACCACTTATACGTTCAGTAGTTTGCCATTGTTTTCTGAACGGTGAGGTTTATTTTTACCTTATGTAAAAATCCCACGGAAAAGAATTTGCTTCCAAACTTGCCCGCCGTGGGGTTTGAACCAGATACGCTTGGGTTTGTGATCGAGCTCACTACCGCTTGAGCTACAGACGCTCACGGAACTTCATATAGGCAACCCATTCCATAGTGTAGAATGAGCATATGAAACCGATCGCAAAGAAGTAGAAGAAGAAGAAGATGAAGAAACCAAAAATTTCTTTCAGGACTATTTCAGAAATATTCAAATAACATTTCCAATGATCACGTTACAAATATTTCTATTTTTGTGTCTATAATTATGGCAGTCATGTCCATTTTATCTACACGACCATTAGTTCCATGCTTTTCTATGTCTCTGCCATTAGTTCCATGCTTTTCTATGACTCTGCCATTAGTTCCATGCTTTTCTATGTCTCTGCCATTAGTTCCATGCTTTTCTATGACTCTGCCATTAGTTCCACGCTTTTCTATGATTCTGCCATTAGTTCCATGCTTTTCTATGTCTCTGTCATTAGTTCCATGCTTTTCTATGATTCTGCCATTAGTTCCATGCTTTTCTATGATTCTGCCATTAGTTCCACGCTTTTCTATGATTCTGCCATTAGTTCCATGCTTTTCTATGTCTCTGTCATTAGTTCCATGCTTTTCTATGTCTCTGTCATTAGTTCCATGTTTTTCTATGACTCTGCCATTAGTTCCATGCTTTTCTATGATTCTGCCATTAGTTCCATGCTTTTCTATGATTCTGCCATTAGTTCCATGCTTTTCTATGATTCTGCCATTAGTTCCATGCTTTTCTATGACTCTGCCATTAGTTCCATGCTTTTCTATGACTCTGCCATTAGCTCCATGCTTTTCTATGACTCTGCCATTAGCTCCATGCTTTTCTATGACTCTGCCATTCGTTCCATGCTTTTCTATGACTCTTCTTCTTCTTTTGTCATCACACTGTTTTCAGGTTGTTGCCCACTGTCAATGTTTTCTGTTTTTGTCTTGCGCTGTTCTTGTGACTTGAGTGATAGCTATTTTTGCTCTTTGACAGGATTCTGCTATACCACCTAACCATCTTTTTGTGGTCTTCCTCTCGCCTTCTTCCTGATGTTCTGTTGTAGAAGACTCTGTATACTGTGGAGTTTGGTTGCATTCTTATTAAGTGATCGAGCCACTTCATTATTTGTTTCTCCATGTAATTCAAGCAAGGTTCTGTGCCAACTTTCTCATGCTGATGTTGGTGACTATCTTTTCTGGTGCTGCTCATAACTTTTCGAAGGCGTCGCATTTCACATGTAGCTATTTTTTGCTACTGTGCTTTGCTCATTGTCCATGTTTGGATCTGCTAACACAAAGTATGTATGAAAATGCTGTTGATCATCTGTTGTTTAGCTGTGAGCAAGTTTTTTTTGTATGCCTTAACAATGGGGATAGCTGGTAGGTTACAGTATTTGCTTTTTGCATTCTAGTCTCTTTATATGCCACTGTGTTTTGCCCTCTATCGTCTATCTATGCGACGATGTTTTGTGCATTGTTCGTGTTTCAAAGCTACTTTGAAATTCTTCTTCTTCTCTTCCACCATTTACACTTTCTTTTATAGAAGTGGGCGTGGGGTGTAGTGATCATGTGTGTGCTTGTTCAAATGCACTTTCTAAGCAGCTATTCATTTTTATTAAGGATGTTCTTGGTGCAGTAGCTCCATCTTGTCCGTGGTCTTCCTCTTGTTCTGTAACTTTGAAATACTACAACCAAACTTGTAATTCAATTTGGCCTTAACATTAGCGTTCTGAAGTGTTCATGAGTTGTCACAACGATAGAAAAATACCATATATTACCAAATAAAAAAACTAGCTATTGGTAGTTAAATTGTTTACATTTGGTCATCGATAAATCAATAAGCTTTACCTATGACATATCTCATTTTATTGTTCGTTCTAGTGTGATATTTAGCCGGACTTCAAAGGAAGCTCAAATCACCCAATCAAAACTTTGTGACAGTCGTTGTATTTTGCTATCGATTTTATTGCTGGTTCACAGGTCTTGCCATTTCTAGTTTTTTTAATCTGCTAACTGTACAATTCTTTACAAACACCTTCTTTTTCTTCTTCTTCTTTTCATTCTTCTTCTTTTCATTCTTCTTCTTGTGATATCGACTATAGCATGACACGGTGGATGTCTGTATTATATGAAATGAAAATCGGGGTATATCCTTTACAGGACGTCACCCTTTCAACCTGCGACAGGTGTCTTCTTGGTTATATCAAAGTGTATTGACCTTCTTTCTTTGTGTGGCAAGGGACTAGTCCTAAGAAGGACAGTTTGTTGAGTAGTGTGCTTATTATATTCCGGTCTTTGTGTGTAGTAATGAGAAGGACTTTGTGTTGATATGTGTGTAGTCCTTAGAAGGACTTATGTTCATCTGTGTGTAGTCCTGAGTAGGACTTTGTGCTGATATGTGTGTAGTCCTGAGTAGGACTTTGTGTTGATATGTGTGTAGTCCTTAGACTTTGTGTTGATATGTGTGTAGTCCTTAGAGAGACTTTGTGTTGATCTATGAGTAGTCCTTAAAGAGACTTTGTGTTGATGTGTGTGTAGTAGTCCTTAGAGAGATTTTGTGTTGATATGTGTGTAGTCCTGAGTAGGACTTTGTGCTGATATGTGTGTAGTCCTTAGAGAGACTTTGTGTTGATATGTGTGTAGTCCTTAGACAGACTTTGTGTTGATATGTGTGTAGTCCTGAGTAGGACTTTGTGTTGATATGTGTGTAGTCCTTAGACAGACTTTGTGTTGATATGCGTGTAGTCCTTAGACAGACTTTGTGTTGATATGTGTGTAGTCCTGAGTAGGACTTTGTGTTGATCTGTGTGCAGTTCTGAGAATGATTTTGTGCTGCTCAGGTTTTCCAGAAAACTATTTTTTTTAAAACACTTTCCAGAGTGTGACACTTGCCACCCCTTGACTTAATGTCTGGATGACCATGATATTATATATATATATGAAATTAAAATCGTGGCATATCCTTTACATGACGTAGCCATCAACCACAGTACATGAGTTGTTGATTTTCTAGGCACCACTTATACGTTCAGTAGTTTGCCATTAGTGAACGAACAGGTTTAAAAAAGACGCTGGCGCTTTATGGGACACACTTTGCGAAAACCGGAGGGAATATAACAAGAAGGGTCCTTTCCTGGAACCCGCAGGGACAGCGAAAGAAGGGGAGGCCGAGAAATACATGGAGACGAGATTTGGAGGCGGAGATCAACAATATAAAGAAGAGCTGGAGGGAGCTGCAGGAGATAGCTAGAGATAGGAAGACTTGGCATGAGTAACCCGGGGTTTAAAGGCAAAGAGAGAGAATAGAGAGAGTTTGCCATTGCTTTCTGAACGGTGAGGTCTATTTTCATCGTTCATAGAAATCCAAATGAATTATTTGCTTCCAAATTTGCTCCCACCGCGGGGTTTGAACCAGGTACTCTTGGGTTGTGATCGAGCTTACTACCACTTAAGCTACATACTCGCACAGCTCTAGGTGAGCAACAGTGGCGGATTCGTCATTAAGGGCCAGTGGGGCCGGGCCCCACCAAAAATAATGTATAACGTGTATTTATTATTTTATAAATTAAAATAGAGCAACCAAAAACCTTGATATATCCGGAAAAAATGTCTGGCCCCACCAACAAAAATGATCATGAGCCGCCACTGGTGAGCAACATATATATATGCGCTTTGTTCGTTTCTTCAGTTTTATCACAGTCTCGAACTGATCTCCTCCAGATCTGATCTAATCCGGTCTAACCACCTCAGATCTTAACGTTCCCGTACATAGCCGGATTATTGTGTACCCGAAGTAACATTTCAGTCAAAATCAATTTAACATGAAAGACGATAAACGAAGGGGAATTAACGCATTTTAATATAGCTTACATTTTTCTAATTTGTGATTGCTTCCCTTCTCTAAAAAAAAAAACATTTCGGAACAATTATTTGGGGAAACAACAGAGGACACAAAGCAAAAAAACATCCACGCACAAGGTGGACCTCAGAGATAACAGAGGCGATGAAAAACACTGTTTATGAGATTAAAGTCTTTTTACGCCTAGCACGGCGTTTTCATCCTAAGATCTTAAGAGCATGCCCTGTTTTGGTATTACTATTGTCTTTCCCCAGGTAGATGATGGAATTGGTTGTCCACTGTTGGCGTTAAGCGTAGGGGTGCGAGCTTTAATTTGCGTTCCAGGACCAGATGAGTTGCCCTTGTTGTTATGTTATGTTATGTTATGTTATGTTATGTTATGTTATGCGATCGACGTCATGGCACATTGGGCATTCCCATTCGTGCTCTGTCCTCCGTTGCAGCAGCCATCCCAAAGTCCATTTGCTCACAGTACCCATGAGATTACTATATCTTCTCTCTCTACCACGAAGACGACACTGTCTGGCATGTCCAAACTTAACGCCTAATTCTCGAACTCGTTCCAGTGTCTGAGACCCGCCCATGTCACACAATTGAGAGCGTGCCGCATTGATGATATCGGCTCTGTCCATACTTCTGCCCACTTGAGTCGGGGCACTGTTTGCAAGAGAGTCAGCACGCTCGTTACCCCGCACTCCAGCATGTCCAGGCGTGTACAGCCAAGTCATTTTCTTGAGATGTGATCTCCGAATGATGTCCAACCATTCCACACGAATACTTCCAGATTCAATTAGTTGAAGCATATTCATCGAGTCTGATATGATGATCGTATGGGTAACCTGTTGCTCAGCCACCCATGACAGAGCCCTGAAGGCAGCAGTGATCTCCATAGTTATGCTCGATGTCGTTGTCTCAAAAGTCCCGCAGTCCTCATGAAGTGTGCGACCGTTTCGTTGTGCTGAGTAAGCCCACGATGATCTGGTGCCACGCTTGAAAGAGCCATCGGTGTAGATAATGATATCACCTGGGTGGGAGTGCTTGTTGTTTAGTACGGGATTAAAGCCTCTTTAAGCCGAGGCACGCCCTTTCAACCTAAGGCGAACCTTTTATTGGTTATATCAGAGCGTGTAGGCCAACAAACATGAAAATAAGAATTAACTCCTTTCGGAGAATCCAAGAATTAAAAGTATAAGATAAGGTGGGAGTGCTGATGCCCTTGTTTGTTTGTTTATTAGGGATTAAAGCTCTTTAGCGAGGCACGCCCTTTCAACCTAAGGCGAACCTTTTATTGGTTATATCAGAGCGTGTAGGCCAACAAACATGAAAAATAAGAATTAACTCCTTTCGGTTGTTGTGTTATATCCTTGTTTATTTAGTGGAGTCTTGATAGTCTCTCCATCTTTTTCTTGGTCACAGTGTTAATGCCTTGTAGGTCACAGTGTTACTATTCTTTGGTTTCCTTGAAAGCTCCAGTAACACACATGTGAGGGGTATTTCCTAGACTATTAACTGTGCTATGTTTTATTGTATACTGTTATTTGTGGTTGGTTGTATTACATTCTTATTAAATTACTTCCCTTGTTTAATTTACTTCCCTTAGAACAGCCAATAAGTACTCATTCTGTTTTCTGACAAGTTAAGCAGGGTTGCAGGTCAAAGTTCACTTTCAGGTCATGGCCTTTGAACTTGAGCTGTTGAATGGGGCCAATCGTGAGTGAAAACCAGACCAGACTAGCGTGAGCTGGCTACAATATGGGGAAGGGTAGGGAACCGGAAACTGGTACCTGGTAATAAGTTCGTGATTGAGACATCATCAGCTGATTAGTAACACGTGACTCGGCAGAATTAGGTTGTCAATACAGAGTGCAAGGCTGGAAGTTTAGTGTGAGGGGCGGTGTGTGTGTGTGTGTGTGTGTGTGTGTGTTCTGTGACCTGATTAAGAACGTGTGTGTGTGTTCTGTGACCTGATTAAGAACGTGAGAACAGTGTGTGTTGTATCTCCCTGTGTGGCTGGGATACGCGAGCAGAATGGAAAATAACAACAAACCGTCAACAGGTATTCAGAAGAACACTTACAGAAGCGTATCAACAAACTAAACAACACGTGTAAATTACCTCTTCTTCTTTTAGTGTTCCCCACCAAGCATAAGGTATCAACAAATTTTTTCTAACCAAATTTGTGGTCGCTGTGGCGTGGAGGTTAGGTACTCGCCTCCCCTGCCAAAGGTACCCGGTTCGCTCCCTCGTGGAGCCATCTGGATATTTTCCAGAGATCCATGTGTAGGTGAGATCGAGTTCCTAGTCCTATCGGAGACGGACGATAAAACGTAGGTCCCGTGTTCAAATTGAGCATGTAAAAGAACAAAAGAACCATTGACAGTTCAAAATCAAGAAGGGGTGGCTGGAAAGCCGCTGCCTGTGTAAAAATCATTCGACAAAAGATTAAAAACACAAATTTCTGCAAAATATCTTTATTATCATCATCAAAAAGCTTGTCCTGGGCAGAACTTTGCCACTTCAAGAGTCCTTCGAATTTCTCTCTCATAGGCCAGATAGCACCACCCGTTCAGAAAGCAATGGCAAACTACTGGACGTAATAATTCCTAGAAAAACCACAAACAGCGTTAAAAGCTGGGGTTGATTCGCAAAGTTCTGTAAAATATATGCAGATTAACTAACTAACATAGGCCTTTTCAGCCGTCATGTTCGAACCATCAGTTACATCCTGAATCCATCTTCTTCGTAGTCTTCCTCTTCTTCTCATCACCATCTTCAAATCACATCGGGGACCCTCGCCGGTGCTACGGGGTTCGTGCACTGCAGCTGAGATCTTCCGCTGTAAGAAAGAGATCGGGGCACATATGGTTACTCATGGTTACTCAGTGCAATGACAATGGTCCTATCAATCAATCTATCAATCAATGAATCAATCGTACAACCAGATCTGTTCGGAGCAAGCCAGCTCAGATAAGTGCAGGTCTTTCAGGCCTTTATTCTTTTTCTGTCTACAGTTCGTCTCTCTAGGTCGCCCCTTGTCTTTCTTGCCTCCTGAATTCCATTACAAAGCAACATGTGGGTGTCGGCTCTTCTTCTTCTTCTTGTTCTTCTTCAAATGTTCCATATCCCCAACGTGTTAAACCACTCTTTGTGATTTGTATGTGATCTGAGCCTAAGAGTGATTGTACGTTTTAAAGGTTTACGGTTTTAAAGCCGAAGGATTGACTTCATTGCACCGGGTTTTACCCCATATGGCTCGGTCCTCTCCGCAGAAATGGCACGCCACCTGCCGAGAGTATTGCCCAAAGCACGAACTCCGTAGCTCCAGCAACAATCCTAGGGTCTCTGGAAAAACTGCACTCGTGAACAGAACGGCGCGGTCCGGATTCGAACCCACGACCTTCGACTCACAAGGCAAAGGCTTAACCACTTAGCCACAGAGACCCCCGAGGACAGATTGTACGTTGTACCAGTTACACGCCAACAAGTAAGTCAGCACATCCAATTTCTGCGACGCTTTTTATTTACTAGGTAGCTTCCCATGACCTCATTCCTCATTCGCCTCTTACGACATGCCTTGTAGGTCACAGTGTTACTATTCTTTGCTCCTCTTGCGAACCCTGGAAACACACGGGTAGCTAACTATTGAACCATTCGTAGCTAGTGTCAGCTGAGTTGGGGGTCTATGTAGTTAAGTGGTTAAGCTTTGTGCCATGCGTTCCGAATCTCTTGGGTTTGAATCCGGACCGTACCGTTCTGTTCACGAGTGCATTTTCCCCCAGAGACCCCTAGGATTGTTGATGGAGCTACGGAGTACGTGTTGTGTGCAATACTCTCAGCAAGTGACGTGTCATTTCTGCGGAGAGGGACTGAGTCATATGGGTAAATCCGGTGCAATTTTTTTCCGATCCAGAAGCACTTGAGCTTTGAGCTCTTCGGCTCGGTGCCATGGACATCGTAACCTTCGGTTCGGTGCCACGAACACCTCAAATCTGGGGAGCCTGTGGCTTTTCTGCCAGCAACGCGGAATTGAACCCGCACTCACAGAGGGCTAGCACCCGTAGTCTAACGAGCTACGAACACTCTGGACAGGCGGGCAATCCCGGTGCAATAAAGTCAATCCTTCGTCTGTGGGCCCTTCATAACAGCTGATAGCTGTATCATCGCTCCACCCCCTCCCCGCCCCATCATCTGTTCACTCATAAATCGTGTCGGTTCTCAACGAAACCATGTCATTTATATGACATCTCGCCGGTGTGTCGACAGGGCTCACAAGGGGATCGTTTATATCATCAATGCGGAACGCTCTCAATTGTGTGACATGGGCGGGTCTCAGACACTGGAACGAGTTCGAGAATTAGGCATTAAGTTTGGACATGCCAGACAGTGTCGTCTTTGTGGTAGAGAGAGAAGATATAGTAATCAACTTCTCATGGGTACTGTGAGCAAATGGACTTTGGGATGGCTGCTGCAACGGAGGACAGAGCACGAATGGGAATGCCCAATGTGCCATGACGTCGATCACATAACATAACATAACATAAGAGGATCATTGAATAGTAACACTGTGATCTACAAGGCATGTCGTAAGTGGCGACAAAGGTAGGGCCTGGGAAACTACTCTAGTAAATAAATAGCGTCACAGAAATCGGACGTGCTGGCCTACTTGTAGACGCATAACTGTCACAATGTAAAATCGCTCTTAGGCTCAGATCACATAGAAATCACCAAGAGTGGTTTAACATGTGGTCGATATGGAGCTTCCGAAGAAGAAGAAGAAGAAGAAGAAGCTTATTTAGATCGACTGTTAATCCTATCATCAAACCCCCTACCTTCTCCCGTTCCTTTACTCGTCCCTAATAAATCGTGTCGGTTCTCACGACACCATGTCATTATGACATCATCAACTGTCATTTACTGATAATGACACATTTGTCGACTACTTTTGACATATGCCAGCGTTGTATTTACATGCAAGTCACTTGACCGTGACACCGCCATTAAGGGGTTATGGTAGAGGATTTCTCAACTTTCTTATCTCTCAATAAAATTATGTGATACATAGCAGTTACTACTAGAGTGGTCTAAAATGAAAATTTAGATATCTTTCGCATTAATAAATTATCGGGTTGCCATGGAAACGGCAGCCATGTTGGATTATAAACAACGTCGTACAGTCTCCAAACAGAGTGAAATAAATAACAATTGCAATTTTTTTGACTGCACAACTTAAATATACCAATATTCTGGGCCGCTGACAACTTTAAATTGTTCTGTAACATGTAATTGATCTCTGCGGGTGCAACGAATAAGACATACCCAATTTACGGCCCAAAATAGGACCCTTGGTTCATAAAAATTCATATAAATTTATTTGTTAGAGAAAGGTGCATTTTCTGTTGTCTAAGGGCTTCAATATTAATATATATATGTCAGGGTCAAATCTCATATTGCTATCTTGAGGATTTCTTTCATGGTGGAAAACGTACATTACCACGTTAACGAAATTTACAAATGGGAGAAAACTGTGTTTTAAAATATAATGTGAATTTAGTCTAAAGTGTCAGGGAAATCGTCCGTTACAGCATACAGTCATTGCCTAGCCTAATTAAATCTAATATATCTGTTAGTACTCAGATCAAGCTTTACAATGATACATGACTCGATTGGGTTAATTGAATGCCATGCACTGTATCTAGGGACAAAAGAAAGATAATTGAAGACATTTTCTATAGCAAATTTTTAGAGGGTAGGGCTGTTGAAAAATAATTTGAAGCATTTTTCGGGATCATAAATAAAAACTCTTTGCATAATTTGATTGTAGAGATGCAATACTAACATAATATGATGAATTTGAAAAAATCGATATCTATAAGCTATAATGACCCAACTGTCAGTAGTATAACCCTTAAGTAGCTTAGCTGGCACTATTGATTGGGTGGGAAAACAAGTAATGTGCAGTTAAGTGTGTAATTGCCATCTAAGACATGTGTTTCTTTGTGTCTAGTTTGCTGTGTAGCTTTGATATGTGGTTTTTCTAGACGTTAGTATCTGCTGCCGTGTTGTTCTTTCTATTTGTATGTCTGTCTGTCGGTCTGTCAGTCGGTCTGTCTGTTTGTCGGTCATCTGTATGTCTATCTATCTGTCTGTCAGTCAATCGGTCAGTCGGTCTGTCTGTCTGTCGGTCCTCCGTATGTCTATCTATGCCCGTCTGCCCAGCGTGTTCGTAGCGCGTTGGACTTGGGTGACTATCCCTCTGTGTGTGCGGGTTCAATTCCGCGGGATGGCAGAAAAGCCACAGATTCCCAGATGTACGGTGTTCGTGGCACCGAACCGAAGGGTTACGATGTCCATGGCACTGAGCCGAAGAGCTCAAAGCTCAAGTGCTTCTGGATCGGAAAAAAATGTCTATCTATCTGTCTGTCTGTCGGTCGGTCTGTCTGTCTGTAGGTCTATCTGTTTGTATGTCTATCTGTCTGTCGGTCGGTCTGTCTATTTGTCTGTCCATCGGTCTGTCGGTCGGTCAGTCTGTCTGTCTGTATATCAATCTATCTATATATCTATCTGTCTATCTATCAATCTATTTGCATATCTGTAAATCTATCTATCTATCTGTCTCAGGACTGTGCCGTGCTAATATTTTTTTTTTTCGATCCAGAAGCACTTGAGCTTAAAGCTCTTCGGCTCGGTGCCATGGACATCGTAACCCTTCGGTTCGGTGCCAAGAACACCGTAAATCTGGGAAATCTGTGGCTTTTCTGCCATCCCGCGGAATTGAACCCGTACACACAGAGGGATAGTCACCGTAGTCCAACGCGCTACGAACACGCTGGGCAGGCGGGCGCGCCGAAGGATAAGCATGAGAGATCCAAATGACGCTGAATGTGTGACGAAACACACACAAGAAAAGGCTGAATGTGTGACGAAACACACACAAGAACAAGCGGCACCGTTAGGGAAAAGAGGGAGAGGGGCGTCATAAGCAGCGAAATAAAAATACAATTTGAACCATTCAATAATTAAAAATCTTTACACACAACGCGTTTCTATTTTGGTCTAAATTATTCTGATATTTATGTTTATAATTTATCGCACACCTCTGCCCAAGCGCTTTCGGTACCCTTTGATTTCGGTTTGTGGTGCAGGTGCGTCGTTGGTGAGTGCTAGCCGAAAGACCTTTGATCTGATAGCGCGAAGCTATTATTTTTGTTTGTAATATGCCACGCGGCCGCAACTAAAAGCTGAGACGTCAAGTATCACAAAAGACTTCGAAACTGGGAAGACAGCACAGGTGGCACAGCAACTGAGGAGCTGTGGGGTAGAGCAGGACAACGGTAGATGGAGTAAGAGATAAGAGGAAGAAGGTGGCAATGGATAGGACACACACTGAGGAAACCCATGACAGCATCATGAGACAGGCTCTCCAATAAAACCACCAGGGCAATAGACGAAATGGAAGACACTGGAACACATGGAGACGGAGTTGAGACGGAATGTAAGAAAATGGGGAAAGAGTGGAGAGATATGGCATTGGATAGGCGGGCTTGGAAGGTTTTGGTTGCGGGCCTAAGTTTCCCTAAGGGCATAGGATGTAGTAGAAGATTGTTGTAGTTGATAGTTTATATCATCAGTATATCGCCTCTCAGTCGATGCTTCGCAAGATCCAGAAGGACAGGTTTCGATATGAGTGGATGTCGTCTATAGAAGTTTCTAACCTCCAGCGGCTTACGTGAATATACTGTCCTGGGCATGCGGGTGTTTACAGTAATGAGAGAGTGGGCAGGCTCAACAGCATCGATTGTTGAGAAGTTTAATATGGATAAGGGGGATATTCTTCGGTCTCTTCGCGACTCTCTGTTGGATGAGGACACTATAATCGATGTTGAATCGATTAAGCGATTTAGGCAGTTTAGAGTTACCCGTTGTTCAAGTCGAACTGGATGCCTGAGATGCAGAGTGAGAGATGTGTTTAATCAGCGATCCACAGGAACCATCAGTATGCATAATCTTCTATATCTGTTGGGGGAGACTGAGCACATATGGTCTGCCGTGTGCAATGACGTCAGTTTAGTAACCAATAACCAATAACAATCATTATTTTTAAGTAGTTTATATTTTCAAAATAAAAATAGTATTCGTACATTTTGTGTAGTAGTTTAAAAAAAATCACAATCGAATGTTATTTTAATGAAAAAACATTTCAGGGACGGCATTTCGAAGACTTGCATCATACTGAGAAAATATACGCATGGCCCTGGTCCCTGGTCTAATGTTGGGTGTGGAAAATTATTTTGAATTTTATTTTAACTGACAGAAATGATTTGTGTTCATGCATCAACATTTCAGGTAACATTTCAGCCAACATTTCAGGGAACATTTCAGCCAACATTTCAGACAACATTTCAGCCAACATTTCAGCCAACATTTCAGGCAACATTTCAGGCAACATTTCAGCCAACATTTCAGCTAACATTTCAGGCAACATTTCAGCCAACATTTCAGGCAACATTTCAGTCAACATGCTTATCTAGAGCAGAACTTTGCCACCCCAATAACCCTTCGGAATTCCTCTCTCTCATATATCAGATGTCCCGCCTCTGCAGCCGTCATGTTCAAACCATCAGTTACATCCTGAATCCATCATCTCCGTGGTCTTCCTCTTCTCCTCTTTGCCGGTATGCCTCCTTCCACGATGATCTTCTCCAGCCCCTCGCGTCTTTTTATATGTCCAAAATATCTCAATTTTCTCTTTCTTATTTGTAACATCAACCAGTTTTCTTTGATTTTGAGTTCTTTCTGTATAGATCTATTTGTTCTCATCTCTGTCTACGATATATGGAGGACTCTCCTATAACACTAACATTCAAAAGCATTTATATGTTTTTCCACTGTCCTGTTAAATGTCCATGCTTCACACTCATACGTTGCCACTGGGAATATGCATGCTCTTAGTATTCTGAGCTTTGTTTTCCTTAACAGTTCGGTTCCATACTGTTTTTAGTTGTTTAATTAAATTTTTTTTTTTTTTTTTGGTAAAGCCATGTTTGTTCTTCTTTTAATTTCCGTCATCCCATTTCCATCTCTCGTTACCAGTGAACCAAAATATTCAAAACTGTTCGCATTTTCTATATTCTCTCCGTTGATAAAAATATCTTTGTCATGTTCAAGCTAACGTTGTTATTATATTTGTTTTTGCTACATTGAGATATAGATTTTGTTTTTCGCTTTTCTCTTGCACTTCCACTAATCTTTTACGTGTACAAATTAAACAAGAGACATAGGTGTTACCGTGTTAACACGAGACATAAATGCTACCGTGCTTCTCTGATATCACTAAGAACTCTCCCTCAGCAACATTTGAGATCAGGGATGCAAAGTAATTAGTTCTACTTCTCCACACGGGACGAGAAAATAGTATTTTCGGAGCGCAGAGAAAACGGTTCAACATGACAGAGACAACGGTTCGTAACTCCACTGATAAAAGGGAATTGGTGGTTCTGTACAACGCCACGACAATATACTATAAATTACACTCAAACTGAAAGATTTCTCAGTGGATTCCATTCATCAACACACACACACAGCAGACCGTATGAAATATTTGTTAAAAACTGCGAATTGAATTAAGGAAAAGAATGTTCATTTTTAATTTTATGTTTTCTAAGGGAGGTAACTTTATATTAATTACATTTTAATAAGTAGTCAATTTCTTAGAGAAATTTTAAAGTAAATTTAATTTTTCTTTAAAAATATAATGGCTAATATTATATGCATTGTTAAAATTGTAAAATTTACAGACAACTGTTTTGTTTGTAATAAAAAATTGTAACTAAATTCCATAAATTTTCATTTTAGAAAGCGATGTTATCATTTGATTGATTATATATATATAATTTAATTCTTCGATTCAATTTTTTTCTTGATTCTCCGAAAGGAGTTAATTCTTATTTTTCATGTTTGTTCCTACACGCTCTGATATAACCAATAAAAGGTTCGCCTTAGGTTGAAAGGACGTGCCTCGGCTTAAAGAGGCTTTAATCCCCTACTAAACAAACAAACAATCTCCAATAGGAGTTAATTTTATTTTCATGTTTGTTGGCCTACATGAATATAAAGAAAACAGAGGTTATGGTTGTCTCCAAGAAACAAGAAACACCAACATGCAATATCAAAATAAATAACACAACACTGAAACAAGTCCATCGATTCAAGTATCTAGGAACATTCTTAACACCAGATGGAAGATGTACAACAGAGATTAGAAGTAGAATAGCTCAAACGAAAGCAGCTTTTATGAAATGAAGAACACACTATGCGTGCACTCACTACCAATGACACTGCGAAAACGAGTACTCCAATGCTATATTGAACCAATTTATTATGTATGGCAGCGAATCATGGACACTGAACAAACAATCAATACGATCATTGGAAGCCACAGAGATGTGGTTTTACAGAAGAATGTTGAGAATTCCATGGACAGCAAAGAAAACAAACGTGGAGGTTTTAAATCAGGCCTGCACACAAAGAAACCTTATCAAAAGAATAAGAATCCGACAATCAAGGTTCTTCGGGCATATAATGCGAAGAGAAGGTTTAGAACATTTGGTGACTACAGGTAAAATTCAGGGAAGGAGAGATCGTGGAAGACAGAGGGAGAAAATGTTGAATGGCCTGACATCATGGTTCGACAAAATATCGACGTCAGAACTGATTACATGCACCAAGCAAAGAGAGTTGTGGAGAAACATGATCGCCTACGCCGGCAGGCATGGCACTTGATTGATTGGTTGGCCTACACGCTCTGATATAACCAATAAAAGGTTCGCCTTAGGTTGAAAGTGGCGTTCCTCGGCTTAAAGAGGCTTTAATCACCTAATAAACAAACAAACAATATATATATTTATTTATTGATGTTATATTGAACCTTTGCAAATATACATTTTTAAAATTCAATAATTTTTGCAGGTTGTGGCCTCCATTTTAAATCTCTATTGCTCGCTTTAATCTTCCAAATGTTGGGAACTTCATGTGGTCAATAATAATAACTTTCATTTGCTCGTCACTGTAACGTTCCAAATAATTGGGAACGTTACATTGGGTCACTAGTCACAGAACATGGCAACTTCGTACCTTATAAGTTACTGTCTGCAAAAATTCTTACATGGGCAACTTGATTTATCTCGTACATGGAGATGAGACTGATATAAACATTGGGTCACTAGGCTACACTAATTAACATTTCTAAGTAGATAGATTGAAGATTTTTGTAGAGTTTACACGTTTAACCTAAAATGGGGTCACCCGCTGCGGGTAAGATTCCATTACAAACAAACAAACAAAACTTATTCACAAAAACTCGTACATAAAAGGTAACCAAACAATTGCACATGTAGACAATTGCACATGTAGACAATTGCACACGCAGACAATTGTCCCGTAGACAATTGTACAGTAGACAATTGTACATGCAGACAATTGTACATGCAGACAATTGTACACGCAGACAATTGCACACATAGACAATTGTTCACGTGGACAATTGCTCACGTAGACAATTGCACACGCAGAGGTGGGCTCTCTGTGGCGTAGAGGTTTGGTGCTCATCTCTCGTGCCAAATGTACCAGACTCGCTCCCTCGTGGAGCCATCTGGATATTTTCCAGAGATCCCTGATCTCAATGTAGATGAGATCGAGTTCCTAATCCTATCGGAGACGGATGATATAAAATAGATCCCATGTTATATTTGAGCATGTAAAAGAACCATAAGCAGTTAAAAATCGAGAAGAGCAGGCTGGAAAGCCGCTGCCCAGACAAAATTCATTAGATAAAGATTAAAATAAAATTCCTACACAAATTTTATTTCCATCTTCAAAATTACAAGAAGTTTTTCCAAATTAAAATTAATAAAATACTACTTAAGAAGTTCAATAAACCAATAGTAAAGTAAATAGCCAATTGCAAAATAAATAGTTATATCTCTCCACACGGGACAAGAAAAGAGTACTTTTGGAACTTGAGGCAAGCACTGTACCTCAACTTCACAGAGAGGCAACGGTTCGTTACTCCACTGATAAAAGGGAATTGGTGGTTCTGTACCTCACCACGACAATATACTATAAATTACACTCAAACTGAGAAATTTCTCAGTGGTTTCCATTCGTCGACACACACACAGCAGATCGGATGAAATATTTGTTTTTAACTGCATGTTGTGTAATAAAGGGAAAGAATATTCATTTGTTTATGTTCTGTTTTCTAAGGGAGGTAATTTTAATGTAATTTTATTTTAATAATTAATCTCATTTCTTAGAAGTATATTTCAGTAATTTAATGTTTGTTAAACAGAATAAATATAAATATTATATGTATTGTAATAATTATAAAAGTTACAGACATATTTATTGCTTTGTGATAAAAATTGTAACTAATTTTAATAAATTTTCAATTTAAGAAGCTATTTTCTGGTTTTATTAATTAAATATATATATTTTTTTTAAAGTATTTATGGTTACATCTCATATTAAAACATACAACATTATGTTTTTCTATTAATTTTTAATCAGGCCTCTGGCCTCATTCATTCCAAATGTTGGCAACTTTCCCATGTCAGTATATTCATCATCAGGTTCCGTTTCTACATCGAGGGTTGACTGCAATGAATCTGAAGCCTCCTGTCTTTCGCCTAAATGTTGCACTCTTCTAGACTGTAACCTTTCCATTACATAAAGTTTCTTTCCACTTACTCTCTGTCTTCCTCTTCGCTCTGCACTTTGCCCTCTAGTAAAGATTTAATCAAAGTCTCATGTCTTTTTATGTTTCCAAAATACTTAAATTGTCTACATCATCAAGGTGCGTATCCTTTATAGGACGTTGCTCTCTTTGCAGCACATCTAAAATTCACTCTGTCTCTTGCCAGTTCACCCACTTCGTCGATGGTCATATTCATGGTTTCTTTAATATATTGTAGCCATCTTTTTCTTGGTCTGCCTCTGCGTCCTGGGACCCTGCCCTCTAGTATTGTTCTTTCCAGGCCATCGTGACTTTTGATGTGACCAAAGTATGTAATTTTCTGTATAGTATGTTGTTTATCAGCCAATTCTCTTTAACATTTAGTTCTTTCAGGACATCAGTGTTCTTTCTTTTTCTGTCCATAGTGTCTACATTTTATTTATTTTAATAATTGTTTCTTCATGTCTAGTTTTCCTAAAACTTGTTTATTTGTCTGTTTTTCTGCCCATGAAACTTTGCATATTTTTCTATATATCCACATCTCAAATGCATCAATTCTGTCTTCTAACTGTTTGTTCATTGTCCAAGTTTCCACGCCATACATTAATATAGTTTTATTTTTGTGCCAGGGCATGCAGGTGTAAGGGGGAATGATCGTGCGGATAGGCTTGCAGGTATGGCTGCTGTCCAAAGCGGTCGAGCAATGGACCAGGCTGATATTATAAATTCCTTAAGGAGAGAGGGCGTGTACATGATTCACATAATAGCGGTGAATCCACAACACTAACCAGACTGCAAGAACTCAAAGTTAAGTGTGGTGTAGCTCGACAAGAACGCTATGCTGGCAGACAAAAGAAGAATTGTAAACCAACAAAGAACCGGTGTCGTTAGTCGCCACACGTTGATGGACATACTGAGGGAGAGATCGGAGCACTTATGGACTAATTTGTTCGACGTGCAGTGATGGTGATCCGACGACTAAACTAAACATTAATATAGGATATATATAGCATTTGATCATTCTCATTTTTAACCTGTTTAAAACCAATAAAAGTCTGTTTGTAATTTGTTTGGATGTCAGTAACTTTCTCATACTATTAAAATTATCCTTGACCAGTCCTATTCTCTTTTTAATTTCTGTTATACATCTGTTATCATCTGACCAAGATATCAATATGCAACTTTAGAAAACATTTCGCCCGAGTGGTTACCGGGTCCTAAATTTGGGGTGTAAAGAATAGAACCACTGTTACCTACCATGCATGTCGTAAAAGGAGACTAGAGGAGGTTTTAATGAAATCGAATGCACGTGTCCGCTAGGGAATGCAAACCCGAAACAAATGCTTGCAGAAAACGGATGCACCAGGCCGTAAGGCGCATAACATGGTGCAACGACCCTCACAATGAGGAATGGGATAACGGATTCTACGGTCGCCAATCTGCCTCGGCGATTTAGCCACGCAGTAAGAATATCAGACCTACCATCACGAGGTTGGCCAAAACTTACTGCGGGAAGAGGTCGGCACAAACGGGAAGCAGAAATCATAGGAATTAGATCCTTCAGAACTGCCCCCAGTATGCAGACTTGAGAAGAAAGAGGTGGCCCACTTACACCAGCGTCCAAGACAAACTGTATGGTGTGGCTGATAATCTGAGACAGACAGCTTCCTTTATTAGAGAATCCCAATCTAGTGAGAACGCAGAAGACAAACTGTAAGGCGTGGCTGATAATCTGAGGCAGACTGCTGCCTTTTATTACAGAATCCCAAATCCCAATCTAGTGAGAACGCAGAAGACAAACTGTATGGCGTGGCTGATAATCTGAGGCAAGCTGCTTCCTTTATTAGAGAATCCCAAATTCCAATCTAGTGAGAACGCAGAAGAATGTTAAAGGGGGTCCCTTTTTGAAGCATTTTGTTAAAGGGGGTCCCCTCTTGAAGCATATTGTTAAAGGGGTCCCTCTTTTGAAGCCTTACGAAAGGAGGATTGTATGAGGAGGTCATCCTACAGAGGTAGAGGAAATCCGGTGAAGAAAGGAACTTTGTGATGTTCAGACGACGTTCGATTACCTAGTTATCAAGTTTGGTTATTTCATGGTTGATTCTTGAGCCGGTTAATTCTTTCAGCTGTAATTAGTCAGTCCTTCACGTAGTTCGTGATCAGTTTGCCCTTCATGTTGTCCTTCCTGGTTAGCTAGAGTTTCTTAATATTTGAAGTCAGTTGGTCCATGAATGTTTGTATTCAGTCCGTCCTTCTTGTGATTTGATCTATCATTTCCATATACTTCCTTTCCTCATCATATTGCTTCCTACACGGGTGGCCTTCTGATTATAATATAGTGAACGATATAAAACTGTCACAATATAATGAACAACTATCGTTTAGTTCCATTTATATTTATTTGTTGATGTTGGTCGGACACAAACATAGAATACGTCCTCTCCTGTCCAATGTTTATGTTGTCTCTCTATTTACTAACTGTTCTTAGCAACTGTTACTAAACCGTCACTATTTTACTACACAAAAGCGTCATGTCTCGTAGTTATGTGTTGCACTTCTACATAGAGAGTACAACACATAGTCTCAACTATTAAATAATCTAATTATACTACACTAACTATCTGGCTAACTGTCCATTCCTCCGCTGCCATCTGGGAACTATGACAAGAAGAACACATTTCCCATTAGAAAGATTGAAGATTCTTGTACAGTTTACACGTTTAACTCAAAATGGGTTCACCCGCTGCAGGTAAGATCACATTATAAAGAAATAAACAAAACTTATTCACAAAAACTCGTAGATAAAAGGCTAACCAAACAATTGCACACGTAGACAATTGCACACGTAGACAAATGCACACGTAGACAATTGCACACGTAGACAATTGCACACGTAGACAATTGCACACACATAGGTGGGCTTTATGTAGCGTAAAGATTAGGTGCTTGTCTCTCCTGCCAAATGTACCAGGTTCGCTTCCTCGTGGAGCCACCTGGATATTTTTCAAAGAGATCCCTGATCTCAGGGTAGTAACCATGTGTGCTCCGATCTCTTTCTTACATAGGAAGCTCTCAGCGGCAGTGCACGAGGTCTGTACCTCAACATCAGAGAGGCAACGGTTCGTTACTCCACTGATAAAAGAGAATTGGTGGTTCTGTTCCTCACCACGACAATATACTATAAATTACACTCAAACTGAGAGATTTCTCAGTGGTTTCCATTCGTCGACACACACACACACAACAGACCGGATGAAATATTTTTGTTTAAACTTCGTTTTGTGTAATGAAGGGACAGAATATTCATTTGTAATTGTTATCTGTTCTAAGGGAGGTATCTTTAATAAAATTACATTTTAATAATTGGTTTACTTTTTAGAAGAATATTTAAACAATTTAATGTTTATGTAAACAGAATAATGTGAAATATTATATGTATTACTATGGTTATAAAATCAAGAGAGATTGGGGTTTTTTTGGCAATAAAAATTGTAACTAATTTAATAAATTTTCATTTTAGAAAGCTATTTTCTGATTTGATTGATTAAATATATATAAATATTTGGAAAATCTCTTAAACACTTTCTACAAATGTATTTCAGTAATTGGGGTATTTGTTTGTCAGGCTTCTGGCCTCAATTTATATCAATAAATATACGAGTATGTGTCCCTGATGTTTACAACATGTGGTTCTGCATCATTCATTGGGTCCCTACATGATTGTAGTTAACAAAACACAAAGGGATCCATCCACGTGCAGATTGGATTAGGTACGTAGAGAAGGCGTAGGCTGCCAAGTCCATATTGCCAGTTAATAAATTCAACAAAAAAGTTGCCAGTAGCTGTTCCGTAGCGTTCGTGTTTCAGGTATATCGTAATTAATTTCTACATAAGTTACACTTTTGTTTGTAAAAAACTCCCAAATATAAGAATTTGCTCGTAAAAAAATAAAAAATAAAAAATTGTATTACTTACTGCTCCCAGATGTTAGGAAAACGGCGATAATATTTCAGTTTGGAATATTTTCATTGCACTCCGGACATAACTATAGGTTCTCCGATCTTCTTCCCAAAATCTCCAACAGCGTTCAGCGGCTGACCGTACCAGTTCGAATTTGATTGATGAGTGTACTCGTACACCTGTCGTAATGTTCTTTTCTTGTCACACTAATCTTCAAACACAGCTCTCTTTAGCATGTTACGCCCTTGACGTTTAGGGCAGCAACAAACGCACACCATTCTTCTCTATTCATGGCCTTCCTCTGTATTGTGTTCCAGCTATGATTCATTTCTTTCAGTTCTTGTTCTATTCATGGCCTTCCTCTGTATTGTGTTCCAGCTATGATTCATTTCTTTCACTTCTTGCTCTATTCATGGCCTTCCTCTGTATTGTGTTCCAGCTATGTTTCATTTCTTTCAGTTCTTGCTCTATCGTTCTTCTCCAAGTTGTCTTGGGTCTTCCCCGTTTTTGTTTACCCTCTGGAATCCATAAGCAACTCTACATCAAATTTCGAAGAATCCTCTTCTTCCGCGTTCTCACTAGATTGCGATTTCGGATTCTCTAATAAAGGTCGCAGTCTGCCTCAGATTATCAGCCACGCCATACAGTTTGTCTTGGACGCTGGTGTAAGTGGACCACCTCTTTCTTCTCAAGTCTGCATACTGGGGCAGTTCTGTAGGATCTAATTCCTATGATTTCTGCTTCCCCGTTTGTGCCGACCTCTTCCCGCAGTAAGTTTTGGTCACCTTCGTGATGGTAGATCTGACATTCTTACTTCGTGGCTAAATCTCTGAGGCAGATTGGCGACCGTAGAATCCGTTATCCCATTCCTCATTATGAGGGGTCGTTGCACCATGTTATGCGCCTTACGGCCTGTTGCATCCGTTTTCTGCAAAGCATTTATTTCGGGTTAGCATTCCCTAGCGGACACATGCGTCGGATTTCAGCCAAACCTCCTTAATCTCCTCTTACGACATGCATGGCAGGTAACAGTGGTTCTATTCTTTACACCGAAAATTTGGGCCCCGGTAACCACTCTGGCGACCGTATCATCTGAGGCTATATATATATTTCTACTTCTGATCTCTATGTTACATCTTCTTTCTAATGTTCATCATCACATGATCACCTTTCAACTCCCATCGGAGCACAGGTCTTCAACAAACTTCTTCCATCTCTTCCTCTCTCTTGCCATCCCTTCCAATTTTTTCCATGTTTTGCCTATCCTCTTTATATCCGCCTCCAGCTCTCTTCTCCAGGTCTGCCTAGGCCTTCCCTACTCCTCTTTCCCTGCGGGTTCCAAAACAATGCCTGTCTTGCGATGCTTCCGGTCGGTCTTCTCAATGTATGTCCTATCCATCGCCAGCGTCTCTTCCTGAGCTCTCTCTCCACTGGTATCTGCTTTGTTCTCCCCCTGAGTTCCTCGTTTGTAATCTTATCATACCATCTCAATCCCTCTATCCTACGTAAACATCCATTTACGAAGGTCTGCAGTTTTCTGATAGTTTGCTTTGTGGTCTTCCATGTTTCCGAACCATTCTTTCTAATGTTAATATGGCATATTGATACTGAAACCGTTTTGCTTGTTTTAATAATGTTCCCTACACTATGATGTTATTTTCATAGCTATATTTCTTGGCAACGATCACCTCTTCCGTTGTTGTAATATTTAAGCGCAGACCATTTACAGATTCATAACAAAAATTAATTCGCTGATCACCTCTCAGATATGTTGTACATTGCAACTTATTTATCGTCATAAGTTGCAAGTGAGTCAACGATATACAACGACAAATAACATAATATGTGTGGTGACCTATATGCAAGTGTATATGTATTTTGTGTTAGTCATCATCATTATCATCATCATCATCAAGTAGCTTTTTCTGAGCAGAACTTTTTCACTCTAACTGTCCTTCGGTATTTATCTCTCTCTTTCTCTCTTTCTCTCTCTCTCTTTCTCTCTTTCTCTTTCTCTCTCTCTTATCTCTCTCTCTCTCTTTTCTCTCTCTCTACTCTCTTTTATCTCTCTCTTTCTTTCTCTCACTCTCTCTCTCTTTTCTCTCTCTCACTCTCTATCTCTCTCTATCTCTCTCTCTCTATCTCTCTATCTCTCTCTCTCTATCTCTCTTTCTCTCTCTCTCTTTCTCTCTTTCTCTCTCTATCTCTCATAGGTCAGATCGTGGCCTCCAGCAAAATAAGACCGAATAGCTCAGACAGGAAATCGAAAATTCATGTTTAATGAAGTCTTGTTTTTGTAATAGAGTCTTGTTTGATAGAACACTGTAATCTTTTTTTTTTGCAAATTTTACTCAATTCTATGAGTACATGTCTATTTATTGATGAAAACTGTTAATAATACTGATATTCCTTATTGTTAAACTTTACTTGTAACATAATATAACTTTGATTTAGCATTTTGTGTTGTTTCTGAAATGAATTAGCCTTTATATAACAATACTGACATCCAAACAAATCACAAACAGACTAAAAATGAGAATGATCAAATGCTATATATATCCTATATTAATGTATGGCTCGGAAACTTGGACAATGAACAAACAGTTAGAAGACAGAATTGATGTATTTGAGATTTGGATATATAGAAGAATAGGCAGAGTTTCATGGACAGAAAAATAGACAAATAAACAAGTTTTAGGAAAACTAGGCATGAAGAAACAATTATTAAGAGAAATAAAATTCAGACAAGTAAAGTATTTTGGGCACATAAAAAGACATGACACCATGATAAAACATTTACTAGAGGGGAAAGTTGAGGGGGAAGAGCAAGAGGAAGACCAGAGATAAGTGGAGGAAACTTTAAGAAATGGACAGGTTACAGTCTGGCAGTGTGCAACCCAAGGCGAAAGACAGAGGATGCTGGAGATTCATTGCAGCCAACCTTCGATGTGGAGACGGCACCTGATGATGATGATGATAACAATACTGGAAACGAGGATCAGCGACAGTTGTAGTCTCATTTCCTAGAATCGAATTACTTTGCACTTATTCTCTAACGGCCTTGATTTGTTTAATACTTGCCATGTTAAACAGTAAACAACTACCCATGCATGTGTGTGAGTGTGTGTGTATGAGTGTGTGTGAGCGCGTGTATGTGTGTGTCTGTGATAAGCTATAAAAAGTCGTTTAATGAAAACAAAAACAACAAAGTGTATATATCGGTGCGTTCGCTAAATTACATGCAAGTTTAGTTGTCATAACAGCTGTGCGTAATTTACGTGTTAGGTAAGTATTCCAATTGCATTCAATTCACAAGTTGTTTCGTTTGTTTTGCAGACGATAATGCGTATTGTGACGTAAAGGTTAGTTAGTTATAATATAGTTAGTTTAGCGAGCAGATAGGTTGATTGACACAGCGGTGATCGATGAAGGACGGGCAATGGACAAGTTATACGTCATCAATGCTATAAGAAAACAGATCGAAACGATAAGTTTTTGTCCACAGACACGTATTAATATACATCTATATCCAGAGTGAAGAAAGAGATGAGGCTCAAACAAGGAACTATCTGACGTGTTCCTATCTAGAGTGAAGAAGATGAGACTCAAACAGAACAGTGTCATGAAAGAAGATACTCAAGGTCTGACGTTTCTATCTAGAGTGAAGAAGATGAGATAAAGGAACTCTGATTCATTAAAAAAAACAGGGAACTCTGACGTGTTCCTATCTTCCAGGATGTGAAGAAGAGTGAGACCCCAAAAACTATGAGTTATTATAATCTCAAACAGAGCTGCTGACGTCAGAAAGAGATGATCACGAACTCGATCCTACGAGTGAAGAAGAGATGAGATAACAGGGAACTATCTGACGTGTTCCTACCCTAGAGTGAAGAGGAAGAAGATGGGAAACAGAGAACTATCTGACGTGTTCCTATCTAGAGTGAAGAAATGAGATCAAACAGGAACTATCTGAGTTTCCTATCTAGAGTGAAGAAGATGAGACTCAAACAGGAACTATCTGACGTGTTCCTATCTAGAGTGAAGAAAGAGATGAGAAACAGGGAACTATCTGACGTGTTCCTATCTAGAGTGAAGAAGATAAGACTCAAACAGGGAACTATCTGACGTGTTCCTATCTAGAGTGAAGAAGATGAGACTCAAACAGGGAACTATCTGACGTGTTCCTATCTAGAGTGAAGAAGATAAGACAAACAGGGAACTATCTGACGTGTTCCTATCTAGAGTGAAGAAGAGATGAGAAACAGGAACTCTGACGTGTTCCTATCTAGAGTGAAGAAGATGATACTCAAACAGGGAACTATCTGACGTGTTCCTATCTAGAGTGAAGAAGATAAGACAAACAGGGAACTATCTGACGTGTTCCTATCTAGAGTGAAGAAAGAGATGAGAAACAGGAACTTCTGACGTGTTCCTATCTAGAGTGAAGAAGAGATGAGAAACAGGAACTGTCTGATGTTTCCTATCCAGAGTGAAGAAAGAGATGAGACTCAAACAGGGAACTATCTGACGTGTTCCTATCTAGAGTGAAGAAAGAGATGAGACTCAAACAGGGAACTATCTGACGTGTTCCTATCTAGAGTGAAGAAGATGGACTCAAGAACTGTCTGACGTGTTCCTATCTAGAGTGAAGAAGATGAGACTCAAACAGGGAACTATCTGACGTGTTCCTATCTAGAGTGAAGAAGATGAGACTCAAACAGGGAACTGTCTGACGTGTTCCTATCTAGAGTGAAGAAAGAGATGAGAAACAGGGAACTATCTGACGTGTTCCTATCTAGAGTAAGAAGAGATACAAACAGGAACTATCTGACGTGTTCCTATCTAGAGTGAAGAAGATGAGACTCAAACAGGGAACTATCTGACGTGTTCCTATCTAGAGTGAAGAAGATGAGATCAAAACAGGGAACTATCTGACGTGTTCCTATCTAGAGTGAAGAAAGAGATGAGAAACAGGGAACTATCTGACGTGTTCCTATCTAGAGTGAAGAAAGAGATGAGAAACAGGGAACTGTCTGATGTGTTCCTATCAGAGTGAAGAAGAGAGAGACTCAAACAGGAACATCTGACGTGTCCTATCTAGAGTGAAGAAGATGAGACTCAAACAGGAGCTGTCTGACGTGTTCCTATCCAGAGTGAAGAAAGAGATGAGACTCAAACATGGAACTTCTGCATGTTCCTATCTAGAGTGAAGAAAGAGATGAGACTCAAACAGGGAACTATCTGACGTGTTCCTATCTAGAGTGAAGAAGATGAGACTCAAACAGGAACTGTCTGCATGTTCCTATCCAGAGTGAAGAAAGAGATGAGACTCAAACAGGGAACTATCTGACGTGTTCCTATCTAGAGTGAAGAAGATGAGACTCAAACAGGGAACTATCTGACGTGTTCCTATCTAGAGTGAAGAAGATGGACTAAACAGAGAACTATCTGACGTGTTCCTATCTAGAGTGAAGAAGATGAGACTCAAACAGGGAGCTGTCTGACGTGTTCCTATCCAGAGTGAAGAAAGAGATGAGACTCAAACATGGAACTTCTGAGCATGTTCCTATCTAGAGTGAAGAAAGAGATGAGACTCAAACAGGGAACTATCTGACGTGTTCCTATCTAGAGTGAAGAAGATGAGACTCAAACATGGAACTGTCTGAGTGTTCCTATCCAGAGTGAAGAAAGATAGGACTCAAACAGGGAACTATCTGACGTGTTCCTATCTAGAGTGAAGAAGATGAGACTCAAACAGGGAACTATCTGACGTGTTCCTATCTAGAGTGAAGAAGATGGACTCAAACAGGAACTATCTGACGTGTTCCTATCTAGAGTGAAGAAGATGAGACTCAAACAGGGAACTATCTGACGTGTTCCTATCTAGAGTGAAGAAGATGAGACTCAAACAGGGAACTATCTGACGTGTTCCTATCTAGAGTGAAGAAAGAGATGAGAAACAGGGAACTATCTGACGTGTTCCTATCTAGAGTGAAGAAAGAGATGAGAAACAGGGAACTGTCTGAGTGTTCCTATCAGAGTGAAGAAAGAGATGAGACTCAAACAGGAACTATCTGACGTGTTCCTATCTAGAGTGAAGAAGATGAGACTCAAACAGGGAGCTGTCTGACGTGTTCCTATCTAGAGTGAAGAAAGAGATGAGACTCAAACATGGAACTCTCTGGCATGTTCCTATCTAGAGTGAAGAAAGAGATGAGACTCAAACAGGGAACTATCTGACGTGTTCCTATCTAGAGTGAAGAAGATGAGACTCAAACATGGAACTGTCTGGCATGTTCCTATCCAGAGTGAAGAAAGAGATGAGACTCAAACAGGGAACTATCTGACGTGTTCCTATCTAGAGTGAAGAAGATGAGACTCAAACAGGGAACTATCTGACGTGTTCCTATCTAGAGTGAAGAAGATGGGACTCAAACAGAGAACTATCTGACGTGTTCCTATCTAGAGTGAAGAAGATGAGACTCAAACAGGGAACTATCTGACGTGTTCCTATCTAGAGTGAAGAAGATGAGACTCAAACAGGGAACTATCTGACGTGTTCCTATCTAGAGTGAAGAAAGAGATGAGAAACAGGGAACTATCTGACGTGTTCCTATCTAGAGTGAAGAAGATGAGACTCAAACAGGGAACTATCTGACGTGTTCCTATCTAGAGTGAAGAAGATGATACTCAAACAGGAACTATCTGACTGGTTCTACTAGAGTGAAGAAGATAAGACTCAAACAGGAACATCTGACTGTTCCTATCTAGAGTGAAGAAGAGATAGAAACAGGAACTATCTGACGTTTCCTATCTAGAGTGAAGAAGATGAGACTCAAACATGGAACTATCTGACGTGTTCCTATCTAGAGTGAAGAAAGAGATGAGACTCAAACATGGAACTGTCTGACATGAAGTTTCTGCTAGTGTTACAAGACGTTTGATTAACCAACACAGAACGGGAGTGATCAGTCACCTGACGCTGATTGACATGTTGAGGAGGAGATCTGAACACCAATGGACTTGTCCGGGGAGCAATAATGAAGATCTTCACTTATCGTGAATCTACTCTTCTTCTTCTTCGAGCGCTCCATATCAACCACCAATTAACCACTCTTTGTGATTTATATGTGATCTGAGCCTAAGAGCGGTTATACGTTGTGCCAGTTATGCGTCTACAAGTAGGCCAGCACATCCGATATTTGCGATGCTTTTTATTTACTAGGTAGCTTCCTAGACCCCTACCTCGGTCACCTCTTACGACACGCTTTGTAGTTCACAGTGGTACTATTCTTTGCTTCCCTTATGGGCCCCGGCAACTCACGGGTGTAATATATTTTAATATAGTTAGTCTGATGACCTGCGAAAAGTTACCAACAACACCAGAAAAGACAGAATCACTAACACCAGCATAAGAAAGAAAGTTGGCACAAAACCGTGCTTGAATTACATAGAGAAACAAAGAATGAAGTGGTTTGGCCACTTAATAAGAATGCATCCAAACTCCACAGTATACAGAGTCTTCTACAACAGAACATCGGGAAAGAAAGCAAGAGGAAGACCACGGAAAAGATGGTTAGATGGCGTAGCAGAATCACGTGAAAGAGCAAAGATAACAATTACACAAGCCACCAGAACAGCGCAAGACAAAAAAGAAAACCACGACACTGGGCAACAACCCGGTAGCAGTGTGACAACACTGGGCAACAACCCGGTAGCAGTGTGACGACAAAAGAAAAGTCTGATACCATGGTCATTGCACAACTAGCATGTGTTTCAATCTCTTCATTAATGCTGACCTCAAACGATAGAAGAAAACTAGCTAAACAAGATAAAGTCACAGAGATGAAGTGTCTACACAGAATGTTGTAGTCACGTCGTATCAGTAGCGCTCTCTTAGTAGTGTCCCTTTGTTGCGCTTAATTCCCCCTTTGTTTACATTCCTGTGCAAGGTTACGAAATGGCAACTTGTCAGTGGGTTTATATATCGCTTTAAATTCCGGCTGTTGTTAATGTAAAACACACTATACACTATTGCGTTTAGATATAATCAAATGTAATATGTAGCTCTGGAATATTGTGTAGTTTCAGTCTGTTAAATAATATAATTATGGAGTTATATCGGTATGAACTAGTCACATTCTAACTAGCCGACGATTTTTAAATTACACTGATGAAGTACGTTGTTAATATTCATTGCAGAAGAAATATGTTACAACGAAAATGTACAAAGTTTAGTTCTTTGACAAGGTAACATGTTAACTATACTAAAAAAATTTTTTTTTAAATATTAGAATTTAGCGAAAATATAGTGAGAATTCTTAATTGTAATGAGATTTTCTGAATGAATGAGAAGTAAGATTAACAATTGTTAAAGTAGAAATGAAATTGTAATAACACTGTAGAATATAATAATTCAAGAATAAATTAATTTTAAAGAATTTTATTTCATTGTAGCGTGAGCACAATGGTTGACAAATAATTCTATGTTATCAGCTGTCGAAAGACTTTTTTAACAACTCTCTATGTCTGGTCATTTATAATAGCATAAAACTGTCAGACAAAATTACTGTTAAATTGCTAATATATTTAACATATCTCAACATACCAAAATGTTATATATATATATATATATATATATATATATATATATATATATATATATATATTAATCACAATAACATAAATTTACACATCTATTTCCATAAATGCAAAAGGATATAGCTTACTTCTTCATGAACTATGTAATGTTTAACATAATTAATTTATCATTTAACAATAATACTTTCATTTCTAAATATACTGCTAATGGTAATTCAAACAATAATACATATATTCAAACATTGACAATACACATTTGTAATATAATTATACAATTTTACTAGCCCACATTAGTCGACTAGTCATCATTACGATTTTAATTCATAATTTACTCATACACACTTGCTCATACATACTTACTGACATGTAGAATGCTTACCTAGGACATCTCACAAACACACATTACACATATATATATATAACTGTTCTAAATTGTTATATAGACAGCTAGACAACGCACAATACAGCAGGGACAAATAAAATTGTACAGCCCAGATGTCTGCTGTTATTTAAACTTTATGTTTCTCACAGTGAACTTGTGTATTAACAGTTGGATAAGTTTGTAGCAGATGTGTATTTATGATAAATTTTAATTCCTTAGTTTTATTTCTTATACCCCAAGCTCTGTTCTCTATACCAGCTACCATTGAATGTACAACTTCTCCTCCTTGCTCTTTTCTCTATACCAGCTACCATTGAATGTACAACTTCTCCTCCTTGCTCTTTTCTCTATACCAGCTACCATTGAATGTACAACTTCTCCTCCTTGCTCTTTTCTCGATACCAGCTACCATTGAATGTACAACTTCTCCTCCTTGCTCTTTTCTCTATACCAGCTACCATTGAATGTACAACTTCTCCTCCTTGCTCTTTTCTCTATACCAGCTACCATTGAACGTACAGCTTCTCCTCCTAGCTCTTTTCTCTATACCAGCTACCATTGAATGTACAACTTCTCCTCCTTGCTCTTTTCTCTATACCAGCTACCATTGAATGTACAACTTCTCCTCCTAGCTCTTTTCTCTATACCAGCTACCATTGAACGTACAGCTTCTCCTCCTAGCTCTTTTCTCTATACCAGCTACCATTGAATGTACAACTTCTCCTCCTTGCTCTTTTCTCTATACCAGCTACCATTGAATGTACAACTTCTCCTCCTTGCTCTTTTCTCTATACCAGCTACCATTGAATGTACAACTTCTCCTCCTTGCTCTTTTCTCTATACCAGCTACTCTCTCTTTCTCTCTTTAGCCTGTTACGCCCTTGGCGTTTAGGGCACAACAAACGTACACCATTCTTCCCTGTTCATGGCCTTCCTCTGTATTGTGTTCCAGCTATGATTCATTTCCTTCAGCTCTTGCTCCATCGTTCTCCTCCAGGTCGTCTTGGGTCTTCCACGCTTTCGCCTACCCTCTGGAGTCCATCTCAGTGCAGTTTTCGTGTCGGAGCCAGTCTCCATGCGCATCACATGTCCAATCCATCTCCAGCGTCGTCTTCGGATGATAGTGCCCATATTCTCTTGTTGGCATCGTGCAAGCAATTCTTGATTCGAGATAGTAGTCGGCCAGTACACGCGTAAGATTTTTCGCAGACAAGTTGTATGAAAGGCGGAGAGTCTTGACATATCCTGTTCTGTCATTCTCCAGCATTCCGATCCGTACAGCAATGTTGACAGCACACAGCTGTTATAGATACTAATCTTGGTTCTGATGCTGTATTGGGCAGATTTCCGGCGGTCTGAAGGGTCATGAATGCACTTCGTGCCTTACTCAGTCTGTTTTTAATGTCAGATCCAGCGCCTCCTTCATTGCTAATAACACTTCCAAGGTATGTGAAAGCGGTTGTATCTCGGAGGTTTTACCTTCTAGTTTGACTGGTGCTGGGGTTGCTATGTTCAAGTCATTACTTCAGTTTTCTTCTGATTTATTTTCAGCCCAACCATCTCACTATATTGGTTAAGGCGGCAGGTCTTTTCCTGGATATCTCTATGTGTATGAGATAGGAGTGCGATGTCATCTGCAAAATCTAGGTCTTCCAGAGTGGATGTGAGCGTCCATCTAATACCTCTTGCCTTATCTTCCGTTGTTTTACGCATCACCCAATCTATGACAGTGTTGAATAATAGGGCTGACATAACACATCCTTGTCGCACGCCTGTTTTTACTTCAAACTTTAGTTCTGAAGTTTCAACACTGCATGCAAACTTGCTGTAGCAGCTTTTTATAATATTTATAAAACACAGTGGGATTCCATACCATCTTAAGATACGCCATAGACTTTCGGGTGTATGCTATCAAAAGCTTTTCAAAATCTACAAAGTTGATATAGAGTTTGCTTTGCCATTCTGTGCATTGCTCTATGATATTTCTAAGAGCAAATATTTGGCCTATACAGCTCCGTCCTCTGCGAAATCCTGCTTGTTCCTTTCTTAGTTTCTTATCCACAGCATCAGTAATACGTTGTACGATGATTTTGCTTAAGATTTTACTTGGGACAGAAAGCAGTGTTATTCCAGGCCAATTATTACAATCGGCAAGGGAGCCCTTCTTGGGGATCTTGATGATGACTCCTCTGTTCCATGCATCAGGTATTATTTGGGTATTCCATATAGTAGTAAACAAGGGTTGCAATATATTAGCTGCAAGTTCTGGGTCTATTTTGAATAGTTCTGCGTTTAAGTTATCATTCCCTGGTGCCTTGTTATTCTTAAGAGATTTAATTGCTGTAATGATCTCATCCCGGTTGGGTGTTTCAATGCCAATTTCTAATTCCTCTGTTGGCTCTGGTATGTCTGCTACTACCGTTGGCGGTGGTCTATTTAGCAATTCTTTAAAATGCTCTGCCCATCGTATTTCTTGTTCCTTTTCCGTTGTCAATAGTATTCCATTCTTATCCTTTATGAGAGTATTTGATCTCCTGTAATGTTTCCCTCTTATTAGCTTTGTAATTTTGTACACTGTTCCCTGATCACACTTTTTGCTGCTTCTTCTGCCTGCACTGCCAGGTCTTCAACATACATTCTTTTGTCAGCTCTCACAGCCCGTTTGATTTCTTTACTTGCGCTTTTGTACTGTTCTTGGTATCTTGCTTTCAGTCTTTCGGACTTTGCTTCTAACAATTTCTTTTAATATTCTTCGGCTGTCTATTATTTTCCATGTTGTTGGTGTTATCCATTCTTTTCTTTTCTTTGTGCGGTACCTTAGACATGTTTCACTGCTCTGGCTATATATAGATGCTATGTTGTCCCATGTTCTATCTATGTTGTCAGTTTCATCCGTAGTTTCATTACTTTCTAGGGCTTGGAATCTGTTCTTTATCTGCATTATAAACTTATCCCTTACTTCCGTGTCTTTTAGTCTATCCACATCGAACCTCTTTTGGAAGTTTTTCTGTTGTCCTGTTTTTCTTAGTTTAAGTTTGACATAAGCTGTGACTAGGTGGTGGTCGCTACCAACATCTGCACCTCTCTTGACTACAACATCTAGCAGCGAGCGTCTCCAGGGTCCATTGATCATTATATGGTCTATTTGGTTTTATCTCTGCCATTAGGGAATACCATGTTAATTTGTGGATATCTAAATGTTGAAATAGGGTTCCTCCTATAACGAGATTGTTCATGCTGCAGAAGTTTACTAAACGTTCCCCATTTTCGTTCATCATACCACATCCATATTTTCCCATAGTTCTATAACTATGCGTGTTGTCTTGTCCGACCTTCGCATTTAGATCTCCCATAACAATGATAACATCATGGGATGGTGACTTGTCTAATTCTAATAAGATGGTTAGATGGCGTAGCAGAATCATGTGAAAGAGCAAAGATAACAATTACACAAGCCACCAGAACAGCGCAAGACAAAAACAGAAAACCACGACACTGGGCAACAACCCGGTAGCAGTGTGACAACACTGGGCAACAACCCGGTAGCAGTGTGACGACAAAAGAAAAGTCTGATACCATGGTCATTGCACAACTAGCATGTGTTTCAATCTCTTCATTAATGCTGACCTCAAACGATAGAAGAAAACTAGCTAAACAAGATAAAGTCACAGAGATGAAGTGTCTACACAGAATGTTGTAGTCACGTCGTATCAGTAGCGCTCTCTTAGTAGTGTCCCTTTGTTGCGCTTAATTCCCCCTTTGTTTACATTCCTGTGCAAGGTTACGAAATGGCAACTTGTCAGTGGGTTTATATATCGCTTTAAATTCCGGCTGTTGTTAATGTAAAAACACACTATACACTATTGCGTTTAGATATAATCAAATGTAATATGTAGCTCTGGAATATTGTGTAGTTTCAGTCTGTTAAATAATATAATTATGGAGTTATATCGGTATGAACTAGTCACATTCTAACTAGCCGACGATTTTTAAATTACACTGATGAAGTACGTTGTTAATATTCATTGCAGAAGAAATATGTTACAACGAAAATGTACAAAGTTTAGTTCTTTGACAAGGTAACACGTTAACTATACTAAAAAAAATTTTTTTTTAAATATTAGAATTTAGCGAAAATATAGTGAGAATTCTTAATTGTAATGAGATTTTCTGAATGAATGAGAAGTAAGATTAACAATTGTTAAAGTAGAAATGAAATTGTAATAACACTGTAGAATATAATAATTCAAGAATAAATTAATTTTAAAGAATTTTATTTCATTGTAGCGTGAGCACAATGGTTGACAAATAATTCTATGTTATCAGCTGTCGAAAGACTTTTTTAACAACTCTCTATGTCTGGTCATTTATAATAGCATAAAACTGTCAGACAAAATTACTGTTAAATTGCTAATATATTTAACATATCTCAACATACCAAAATGTTATATATATATATATATATATATATATATATATATATATATATATATTAATCACAATAACATAAATTTACACATCTATTTCCATAAATGCAAAAGGATATAGCTTACTTCTTCATGAACTATGTAATGTTTAACATAATTAATTTATCATTTAACAATAATACTTTCATTTCTAAATATACTGCTAATGGTAATTCAAACAATAATACATATATTCAAACATTGACAATACACATTTGTAATATAATTATACAATTTTACTAGCCCACATTAGTCGACTAGTCATCATTACGATTTTAATTCATAATTTACTCATACACACTTGCTCATACATACTTACTGACATGTAGAATGCTTACCTAGGACATCTCACAAACACACATTACACATATATATATATAACTGTTCTAAATTGTTATATAGACAGCTAGACAACACACAATACAGCAGGGACAAATAAAATTGTACAGCCCAGATGTCTGCTGTTATTTAAACTTTATGTTTCTCACAGTGAACTTGTGTATTAACAGTTGGATAAGTTTGTAGCAGATGTGTATTTATGATAAATTTTAATTCCTTAGTTTTATTTCTTATACCCCAAGCTCTGTTCTCTATACCAGCTACCATTGAATGTACAACTTCTCCTCCTTGCTCTTTTCTCTATACCAGCTACCATTGAATGTACAACTTCTCCTCCTTGCTCTTTTCTCTATACCAGCTACCATTGAATGTACAACTTCTCCTCCTTGCTCTTTTCTCGATACCAGCTACCATTGAATGTACAACTTCTCCTCCTTGCTCTTTTCTCTATACCAGCTACCATTGAATGTACAACTTCTCCTCCTTGCTCTTTTCTCTATACCAGCTACCATTGAACGTACACTTCCTCTAGCTCTTTCTCTATACCAGCTACCATTGAATGTACAACTTCTCCTCCTTGCTCTTTTCTCTATACCAGCTACCATTGAATGTACAACTTCTCCTCCTGCTCTTTTCTCTATACCAGCTACCATTGAACGTACAGCTTCTCCTCCTAGCTCTTTTCTCTATACCAGCTACCATTGAATGTACAACTTCTCCTCCTTGCTCTTTTCTCTATACCAGCTACCATTGAATGTACAACTTCTCCTCCTTGCTCTTTTCTCTATACCAGCTACCATTGAATGTACAACTTCTCCTCCTTGCTCTTTTCTCTATACCAGCTACCATTGAATGTATAACTTCTCCTTGTTCTCTAAAGCCAATCCAGAAACCATTAAGTCTGATCAGTTTGCACAGTGATGTTCTTGTATGTGTTGTTTTGAATTATTTTATCTGTAAAATACAGTCTGTATATTGTCATGTAATCCTGTATTGCTAATTGTATTTCTGGAACTGTGTCAGCATGGATTGGTCTACTGTGTGAGATGTAATTGTTAACTTTTTCAAATGCTGTATTTAATGTATTAAAAATATCTTTTGTGATAAATGCAATATTTATAATATCCTGATTCTGTGTGTACAATTGTGTATGTGTTATGACATCTTCTGTGAGATCTTTATAGACTTTACATGTTAAGTATTTATGACAGTGGTTACCAACAAAAGCTCTACTATGATATGCCTGTGGTGTGATTTTGTGTTTGTCTAATACTTTATCTAAATGTGAACACACTGGACCAGACCTATCACACAGTGCTACAAACTCAAGTTCTAATAGGCTTGCTTGTGCTTTTTAATCTCAGTATTGCATTTTATTTTCTACTCCTCACTTTCACAAACTAATAAATCTGCATGTAACTTGTTTATTTCTAATGAAAACATTTCTGCCTGATGCCAATTCTTACCATATTGTTTTAAATATTGTATGGTGTTTGAACTAGTGTGTTTCTTTTCTATGTTTTCCATGATACCATGTATCTCTGTCTATTCTGTCAGCTGCTTTTTCTAGTAATGTGTGGTGTTTATGAACAATACCTAACAAAATGTGAAGGTAAGGAGGAGAGACTTTGTCAATATCAATATTTAAAATTGGAGCATGCAAGCAGTTATAATAAAGAGATGCATGTTTTTTATTTTCATGGCCAATTGTAATGAAACGATTGTGATATTTTTTCAACAATGACAGACCTCTGGCTTGTACCTTTAGTTAAGAGCAATTGATTTTAATCCTAATAATATGTTCTATTATTTACTTTTTTAAACACATAACTAACAGTAGCATAATGTTACAGTTCCTAATTAGATCTCCAAAACATAATGTAATCGGTCGTTGTTAATATTCAGATAACGCCTGTCGTCAATGGGATGATTCTATATAGTCACATTCAGCTAGGAATTTATAATACTAAACTAGATATTCGATACAAATATCAACCACCCAGCAGAAGTACAGCATAACTGAGTTTTGTAATTATGCTTAGAATTAGCGTTTATCGCTCTGTAAATAACAAAACTATATTTTAAGGGGTAAGAGAGAACATGACATAGTAGTTGGTGAAAGTCACATCGAAACAAAACAGGGTCATCGCTCTAGCGATTAAAAGTTTGTAGATTCGAGATAACCTGTACACACTAAAATTGCACAAATGAGAGAAGAAGAATTCACCATTTTGGAAATGTATGATTCAGTGACAATAAACGTAACGATCGTATGAAAATTTAATGTTTTGGAGCTTACATTCGCAAAAAATAGCGGTGTACAAAATAATTGTGCTAACCCTTCGAAAATGTCTCGTTATAGGTAGCTTTCCCTTACGAAATGTTGATAAAATATTTAGGCAATGGGGAATACTTTAAAGTTTATAATAAATTACAGATTTTCTGAAAAAACGTGACATACAAGTTTGAAGTATGACATACAAGTTTGAAGTATGACATACAAGTTTGAAGTATGACATACAAGTTTGAAGTATGACATACAAGTTTGAAGTATGACATACAAGTTTGAAGTATGACATACAAGTTTGAAGTATGACATACAAGTTTGAAGTATGACATACAAGTTTGAAGTATGACATACAAGTTTGAAGTATGACATACAAGTTTGAAGTATACTAACCAGATTTATTGTACACGGTTTTACCGATTCACTTTAAATTCAAAATGGATGCTAGCTATGAACTTTTTTATTACCCAGCATCCAATGCGCGAAGAATGTCTTGTATATTCCTAAAAGATCGCTATCTGTATGCAAATGTGACACCGTGTAGTAACAAGAAGAGAAGGGTTTAGAAATGAAGACATCAGGAAAAAGTGGGTACAACATCAGTACTGAACTTCATCAGGAAACAACAAATTAAATAATTCGGCCATATAAGAAGATTACTAACAGACAGTGCACCTCAAATAGCAATGATACTTCGATACAGTGGATACAAAACAAAAGGCCGTCCATGTAAAAGGTGAACCTCAGAGATAACAGAGACGACGAAAAACATTGTTTATGAAGCACACACAAAATCCCGTTCTAGAAATCTCTTCTTATCCTGACGCTGTCAGGTAATACAGGATTGGAGATAGGAAAGAAGAAACAAGAGCATATGTTCCAATCTCTTCATTATTGCACAACTAACACGTGCATAAGTCATTGGCTTCGGTGCTTCCTCTGGGGCTCTTACAACTCCATATTCACTTCTCTATATCTCGCTTTGGGGGTCTCTGTGGCTGAGTGGTTAAGCCCTTTGCCTTGTGAGTCGAAGGTCGTAGGTTCGAATCCGGATCGCGCCGTTCTGTTCACGAGTGCAGTTTTTTCACGAAGACCCTGGTTGTTGCTGGAGCTACGAGTTCGTGCTTTGTGCAATACTCTCGGCAGGTGGCGTGCCATTTCTGCGGAGAGGATCGAGCCATATGGGGTAAAACCCGGTGCAATGAAGTCAATCCTTCGGCTTTAAAACCCTTTTAAAACCCTTTTAAAACCCTTATATCTCGCTTACATTCTTTCTCTCTTGTTGTCGCAATTCCTCCTGATCACGATCCACATGCATGTCACATTTTCTATAAATAGTTGACACGATTTCAACAAAAAACAAAGATCAAATTCAGCCATATCCTCAGGCAAGCAATCATTCAGATTTAAAAAAAGTAGAAATCCATTTGAAATTCCCATTTTCTGACTGCTAAATCTGTACACACTTTCTGTAAGTATCGATTCTATGAACTGCACCAATCGATACACCGCAAGAATAGATAGGTAAAACGATTAAGAGGAAGAAGCGGTATCGAGCTAGACTTACATTTATGTATGTCAGTAATCATTAAGGAAAACAAATGAAGGTCACATTGTCGTAAAGGTTGTCGCAAGGATGTCTGTGGTATACAGACAATGTCTGTAGAAATCAATGGCTAGAATAAAGTGGAAGAAAATATCAACATAACACAAGCTGGGCTTAGACGAAACAGAGGTACACGTGACCATATATTTAACATGAGAACAATCATAGAAAAATCTAGAGAATATAATGTAGATCTATACTCATGCTTTATTGACTACTCAAAGGCATTTGATTGTGTAGAGCATCAGGAATTGTGGAAGATTATGGGAGAAATAGGATTCCCATTACAATATCAAATACAGATCATAAAATAACTTTATAGCGATCAAATGGCGGCTGTAAGAACATGTGATGATACGTCAGATTGGTTTGACATAAAGCAGGGAGTCAGACAAGGCTGCATTTCTGTTTGACAAGGCTGCATTAAGTCGCCTTGTCTGTTTAACATATATGCAGAAAACATCAGGAGGAATGTTACAGAAGATAGCGGAAAAGAACAATACGATCCTTCTATAATCGGAGGAAGAGAAATACCTGAACTACGAAACGCTGATGATACAGTGTTACTGTCAACATCACAAAAAGGGATTGAGAAAGTATTAGGGGAAGGGAAAAATAAAAGCGAAAAACAAAATCTATATCTCAATGTGGCAAAAATAATGACAGCAGATAAAACGAACATGACAAAAGATATTTTTATCAACGGAGAGAATGAAGAAAATGTGAACAGTTTTGAATATCTTGGTTGACTGCTAACAACAGATAGAAATGGGATGAAGAAAATTAAAAGAAGAACAGACATGGCTTTACAAAAAGTTAAACAACTAAAAACAGTATGGAACGGAACTGATAAGAAAACACAGATCAGAATACTAAGAGCATTCATATTCCCAATGGCAACGTATGAGTGTGAAGCATGGACATTTAATACAGCAGTGGAAAAACATATATGTGCTTTCGAATGCAAGTGTTACAGAAGAGTCCTTCGTATATCTTGGACAGAGAAGAGAACAAACAGATCTATCTAGAAAGAACTCAAAATCAAAGAAAACTGGCTGATGCTACAAATAAGAAAGAGAAAATTGAGATATTTTGGATATATAAAAAGACATGAAGGGCTGGAAAAGATCATCATGGAAGAAGGCATACCATGTGGCTAAATGGTTACGCCCCTGCTTTGGGCTCGAATCCAGGCCGCGCCATTCTGTTACCATGTGATTTTTTCAAGAAACCCCTAGGATTGTTGCCGGAGCTACAGAGTTCATGCTTTGTGCAATACTCTTAGCAGATGGCGTACCATTTCTGCGGAAAGGGACCGAGCGCTGTATGCGGAAAACTCCGGTGTAATAAAGTAAATCCTTCATCTTCAGACTTAAATGCTGTGAAGTATCTACCTCTTCACAACATTGTGTCATTATAGAGACATAGGATTAACTTTCACAAAATGTAAAGGTATTCCGATCCAGAAGCACTTGAGTTTTTCAGCTCTTCGGCTCGGTGCCATGGACATCGTAACCCTTCGGTTCGGTGCCACGAACACCGTAAATCTGGGAATCTGTGGCTTTTTCTGCCATCCCGCGGAATTGAACCGCACACACAGAGGGATAGTCACCCGTAGTCCAACGCGCTACGAACACGCTGGACAGACGGGCATTGTAAAGGTTAAGTGAAGGTTAGTGTTCTGACAACACCCCATCCTACTCCACCACCGCCTCCCTCAGTTAAATCAAGCTTGAAACGATACCACAGTTCAGCAACATTGGACGCCTGACTTACCACTTAACTATTCATAATTTTTTTCTCTCGATGGTAAACATACTCAAAATCATACTTTAGGTTCACTAAAAAAAAAATCCTAAAATAAACGAATAAATTAAGAAACTTCAAACAGCTTTACACTCTTGGAACGCCATTTTTGTGTGTACTCTTCTGGTATACATATAGTATGGGATTCAATGAATGCGCCATAGAGTGATTTTTCTAAAACTTCTTTCAGGTGAAGTCAACCGAGTCTAATCTACAACTGAGATGTGAATGCAGGCAGCTATACAAATTTATAGGATTTGTATTGAATGAATAGCTTCGTCTTCTATACGCGAACTTCAAGTAACGCGTCAATGAGCTGAAGGATATGGCGACCCCATACAGAAATAACTAGTTTGCAGTATTCAATATTTTTGTTCGTTTGCTTGTATGCTTGGTGCTTTTATGATTATGTTTAGAAATGTTGTGATTAGAAACATGTTTGATATTTTTGTTTTTAATAAAAGAAGATACAGAAAATCAACGACACGTTTAGTGTGCATAATGGCAACGTCCTGCAAGCTAAGGGATATGCCATGAGGTTTTTTATTTTTTGTTTGGGTGGAAATATCATTCGTGATTATCAGAAGTCGTCACAATCTGTTACTATACTTTTATCTTCTTCGAACACTCCTCTTCTTTTCTTCTCCTTCTTTGCGTTCGTTCTTTACGACCAATTTTAATCACTCTTTGTGATATGTTTGATCTTTGCCAAGAACGTGTATACGTTGCACATTGGTTTGGTAGGCCCCTAAACGCATAGGCTTCTACACGTTTAGGACATGTGCATCCATTTCAGCCAAACCTCCTTAGTCGCCTCTTACGACATGCGTGGCAGGTAACAGTGGTTCTATTCTTTACACTCCAAATTTGGGCCCCGGTAACCACTCGGGCGAATCGATCTCTACTTTCGTTTTTAAATGATGGCCTCCAATGAAGCACATCCGTTTTCATAACAAACATATTTTACAGGAATGGGTTATCCGTTCCTATTATCAGCCCCGAACAAAAAGAACCAGGAAGTCACGTTTTGTCTGCCTCTAATCTTCAACCTGTCTGACATAGGTGTCTCTGTGAGCAGGAGCGTAGCATCTATCTATTGTCTAATCCTGTTTTGCCTTTTCGGCGTCAGATCGAAAAAGGAGACACCTGGAGCGAGCCTCTCTATGCGCCTTTCTTTCTTTTTTCTCAGTCCTGATTTACTTCACAGCTTTAGAGTAAGAAGAGATTTCTAGAATGGGTTTTCTTGCGTTTCATAAATCGTGTCTTCCGTCACCTCTGTTATCTCTGAGGTCCACCTTTTGCGTTGCCCGCCTTTTCCTTTGCATACAGGTTACATACAGGATATGATACATCATAATTCGTTTCATAAATATATATATATATATATATATATATATATATATATATATATATGCAGTGTGCTCGAGATCATTTTTGTTGGTCGGGCCAGACATTTTTCCGGATAAGTCATGGTTTTGGTTGCTATATTTTAATTTATAAAATAATAAATACACGTTATACATTATTTTTGGTGGGGCCCGGCCCCAATGGCCCTTAATGACGAGCCGCCACTGTATATATGTATATGTGTATGTGCGTCTGTGGCTTGGACGTAGTGAACTCGATAACAACCCAAGAGTATCTGGTTTAAACTCCGCGACGGGCAGTTTGGAAGCACATTTTTTAGTGAATTTTTATCGACGGTAAAAATAGACCTCACCGTTCAGAAATCAATGGCAAACTACGTATAAGGGTTGCATAGAAAATCAACGACTCTTTTACTGCGGTTGATGTCGGTGTCCTGTAAAGGATATGCCAAGATGGGCTTCTTTTTTTAAAATATATTTATATTTAAATTTATATATTGCCAAAGATAATTTATATTTATATGGCTTTCTTCATCTTTATAGACGTTCAGTTGGCAAGTATTTTACTGTGACAACTTGTCAGTTTGTGACGTGTTTCTCTTGCCTTTCAGCTCATCCCTAACTATTTTTTAAATGTAGCTACATTCTCTTGGATGACAAATTGTGGTCATCATCACCCGTGATGGACGAGCATCAATTATCTTTTCAAAAGATTCTGCACCTTTGCGTAATGTTGTTTTCCACATAAATCTGTCATCATCTAGTTTTTTTTCCATTTCGTAAATATATTACCATCATTAAGAACAATACTAGACTTAGTTTGTTAGTTTGTTCCTTTCGTGCCAAAGGCGGCACATAGGGCAGAGGTTTTAGATCTCCATGTGATACAGTTCTTTGCTAGCAGTTGGAGATCTTGTATGGTTTACATCCCAATAGTTTACTTTCTTGTTGGATGGTTCTTCGAAGGGTGGTCTTTGGTCTTCCACGTTTTCTTTTCCCAACTGGTGACCACATAAGGACTTGTCGATTTAGTCTCTGTCCGTCTGATCTAAGAACATGACCTGAATATTTCCACCTTCGTTTCCTTATAATATTTGATATGGGTTGTTGGTGTGTTCTATCTCTCACTGTGTTGTTAGAAACGAAATCACTCCATTTTACTTTTAATAATTTTCAGAGACATTTATTCTCAAAGCTGTCCAGTTCATTTAGTGAAGGCACTAGCTGCTATAGCAATACGAGTTTATTTCTTTCATCGTGTCTCCGTTGTTTGACACTTTACTACCCAAATATGTAAAATGTTCAACTTTCTCCAGTGTTTGGCCATTTATTACAATGTTGTCGGTCGAGTTTGTGAGGTCCATAATTTTGGTCTTGGCAGAATTAATCTGGAGACTAACCTGTTCTGCAAGTGTGCAAAGATTGCTCGTTAGTTTGTGGGTTGCTTGTGTGGTTGAATTCAATATGGCTTCAAAGAGCAATGCTTCTCAGATACAATAGGTACAAAGCAAAAGGCCGGCCACGCAAAAGATGGACCACAGCGATAACAGAGGCGACTAAAGAGTCTATCAACGAAGCGCATACAAGGGCCCGTTTTAGAAATCTCTTTTTGACCTGACGCTGTGAAATGAACAGTATTCGAAGAAAGAAAGAAAGAAAGAAAAGAAAGAAAGAAAGAAAGAAAGAAAGAAAGAAAGAAAAGACAAAAATCTTCCGTTTCATAACAGAAGACTGCAAGCTCAACCACCATATGCACAGAATAAATCTACAGAAGAAGAAGAAGAATATTAACAACAACGTTATCTCAACAAGTTGGTTATCTTGCATTCCCACTTGGGACGATAGTATCAGTTATCTTTGGCAATATATCGGGAATATATTAGTTCTTGTGTTGATATCAATTTCTAGGGAATTTAGCGAATATCTTTGGCAATGTATGGGCAATATCAGTAGTTATTTTGTTGATATCAATTTCTAGGGAATGGCCTAGTATCTGAGCCTTGTTATCATATCCTGGTATTGTTAGAAATCCTAGTAGAACGTTCAGTAACGAATGGTTGCCTGCCTAGCTGCGCCATGAAGTGGTTTAATTCTTAGTACACGCGCACTAGAGCCTCGTTAGCATAGTGATTAGTGCACTTGCTTCGTAGACTAGGGGTCCTGGGTTCAATTCCACAATTAAACCAGGTTTCTCAGTTAAACAAAGCCCCATTTTGATACCATAGAAACACTAGGCCCGTGTCAACTGATTTTGTTCGTGATGTAATTTGTGTGAAAGTTGGTTCTGTCAGAAAGACGTGTCATGTGGATTGTCGTATTGTAGAAGTTAATAATGCGGGTATGATGATTTCAAAGAGGAAGCTCAAATTCAGTGGTTTTTGAGTTTTGCTTTGTTGATCAACTGAAGTGAATTATTGAACGTACATAGATGCGTCCTGACGATAAATCAGTCAGTATCTCAAGCAGAAGAATACTATTCTTCTTCTTTAAACGCTTCCTAATAACGACTTGTTAAACAACTCTTTATGATTTGTATGTGATCCAAGCCTAAGAGAGATTCTTCGGTGTGACAGTTATGCGCCTAAACAACTCTTTGTGATTTGTATGTGATCCAAGTCTAAGAGAGATTGTTCGGTGTGACAGTTATGTGCCTAAACAACTCTTTGTGATTTGTATGTGATCCAAGTCTAAGAGAGATTGTTCGGTGTGACAGTTATGCGCCTAAACAACTCTTTGTGATTTTTATGTGATCCAAGTCTAAGAAAATTCTTCGGTGTGACAGTTATGCGCCTAAACAACTCTTTGTGATTTGTATGTGATCCATGCCTAAGAGAGATTGTTCGTTGTGCCAGTTATGCGCCTACAAGTAGGCCAGCACATCTTATTTCTGTGACGTTATTTATTTACTAGGGTAGCTTCTCTAGGTCCATATCTCAGTCGCCTCTAACGACATGCCTTGTAGGTCGCAGTGTTACTATTCTTTGCTTCCCTTGAGAGCCCAGGCAACACACAGAGACACACAGATAATATTATAACTGTCTTTACTGCTTGTAATAATCACTTTGTGGGCAGTGTAGGACAGAAGAGATATCAACCTAAGGAATTTAATGGCCACATTACTAGTGCAGTCACTGCGAAACTGCTCAGGTTATGATATTTTCTTTATGTCCTCGACAGAAAAAAACTAATTGGCCTTACAGAGGATTGAACCCAGGTCTCCCGCATAGGAGCCGAACTCTAATCCATTTGGCCAGACGCACCACGAAAAATAATATTATCAATAATTATGTCGAAAACGAATTCAGAAGAAGTGATAAAATCAGAGAAATATCTGATCAACCACTAGTAACGACTGTTATAAGAAGGAGAAGATGGAGATATGTTGAACATACATTGAGAAGAAATGTCTGGTCAACCACTAGTAACGACTGTTATCAGAAGGAGAAGATGGAGAAAGTTGGGCACATTTGAAGAAATGTCTGGTCAACCACTATAACGTTATCGAAGGAGAAGGGGAAAATGTTGGCATACCTCGAGAAGAATGTTCAACCACAGTAACGGCTGTTATGAGGAGATGGAATGTGGGCATACTGAAAATCTGTAACCACTAGTAACAACTGTTATAAGAAAGAGAAGATGGAGATATGTTGGGCATACCTTGAGAAGAAATATCTGATCAACCACTAGTAACGACTGTTATAAGAAAGAGAAGATGGAGATATGTTGGGCATACCTTGAGAAGAAATGTCTGGTCAACCACTGTAACGCTGTTATAAGAAAGAGAAGATGGAATATGTTGGGCATACCTTAGAAGAAAGGATTAAGAATAACAAAGCGGATTGACGGACAAAGGTTCAAGAAGAAGAACGCTGTGTGAAACCCTGAAACAAACTGTGCTGAAAGAGGCAAAAAATATTGAACTCAATTCCATGGAAGAGATTGATCGGTTGCCCAGGACAGAACGATATGGAGAAATTACTTGCATGCCGTATGTAGCGTATAACGGTACAAGAGGAATATATATATATATATGTGCGTGCGTGCGTGCGTGCGTGCGTGTGTGTGTGTAAAAAAAAGAGAAAATGAAAACTTCAACAAAAACAAGAAGACATGAATATGTGTGTGTGTATTTTGTTCTTTACTCCTAGTTCGAGTGTCACACTGTGTCGTGTGTGACCCTTCCTGGTCTATGAGGCTCCCACTGTGTCGTGTATGACCCTCCTAGTTCGAGCGTCACACTGTGTCGTGTTGACCCTTCCTGGTCTATGAGGCTCCCACTGTGTCGTGTATGACCCTAGTTCGAGTGTCACACTGTGTCGTGTGTGACCCTTCCTGGTCTATGAGGCTCCCACTGTGTCGTGTATGACCCTCCCTAGTTCAGAGCGTCACACTGTGTCGTGTGTGACCCTCCCTGGTCTATGAGGCTCCACTGTGTCATAGACCCTCCTGGTTTATGAGGCTCCCACTGTGTCGTGTGTGACCCTCCTGGTCTATGAGGCTCCCACTGTGTCATGTGAGACCAGAGGTCTTGACGATCTACTCTTGACCTCAGAAAAAAAAACTAAACTAGACAGGGTTGGCTTAGTTATTTTTAAACTTGACCTTTTCTTCAAAACCATTCCACGTTTTTTAAAATGTAATGTGGGCTTTTCTCTGCTCTTTTTTGTTATGTTTGTTGGCCAGTTTATTCTCATATCTTCTTCTTCTTTGAGTTCGGTTTCGTATGCTTGTCTCAATCATGAGATGGATTGCCACTATGAAGCTCCATGTCAGTTGGAGATCCTCGAGCGTTACCCATATCTTGCCCTGTAAGCTTTGTTCATGAGGCCATGTTTCATTTCGTTTGTGTATGTAAGATTGACATGACTGCATACTCTAATATAACATAAAAAGCTAATTCTTCTTCTCGATCGTTCTATTCGGCCTTTTTGATCATTCTTAATGAGATATATAAACAGCCTACACCAAGAACAGGTGTGAATAAAAAGCTTCTTCTTTTACTTGATCGTTCTTTGTTCATTCTTAACTCTTTAGCTGCTACATACTTTCCGAAGGCTGAGCTAAAAATAGCTACTCTTTGTTTCTAGGTCACAAACGTGAATGTACGCTATAGCAGTGACAGTAGCAATGTATAACGTGTTAACACGTCTTTAGAACACAGAGGAGAGATAAATAACAGACATGTTAGTGCTTCTTTAGAAGTGAATGGGAAAACGTATATATACGTCCTTAGCAGCTAAAGGGTTAATGAGATATATAAACAGCCTACACAGACGTAAAGCGTTTATACAAATGAGTTTAAAGTATAAACGTACACAGAACGTGAATAAAAGCTTCTAATCCGAAGGATTGACTTCATTGCACCGGATTTTACTCCGTATAGCTCGGTCCCTCTCCACAGAAGTTGCACGCCATCTACTGAGAGTATTACACTAAGCACGAAATCCGTAGCTCCGGCAGCAATCTTAGGGATCTATGGAAAACAAATGCACTTGTGGCCAGAACTGTGCTGTTCGGATTCAAACCTACGACCTTCGAAACGCAGGACAAAGGCTTAACCATTTAACCACAGAGACCTCATATAACCAATGAAAGAATCGTGCTTAGATTAAGAGACGCGTGTCTCGGCTTAAAGAGGTTTGTCTTTCTTTCTGTCTCCAATCCTGTATGCCTCACAGCGTCAAGTCAAGAAGAGATTTCTAAAACGGGCCCTTGTATGCGCTTCGTAAATAGGCTCTTTCATCGCCTCTGTTATCTCTGAGGTCCATCTTTTGCGTGGCCGGCCTTTTGCTTTGTACCCATTGTATCGGAGCAGCATTGCTCTTTGAGGTGCACTGTCTGTTGGTAATCTGCTTAGTGGCAGAACCATTTAATTTGTTGTTTCTTGATGAAGTCTAGTACTGATGTTGTACCCACTTTTTCCTAATGTCTTCATTTCTCAACCAGTCTCTTCTTGTTACACCCAGAATTCTGCGTAGACACTTCATCTCTGTTGTGACTGAGAGGAAGTGTCTACGCAGAATGCTGTATCTCCTAAATATCAAACATTCTTGTTTCCCTTCTGTTTTCATAAGTAGAGGTAATGTGCTGGCCTCATGCTCCAAAGGTACTCGGTTCGCTACCCGCGTGGATCGATCGGGATATTTCTCCAGAGATCCCTGATCTCAATGTAGGTGAGATCAAGTTCCTAGTTCTATCGAAGACGTACAATAAAGCATAGTTTACGATATCATCAATGCGGTACGCTCTCAATTATGTGACATGGGCACGTCTCAAACACTGGAACGAGTTCGAGAATTAGGCGTTAAGTGTGGACATGCCAGACAGTGTCGTCTTCGTGGTAGAGAGAGAAGATATAGTAATCAACTTCTCATGGGTACGATGAGCAAATGGACTTTAGGATGGCTGCTGCAGCGGAGGACAGAGCATGCATGGGAATGCCCAATGTGCCGTGACGTCGATCGCAATAACATAACATAACATAACATAGTTTATCACGTAATTCAAGTTGAGCGCGTAAAAGCACCATTGGCAGCTGAAAATCGATAATAGAAGTCTTGCAAAGTCGTTTCCCGGGCAGAATTCTTTAATTAAAGATTTTTTAAAACGTCATTTTACAAAAATAGATTATAAACATTACGTAAGGCGACCCTGTGCTACAGTGTTCGTGCACTGCCGCTGAAATTTTACGTAAGAGAACACTGTGCTACAGAGTTCGTGCACTGCCGCTGAGATCTTACGTAAGAGAACACTGTGCTACAGTGTTCGTGCACTGCCGCTGAGACCTTCCTGTGTAAGAAAGAGATCAGAGCACACATAGTTAGTTATTTACCGAAGTGCAATGATGATGGTCCTATCAATCAATCAATCAATCCAAATCAAAACAAATAATAAGGTAGGAGAACATGATGGGATTCCTAGCTCTTTCCACGCTTTAAGCCGCACACTGCGCCACGGCGGAAGTCCGTTGCACGCTTTAAGTCGCACACTGCGCCACGGAGTTGCTTCCCTTATAAGAAGTCTTTCTTGTTTTACTTCTACTATTTTACTTATACTACTTTTCAACCTTGTCATTCTATTGAGTTGTCCAGTTTTCTTCAATTTAGTATATAATAATATATATATTTGTTTATTTATTGACAAGTAGTTGGGATCGTAATTTAAAATTTTTTTTTTTTTACTTCCCTTGAATTAACTGCTTAAAAATTTAGGAAATAGATGGGCGTGGAAAGAGCTAGCATAGGTTCCATTATCCACTAAAACAGTGGCTCTCAAAGCTGTGGGTCGCGAACACTTCGGGGGTCGAACGACTATTTCACAGGAGTCGCATAAGTAAATCGGAAAACACATATTTATCATAATTAGAAATAAATATTGTTACATAATTTTGGTTGGTGGTCACCACAACATGAGGGACTGTATTAAAGGGTCGTGGCATTAAGAAGATTGAGGCCCGTCTGCGCAGCGTGTTCGTAGCGCGTTGGACTACGGATGAATATCCCTCTGTCTGTGCGGGTTCTTCTCCTCCTTCTTTGCGTTCGTTCTTTACGACCAATTTTAATCACTCTTTGTGATATGTTTGATCTTTGCCAAGAATGTGTATACGTTGCACATTGGTTTGGTAGGCCCCTAAACGCATAGATTTCTACAAGTTTAGGACATGTGCATCCGATTTCATCCAAACCTCCTTAGTCGTCTCTTACGACATGCATGGCAGGTAACAGTGGTTCTATTCTTTACACCCCAAATGTGGGCCCCGGTAACCACTCGGGCGGTGTGCAGGTTCAATTCCGCGGGATGGCAGGAAAAGACACAGATTCCCAGATTTACGGTGTTCGAGGCACCGAACCGAAGGGTTACGATGTCCATGGCACCGAGCCGAAGAGCTGAAAAGCTCGTGCTTCTGAATCGGGAAAAAAATTGAGAACCACTGAGTCACCTAACAAATCTGGGTCACCTGATCCGGATGAATGACTGCCAGATTCTCAAAGACATTCTTTACGGGAATCTGACTTCTAGCAATAGAACCGTCAGGTGACCATTCCTTTGTTACAAAGACTTATACAAGCGTGACTTGAAGGTGTTTGGCATGAATACACATGACTGGGAGGAGCTCACCAGAAGCAGATCCAGCTGGAGACAGGCTGAAAAAATGATCTGAGAACTGGTGAATTCAGAATAAGACAACCTGTTGATATAAAAAATGCAAGGAGAAATCTCTATTTTGAAATCTCCATTTTGAAATCTCCATCTTGAAATCTCCATCTAGAAATCTTCATCTTGAAATCTCCATCTTAGAAATTTCTTCATCTGAAATCTCCATCTTGAAATCTCCATCTTGAAATCTTCATCATGAAATCTTCATCATGAAATCAACCATCAATCTCTTGATGTGCAATCTCTTGATGTGCAATCTCTTGATGTGCAATCTCTTGGTGTGCAATCTCTTGATGTGCAATCTCTTGGTGTGCAATCTCTTGGTGTGCAATATCTTAGTGTGCAATCTCTTGGTGTGCAATCTCTTAGTGTGCAATCTCTTGATGAGCAATCTCTTTATGTGCAATCTCTTGATGTGCAATCTCTGGTGGCATTCTCTTGGTGTGCAATCTTTTGGTGTGCAATCTCTTAGTATGCAATCTATTGGTATGCAATCTCTTGGCAAACAATTTCTTGGTGTGCAATCTTTTGGTGTGCAATCTCATGGTGGGCATTCTCTTGGTGTGCAATCTCTTGGTGTGCAATCTCTTAGTGTGCAATCTCTTAGTATGCAATCTATTGGTGTGCAATTTCTTGGTGTACAATCTCTTAGTGTGCAATCTCGGTGCTCAACCTTTCACTTTCAAGGTCTCCCCAAGAATATGAACATCAGATGGTACGACAAGATAACCAACTCTGAAGTACTGCATGCAACGTGCAAACTTGCCTTCCATCTTGGACATGCTCAGCAGTAGAAGACTTAGATGGCTAGGGCATGTGATAATAATGGACAATAGCCACATACCACAACATGTGTTGTTCTGTGAACTCTCGGAGGGGACGAGACACCATGGCAGACTAATGTTCAGATATAAGGATGTCTGTAGAGCTTCAATGGAGAACTTTTCTATCGGTTCCAACATATAGAAAAAACTAGCTGATAACCGAGTTATGTGGAGAACAATATTACACAAAGTTGCAGAATCTTTTGAAAAGAGAATTAGGGATGAGCTGAAAGGCAAGAGAGACAAGAACAAACTCAGAAGTTGTCATAGTAACACACTATTCTTTATTATGTAGAAGACTAAAGCCTCTTTAAGCCGAGGCACGCTCTTTCAACCTAAGAGGAAACCTTATTTTAGTTATATCAGAGGGATAAGTCAACAAACATGAAAAATACGAATTAACTCTTTTCGGAGACTGTAAATACGAAAACGGCCACAGAAACTATTATTTTATCCCATTATGGTGCAGTTGATAACAAATGAGAAAAGGAGAATCCAAAACGACAGAGATGAAATGCTTACGGCGAACTCTAAATGTAAAAAGAAGAGATAAAATTAGAAACAATGAAATCAGAAAAAGTGGGATTCTTGCTGAGGCTACAATATTTAAAGAAACAATAGGTTAAATGGTTCGACACGATCAAGGTTACCACAAAACAGTCTTCCACAAAGAGCACTAGCACTCAGATACAACGGGAACAGACTCAGAGGATGACCACGTAAACAATAGACCAAGAAATATTCGAGGCGCTAAATTCCACGTTGTACAAGGCGCATAAGGAGGCTCACTCCATGTGCCTCTTTTTTCGGACTTACGCCGAAAGGCAAAACATGGATAGAGAATAGATTTCCCTGCTTGCTCTGTCCTCCGCTGCAGCAGCCATCCTAAAGTCCATTTAGCTGCGTAAAAGTACCATTGGCAGTTCAAAATCGAGAAGATCAAGCTGGAAAGCCGCTGCCCGTGCAAAATTCATTAGAAATGATTACAAATAAAATACCTACAAAAATATCTTCATCTTCAAAATTACGTCGAGGGCCCTCACCGGTGCTACGGAGTTTGTGCACTGCAGCTGAGATCGTCCTGTGTAAGAAAGAGATCGGAACACACATTGTTACTCACTGAAGTGCAATGATAATGGTCCTATCAATCAATTAATCAATCAAAGTCCATTTGCTCACCGTACCCATGATAAGGTGATTAATATACCTTCTCTCTCTGCCACAAAGACGCCACTGTCTGGCATGTCCAAACTTACTCCCTAATTCTCACATTCGTTCTAGTGTCTGAGACTCACCCAGGCCATACATAGAGAATAGACAGGGTGCAGTTTTTAAAATGCCCTGGTTTGTTTTTTGACCACTGCAATTCCTCTCGTGAGCTAAATTTGTATTTGGGTGAATCTATTTTTAGAAGCATGACGTTCTATTTTCAAGACGGGGCCAGATAGAAACGGATTTTCCCCACTCTCACAGCTAACAGGTTTGCTCCAGATCAGCTAGCTTGTTTGTTTTGTTATCCCACGTATTGCGACAGCCTCCCCTCTATAGCTAGCTCGGGATTCAGTCACACACGAGTCGTACGTACAGGTCACACGCGAGTCGTCGTCTCACATCTGAACCTGGTTTCTATCATCTGTTCATCGTTCCGTGTGTTTGGACGACCACCTCCGGATCTGCTGTGAGAGGTAAGAATTATTCGTGTGATTTTGTTTTTTAAACTGTTTCTTTTCTTAAGCGATACATTTTATCATTTGTCTTGCAACTCAAGTTCAGTATCTGATATTTATGTTTAGTTTTTATTTATATTTTTACGTCAGAAAACATGTTTGACTACACATTTTGTATTATTGATACTTTTTTTATTTTGTTGTCACACTGTTAGCGGGTTGTTGCCCAGTGTCGTGGTTTTCTGTTTTTCTCTTGCACTGCTCTAGTGGCTTGGGTGATAATTAGTTTTGCTTTTTGACAGGATTCTGTTATGCTATCTATCCATCTTTTTTGTGGTCCTCGTCTCGCCTTCTTTCCTGATGTTCTGTTGTAGAAGACTCTATATACAGTGACAGTGGGGTTTGGTTGCATTCTTATTAAGTGGCAGAACCACTTTCTTCTTTGTTTCTCAATGTAATTCAAGCAAGGCTCTGTCCTCTTCTTTGTTTCTCAATGTAATTCAAGCAAGGCTCTGTCCCTATTTCTAATACTAATACAAACCGGCTCTATATTTATATATATATATTAATATATATATATATATATATATATATGAAAATGAAATGAAAATCGTGGCATATCCCAAAGGACGTAGCCATCAACCACAGTAAACAAGTCGTTGATTTTCTAGGCACCACTTATACGTTCAGTAGTTTGCCATTGCTTTCTGAACGGGTGGCGCCATCGTCCTTTGTTAAAATCAACGGAAACAATTTGCAAGCAAACTGTCCGCAGCGTGATTCGAACTCAGAACGTCGGGGTTAATAGACAGAGTCACTAACCCCCTAGGCCACAGACGCCACTTATATATATATATATATATACAGTGGCGGCTCGTTATTAAGGGCCATTGGGGCCGAGCCCACCAAAAATAAAGTGTAACGTGTACTTATTACTTTATAAATTAAAATATCACCTAAACCCAAAACCATGATTTTTCCGAAAAATGTTCTCTGGCTCCACCAACAAAAATGAGCACGAGCCGCCACTGATTCAGGTCAGATCAAGTGTCGTCTCCATGGCGGATATTGCTTATAATTGATCTTCAACATTTAGATGTTATGTTTCTCGTTAAGATCAGATCAAGCAGCGCCGTGCCGTGCTATGATACAGAGAGGAAGCCGCATGAGGCGGTACCATAAGGGATGCGGCATTAGCAGCAAAATCAAAATTACAATTGAAGGTTATTTTAAAGAAAAAGATTTAAGGGGATTTCGAAGACTTGCATCATACTGAGAAAATATACCGCACGGTCCTGAGATCAAGTACCATCTCCACATCGGAGGTTGGTTGTGAAAGGACGAGGGGGGAAGGCCTTATACATTTTCACGGGAAGGGGTAAAATGAATTTTTTAAATTTAGTTTTGTTAGTTTACTGCGCGGAAATGGAGAAGGCTAGATTCGCATAAAAAATTTTTTTTTTTTAATTCCATTTTCCAGGATAACACTGGTTCCCCTCTCCTCCCACCTTGCCATATGGACGTCCATGAATCAGCCACAGATATATATATACCTTCTTCTTCTTCCTCACACTTCGCTCTAGGAAGCATAGGTTCGCAACAAGGCCTTCTAAGTCCGCCTATCCTTCTTCTTCACACTTCGCTCCTAGGAAAGCATAGGTCTGCAACCAAGGCCTTCCAAGCCCGCCTATCCAAAGCCATCCTTTCCAGATCTCTCCACTCTCTCCCCATTTTCTTGCATTCTGTCTCCAACTCCTGTCTCCGGGTGTTCCTGTGTCCTCACCTACCTCTATTGCCTTGGGGGTTCCATCCCAGTTTCGAACATCGGGCGGACATTCCAGGTGCCAATCCTTAGTCGCCTCTTACGACATGCGTAGCAGGTAACAGTGGTTCTATTCTTACACCCCAATTTGGGCCCAAGTAACCACTCGAGCGATATATATATATATATATATATATATATATATATATTAGAGAGAGAGAGAGAGAGAGATAGAGAGAGAGAGAGACAAATCAAATTATCCTCACCTGATCTTTCCTTTGATTTGTAACTATTGTATCATTGTCTGTCTATACATGAGTCAAGAGTCAAGTCTAGAAATATCAATGGCATTTATCTCGCCCGAGTGGTTACCGGGTCCCAAATTTGGGGTGTACAGAATAGAACCACTGTTACCTACCATGCATGTCGTAAGAGGCGCCTAAGGAGGTTTGGCTGAAATCGGATGCATGTGTCCTTAGCGTGTAGAAGTCGATGCGTTTAGGGGCCTACCAAACCAATGTGCAACGTATACACGTTCTTGGCAAAGATCAAACATATCACAAAGAGTGATTAAAATTGGTCGTAAAGAACGAACGCAAAGAAGAAGGAGAAGAATGGCATTTGGATGCGAGTCATAGACAATAAACAAACAGATAGAAAAATCTCCACAGAGGCCACAGAGATGTGGTTTTACAAAAGAATGATGAGAATCCAGTGAACTGCTAAAATGACGAATGTGGAGGTGTTGAATGAAGCCAAGATACAGAAAGAAAGCTTATCAATATAAGAAAGAGGCAATCATCATTTTTCGAACATGTGATGAGAAAGGGAGGTTTAGAACAATCGTGACATCCGATAAAATCAAAGGGAGACTACACAGAGAGAGAAAATGATTAGACAGCCTGTTATAGTTATCAGTTATATGAGGACTATCATAATATCACTCCGGACATGTCCATAGGTGCTACGATCTCCGCCTCAACAAATCCAGCAGCGTCCAGCGACCCAACACGTCAGTTCGATGTTGATTAATCAATCTCTTTGCATATTTAGTATGTCGTTCTTTTCGGGCTGCACCAATATTGACACCCATCTCTCTCAATCTGGTCAGCGAGTGGGATTCACAGCCCTGAAACTCCTCTGTTCGGAAAGACTCTCAATGCGTGAAGAATGTCATTTCAATCCATGGCAGCTCCCTTTGATATTGTAGCCAAGCCAGTCAATCTATCAGCTCGTTCATCACCTCTAGCTCCTGAGTGCCCAGGGACAAAAATTGTGATTTCTCTGATCATTGTCTGTATCGGTACCTCCACCCAGTTGCGTCTCACCATTCCTGATTCGACCTTACGAATCATGCTCATGGAGTCACTGAGTATGAAAACACGAGAGTAGTTGTGAGATGCCAACCATTTCACCGCCTCCGTAACCGTCCGAACCTCCATTGTCAAACTACTTGTGTTTGTTGCGTAGGCACCACTGGCCTCTTTTTATTATTTTTCCTCCTGAGCGTGCTGAAAAAGCCCACGTACAGCGTTGTTGGCGAATGACTGAACCATCGGTGTAAATAACCCCATCTGTATCATTGACAGCCTGATTTCATGGCAAGGAAGAGCGTCCAAATATGAGATGATAGCTAATACCAGGGACATAGATTTATGGAGATCATTGATCGCTTACGCTAGCTGGCACGGCACCTGATGATGATGATCAATGACCGTTGACTTTAACGAGTCAACCACAGACAGATCATGCCCCTTTGATTTCTTTTCTTAAAACCGAAAGTCATTCATATCCTGTTCAGAATTAGTCAAGCCTAGTTTGTACAGTACAATAAGTGTACAGTCTGTATTCATATGTCATTTAGCATGATAGTAAGAGGCATAGTGATTCATGGAGTGTGTCGTTGTGTTTGACACACTAAGCAAGGTATACGCTGTGTTCATCTTATTTACACTACTTGTTCCTTTTCGTATACTCGATCTCGTGAACGTTCACGAAAGCAATGGTCCACCTCATGTACGCATTCACTCTGGGATTCTGCTCGTCTGTATTGCTAACAGATTACATACTATTCGTGATTGCGTCCATGCTACTACCATACTGCACGACATCTTTCCCTCAATCCCCACCCACTTAGCCAGACCGCATAGCTGCAGTCTGTTTCCATGACCATCACGTGGAGGTGAGGTAGGGTCTTAGTCAGTGCCAGTTCATTGACCCTGGTGCGTCGTTGTCCGTTATTACTTTTATTTATTGCGCATGTGGTACCTTAATGGCTAAAATGATCGATATCACCAAAATGGCTCGTTTTCCGGTTGCAAGATTCGCGTCTTAAAAAGTCACAACGGTGAGTAAACAAACGTAACAAATACTTGTGTACGATTGATTGATTGATTGATTGATTGATTGATAGGACCATCATCATTGCACTTCGGTGATTAACCATGTGTGCCCCGATATCTTTCTTACACATGAAGATCGCAGTGCATGAACTCCGTAGCACCGACGAGGGTCCCAGAAGCGATTTTGAAGATGGTGGAGATATTTTTATAGGAATTGTATTTTTTTTATCTTTTCTAATGAATTTTGCACGGGCAGAGGCTTTCCAGCCTGCTCTTCTAGATTTTGAACTGCCAAGGGTTCTTTTACGTGTTCAAATTCTGGAACTACGTTTATCGTCCCTCTCCGATAGGAATAGGAACTCGATCTCACCTGCACTGATATCATGGACCTCTGGTAAAGAATCCAGATGGCTTCACAAGGGAGCAAACCTGGTACCTTTGACAGGAGAGACGATCTCCTAGCTTCTACACCACAGAGACACCCCTTCCCCCCTGTGTACTAAGTAGTTCAAACACCTGGTGAATGAATGTCCATGTACACTAACAGTGCACACTTTTATGTGCAAGAGAAAACACATTTAACAACAGGAAAGAGGGGGAGGGGTACGGGTATAGAACGATCAAGATACAAGATATGTTAGTTTAATAAAGTGACGCGGAATAATATCATTAACAGAAGTTGCGAACGATACTATCGGCTGCGATAGGATAACCATTTCGAAGCTCCCCAGAAATCACTTAAACGCGTGTAGCCGGATGTTATTATCCAATCTCATCAAAAGCAACTCACGTGTGTAGTAGTAGGATGTTTTTATAAATGAATAGCTGCATAACGCATTCACTCTCGTCCGTATGTTGCCGAGGCTCGTAAGAGGAGCAAATAAAAGTAAGACTGCGACCTACAAGGCTTGTCGTAAGAGGCCACTGAGGTAGGGCCGGCCTTTTGCTTTGTGTCCACTGTATCGGAGCAACATTGCTCTTTGAGGCGCACACTCTGTTGGCAAACTGCTTTTTTTTTCCCCCGATCCAGAAGCACTTGAGCTGAAAGCTCTTCGGCTCGGTGTCATGGACCCTGCCACGAACACCGTAAATCTGGGGAACCTGTAGCTTTTCTGCCAGTCCGCGGAGTTGAACCCGCACTTACAGAGGACTAGTCACCCGTAGTCCAACGAGCTACGAACACGCTGGGCACGCGGGAAAGTAAACTGCTCATGTGGTGAAACTATTTAAATTGTTGTTTCTATGAATTTCAGTACTGATGTTATATCCACTTTTTTCCCTGATGTCTTCATTTCTAAACCGGTTTCTTGTGTTACTCCCAACATTCTGCATAGACACTTCATCTCTGTTGTGACTAGTTTTCTTCTATCATTCGATATGAGAGTAAAGTCGAAAATTCACCTTTCTATTTTATAGTTACAGCAGTTCTCAAAATAATGTGTTGCTACCCACCTTGGTGTGCAACACAATCTGTACATTGGTTTGTTGGTTACTGAAATGACGCCATTGCACACCGGGCAGACCCATAGGTGTTCAGTTTTTCCCAACAGACGTCGGGAGGTATGCATACTGATGGTTCTCGTGGCTTGCTTGCTGTACCGCCCGAGTGGTTACCGGGGCCCATATTTGAGGTGTAAAGAATAGAACCACTGTTACCTGCCACGCATGTCGTAAGAGGCGACTAAGGAGATTTGGCTGAAATCGGATGCAGGCGTCCGCTAGAGAATGCTAACCCGAAACAAATCCTTGCAGAAAACGGATGCACCAGGCCGTAAGGCGCATAACATAGTGCAACGACCCCTCACAATGAGGAATGGGATAACGGATTTTACGGTCGCCAATCTGCCTCGGAGATTTAGCCACACAGTAAGAATGTCATACCTACCATCACGAGGGTGGATAAAACTTACTGCGGGAAGAGGTCGGCACAAACGGGGAAGCAGAAATCATAGGAATTATGTCCTACATAACTGCCCCCAGTATGCAGACTTGAGAAGAAAGAGGTGGCCCACTTACACCAGCGTCCAAGACAAACTGTATGGCGTGGCTGATAATCTGAGGCAGACTTCTGCCTTTATTAGAGAATCCGAAATCCAAATTTAGTGAGAACGCAGAAGAAGAAGCTTGAAACATGTACAAACAAAGTACTATAGTTTTACAAAATACATAAACAGTGACGATAAACAGCAACGTTTCGACCAACAAGGCCTTTATCAAGCAAACGAACAAACAGGAGTGACAAATTAAAATGAAACACAAATGGACGACCAAATACCAACGTATCTAAGGAAAATCTGGAATAAAAACGAATAACGAAATAAATGTAACACAACAAACACACATAAAAACTAGAAATAGAACGGAAAAGAAACAATGAAACATCTAGTAAATATATAACTTGAATACATGCAACATATACCCATATAGATTATAAAGCATGGGAAGAGAAAATACTAAGAAGCATAAGAATGTAATACATGCAACATATACCCATAGAGATTACAAAGCATGGGAAGAGAAAGTACTAAGAAGCATAAGAATGTAATACGTTGAGCCCGCGTGGTCGCAAGGTACCATACAAAGAAATCAACCGATTCTCCAGAGCAAATCGACTACGATCATCAGAAGAAGAAGCTTGCGGTACTTGTACAATAAAAAGAACCCTAGGCAGTTCAAAATCTAGAAGAGCAGACTGGAAAGCCGCTGCAATGCCAAAATTCATTAGAAATATTTGTTTTTAAAAATTACTACAAAATATTTTCATTGTCTTCAAAATTAGATCGGAAAATAGAGACGTGCAAATGATTCAAGTAATGGTGAATCTACAACTCTAACCAGACTGCAAGAATACCAAGTCAAATGTATAGAGCACTATACTGGTAGTCAAAGAATAATAGTAATCCAACATAGAACTGGTGTCGTTAGTTGCCACACACTGGGAGACATACTACACTGAGGAGGAGATCGAAGCACTTATGGACTAATTGGTTCGATGTGCATGATTACGATGCTCCGACGACTAAAGTAAACCCGTAACTTTCCAAACTAGATAGTACTTGGTATTCGAGTAACGAATAGTTACTATTCGTCCGTCACTAATACAGTTTCCAAGACTTCTGCTAATTAGTGCTAACAAGATGGAGTTTGTTGGCAACTCTTACTTCTTAAAGAATGGCTCACACGTCCTGAGTCATGACCTTCAAGTTTGAAGAACAGGACGTTAGTCATATCAAAATGACTACTCACTCAGTAAGTTACCTTTGCAGCATGTCTCAAATTTAGGACTACAGATAAGCCGGACGAGACGTTCATCACGAAATATGACAAGAAGTTTGAAGAACTTTCAGAAGTAAATCACCAGATTGGTTTTTTTTTTGCCGCTGCATTTCTTTGGGTGACTCGCATGTCAGTGCTTCTCTATGAGCAGCCGAGCACCATGCAGAATGGTCATGAGCAGCTGCTTCCAGTGTTGGGACTTATGCCAAGCACTTTTATTGAGGTTGGCAGGTCATGTAGTCCTCTTCATTAATAAGAATACAACCAAACCCCACTGTATACAGTCTACTACAGAAGAACATCAGGAAGAAAGACCCATAAAAAGAAGGTTAGATGGCATAGTAGAATCTTGTCAAAAAGTAAAAATAAAACTCACCCAAGCCACTAGAGCAGCTCAAGACAAAAACAGAAAACCACTACACTGTGCAACAATCTGGTAACAGTGCGACAACAAAAGAAGATTGAGGTTGTTTTTAAAACAATTAATTTGCCTGCCTTGTGATCCTTTCCCTTTCTTGAGCTCATCTTTTCCCTTGCTTTTGGGTAGCTGGTGGTCTGGCATGCTGACTATATGACCTGCTAAGCGGATATGGAACGTATCAACTTACACACATAAGATACATAAAGAGTCATAACGATGTGAATACTCACTCAGACCTGCTATATCATAACACTGACTAATGTAATGTTTATGAAACAACAATTCTAGACCCACTTTTCTACCAAAATGCCCTTATCAAGCAAAGGATACAAGACACATTACAAGTAATCCTGTATTATTATACTTCTTCTTTCCTCTAATACTGTTTTTCCTCTAATACTGTTTTTCCTCACAGTGTCAGGATAGGAAGAGATTATAGAACAGGCATGTGTGCGCGCTTCATAGTGTTTTTCACCACAATTTTTTCACAAGGATACAAGACACATTACAAGTAATCCTGTATTATTATACTTCTTTTTTCCTCCAGTTTTTCCTCACAGTGTCAGGAAAAGAAGAGATTATAGAACAGGCTTGTGTGCGTGCTTCATAAATAGTGTTTTTCACCGCCTGTTATTTGAGGTCCACCTTTTACATGGGCAGCCCTTTGCTTTGTATCCCCTGTATCGGAGTAGCGTTGCTCTTTGAGGCGCACTGTCTGTTTGAATCTACTTATGTGGTCAAACCATTTAATTTGTTGTTTCTTGATGAATTTCAGTACTGATGTTGTACCCACGTTTTTCCTTATGTCTTTACACCTAAACCAGTCTCTTCTTGATACTCCCAGTATTCTGCGTAGACATTTCATCTCTGTCGTGACTAGTTTTCTTCTATTGTTTGATGTCGGTGTCCAGGTTTGACACGGATAGCATACTGTTGGGAGAAAGATTGTGTTATACATTATACTGGTTGATACTTCTTCTTTGAATGCTCTGTATATTAAACCACTTTTTGTGGATCTGGGCCTATAACCAATAGCCCATTGTGCCAGTTATGCGCCTACAAGTAGGCCACTACATCCAATTTATTGAATGCATTTTACTAGGATAGCTTCCCTAGGCCCCTACCTCAGTGGCCTTGTAGGTCACAGTGTTCCTATTATTTGCTCCCGTTGTAGACCGACCCGGCAACACACAGGTGACTGATTGATCAAATCCAATATTGAAAAAATACTTTATGCTGTAACATTATGTTTGTGTCTTTCAGATTCAAGGATATATATATATAGAGCTGCTTGATAGCATCAGATATTAAGTTGGATTAACAGGAACTAAGTATCAATCATGGCAGTTAAGGGACTGTGTAGTGGGAGTAACAAGTCTCTGTTGGACAAGTATCTAAAACTGGACCAACCTGATGACAGGGTAAGTGTTGTTATCATATGTGAACTTAGCAAACATTTTGTGGTCATCTCGATTCATTCATTCTTGCTTGTGCCCTTTAGTGTTGGGTGTTCTGTGCTAATGTGGGTGCTGGTTTTTTGTGTGTGTATGTATGCAGTTGTGTTTTACACCACATTGCTTGCAAGCATTTTGTGCATTCTTGCGATCATTTTGTGCTTGCTTGCAAGTGTTTTGTGCATTTTTTATGCACCTTAGGGGCAGAAAATGGAGAGGTTTTAACAAGCAAACAACTGGAACCACCAGCTAGCATAGTCTTTGTCATCTGCTGAAGGAGACCAAGCACTTATGGGTCTGCCTGGGCTGTTTTGTTGCTAGTTTGATAATCAGTAACCAATTATTTTCTATCGGACTCCAAAGAATTAGTTTTCTTCTTCCCTGCAGTTGGTTTTATATTCTGTTCAAACTATAAGATGGATTGCCTATGAAGCTGCACATCTGTTGCAGTTTTATTGTGGGTTCCCCATAGCTTGCCCTATAAGCCTCGTTCATGAGGCCATGTTTCATTGGCATAGGTGTAATGGGCAGGGCGAGGCACAGTTGTTAGTGAACTTGTTTCTTATACTAGTAATCCAGGTTCAATTCCACAGTGGGCGTGGAAAATTTTTCAGAATGTAACGACTCATGACTCATGTCGACTCGACCTCAATTAGGTACCAGGAAAAGCACTGGGAAGTAAAGTCGGCCGACGTGATGTTGACCACATCACTCATCGCATGCCGACGATCAATGTAAAATACTGTCCTAACACTGTATTACCTTGAGGTATGAAAAAGTTTTGTTACCTTTTTTAATTTACAATGGGCAGGGCTGCCTGATGTACTGTCTGCGTTTGTCCAACATGCAGACTGCAGTCTGAGCAGGCTTCATTTGTGGTGACATTTTTTTAATGCTCATTTATTCCATCCCTGATATAACTAACAATGACTTGAATATGAAATTGTCAACTTGTATTATGAATTACTTTTATGTTGATTGGCTTGTATGTTGATTGACTTGTATGTTGATTGTTTGATCATGTTTCTGTTTGCACAGATCATGGCAGAGTATATCTGGATTGATGGGTCTGGAGAGGGCATCAGAAGCAAATGTAGGACTCTGGAATCTGAACCACTGAAACCTGCAGGTAAGAGGCTATGTTAATTAGTTGTTTAGATTACCCTGAAAATTGTTAATTGATATTGCGTTCAATTCAATCATAACTGCGCCCGTGTGGTGCCGAGGCCCGCAAGGAAAGCAAAGAATAGTAACACTGCGAACTACAAGGCAGGTCATAAAAGGCGACTGAGGTAGGGGCCTTGTGGAGCTATGCTAGTAAATAAAAAGCATCGCAGAAATCAGATATGCTGGCCTACTTGTAGGTGCATAGCGTAAAATCGCTCTTAGGCTTGGATCACATACAAATTACAAATAGTGGTTAACAAGTGGTAGATATATAGCGTTCAATGAAGATTACTCTAAGAATTGGTACAGTGACATTGTGTTCAATTCAGTCTCAACTATATATGCATCTCTTGTTTGCTCTACAGCAACCACTTGTTAAACAGCCCTCTGTGGTCTGTATGTGATTTGCACCATCGTGAGTTTGTTGTTCCAGTTAGAGGCACCCAGACTTGTGTGCTAGCATATCCGGTTTCTGTGTGCTTTTCAGTACTGATGTTGTACCCACTTTTTCCAGATGTCTTCATTTCTAAACTCGTCTCTTCTTGATACTCCCAGCATTCTGTGCAGATACTTCATCTCTGTCGTGACTACACCTTGTAGACCTATGGATATCTATTAGTATTGATAAAACTTCAACTGGAATAGAAGTAAGATTAGATAACTGAAGGGTAGAATGAGCTTTGTTTAGCCAACAGGCCACGGTGACTATAAGCCTGCACATCCTTTGATATCTGCAGGGAGAAGTTCAGAAACCAATATGCTGTTCGCAGCTCTCACTTCTTCTGCCTCATTCCTAATATTACTCTTTATTGATTATTCCAACATCTTTCCTGATTTTTTTTATATTTTACATAATTTCAACGTATAAGTATTATTTTACATTCATTAATGAAAATTATTTTTTTTAAACCAAAAATCAAGACATATGTTGTAATACAAAATATGCAATTTTTTATTTTTACATTAAAAAAATAATTCTTAGATTCTTCGTCATCCTAAAATAGAAGTTTGTTAACAAATTCACTATGTAATTATTTTAGGCCCTGGACGGAATTATTTTTGTCTCAAAAATTGTCGACATATGTTAATTGATCTAAAATAGTAACATTTCATGTTAATTAAAGTATAACTGGATGAACTATATAAGTATGTTGATTACATTAGCAAATAACTGAAAATAAGGAAAGCAGGCCTTCATGCAAAAATCAGTCAGAAGCACCACTTGATGCCTGAATTCATAGCAGGCATACGTAAGAAGAAGAAGAATTAATTATTTGTTAACTATAACAGGAAGAGGATAAAAACATTTTGTTTTATGAATGGACATAATCTTTGATTTCTTTCTATTAAGACGAGATTCTGATCTTAATCAGTAGCAAGCCACATATATAGTTTATATTATGCTATTGTTGTCTCTCTCATCCACTCTTGATTCTTCTGTTGCCACATATATCCTGATGACAGTTTCTCATCTCATGAACAGATTGTCCAGTCTGGAATTTTGATGGTTCCAGCACCTACCAGGCTGAGGGTTCAAACTCTGATATGTACCTCTACCCGTGTGAAATCTTCAAGGATCCTTTCAGAGGAGGCAAGAACATACTTGTTTTATGTGAGGTCTATAAATACAACAAGAAACCTGCAGGTAAGTTCCTGAAGTGTTGTTGTTGTTGCTGTTGATGTAATGTTGTTGGTCATGGTATCAGTAAATGCTCATATCTTTTCCTTATTTTGTTATCACACTGTTACCGGGTTGTTGCCCAGTGTTGTAGCTTTCTGTTTTTGTCTTCGTGTTGCTCTAGTGGTTTGGGTGATAGTTATTTTTACTTTTTGACAGGATTCTGTTATGCCATCTATCCAACTTTTTGTGGTCTTCTCTCGCTTTTATTCCTGATGTTCTGTTGTAGAAGACTGTATACGGAAGACTGTAATGATCATATATAAAGAAGTTTAGTTTAGCCAACAGATCATCATCACTGCACATCAAACTATTTCATGAATAAGTGTTCGCTCTCTCTCGCGATCGTTTCTTAGGCCGCTTTATCATTCTATTGTGATATATCAGCAGCCAAACATCAAGAACGGATGTACGTGCACAGCCTTCAGTACCTATTGGAGCTCAGGTGCTTATCCTTCGTGGTGTGTTCATTTCAACAAGCGTTTACTGGGTTCACTCTCCATTAGCCTTTTGCTGTCCCCAGCCAAAACCCACAAGGCAGCAGGCTGCTATTTTCTTTAGGGCAGCAACCTTAGCGACCTGCCCTCCCGGGCTTATGAGCGCCATCTGCCCAGCTAAGCCGGTCGTTTTGTGGACTCCTTGGTTTGCCGCTCGTCCAGTTTTGTGTACGGTTTGCTCTGCTAGTCTTTGATTGTCCCCAATCAAACTACAAGGCAGCAGTAGTTCCCTGTGAGCGGAAACGAGCACTGGCTTTACCTCTGCTGGGCTTTCCAGTTCCTTTGCACACTCGAGTGGTCCGCACACCCTCTTGACTGCCGTGCTTGCCGCTGCCGTGCCTACCGTAATAAGTGTTCTGATATCTTCCTCATGATATCCCTCATCATGGGGCCACTAATGACCTGCTTCTTCTTATTATTTATTCTTCTTCTTTGGCATCCATTATAGTGTTCTTGTCTAACTACATTTCATTTGATTTAACATTCTTAGTCCGGTTAGGGTTGCAGATTCACCCTCATACTTTAAATCATTTACACTCTCTTCCTTGGGGCATTCAGAATATCAGCCTGGTCCATTGCTTGTTCATTTTCTATGGTAGCCATACACACAAGACCATTGGCTCGTTCATTCCCTACCATGCCTGTTTGCCATGGTATAAATGTAATAATACAGGATGATGACTTTTGTCAGTCTAGACCTCCAGAACTAACTTTTGTGTTTGATTCTACATGTTGTGTGTTGTGCGAGAGGGGAAATTCTTCACCTCTCTTGTATCCTTTGCTTGATAAAGGCCTTTTGGTCGAAACATTGCTGTGTATTGTTATTGTTTTTGGTAAAAATAAGTTTTATAAAATCTGTGTTTGTATGTCTACAGAAACCAACAGACGTAAGACTTGCAATGAGGTAATGAAGCAGGCAGCTGCCTCCCATCCCTGGTTCGGCATTGAACAAGAATACACACTACTAGCTTATGATGGTCATCCTTATGGCTGGCCCAAGAATGGCTTTCCTGGACCTCAAGGTGAAATGTTTATATTATGTTCATTTATATTTGTAGAGTTTCATGTTAATTGTTTTCTCTTGTTTGTGCACCTTATAAAGACAGTGGTTCCCAACTTGTGGGTCTAGACCATAGGTTCCTAAACTTTTTCGACCCATCGCCCACTTTGCACATCATAAACTTTGTAACGCCCCCCTACACATTATAACAGTTTGCAAATGCCCCCTTCCCTCATATATACATGCTCTATTTTCTCTTTTAAAATTGATATATATGTCTTGTCATACATGGTCAATTTTCAAATGATTACATGCATGAAATCGAAAATTGATGATAAAGTGGATCGTGTAAGACGGGCATAAGATGAATTTAAATGCAGAATTCAAATTTTAAATGATTATTCTATCGCAAAATCCCAAAAATAATTAATTAAAAAATATTTAACTGTTACTGTTGTTCTGAAGGTTGGGGGTTCAAATCTGGAATAAATCACATATGGAATTTTTTCATGAGATCCTTAGAATTGTTGCTGGAGCTACGTAGTTCGTGCTTTGTGCAACACTCTCAGCAGATGGCATACCATTTCTGCTGCCAGGGGCAGAGCCATATGGGGAAACCTGGTGCAATGAAGTCAATCCTTCACCTTCAGATCCTTATTTTAGACACTGTTAGAAACTCTTCTTCTTCTTCGAACGCTCCATATCGACCACTTGTTAATTACTCTGTGGGATTTGTATGTGATCTGAGCCTTAGAGCAATTGTACTTTGTGCCAGTTATGCGCCGCGCCTACAAGTAGGCCAGCACATTCGATTTCTGCAATGCTTTTTATTTACTAGGATAGCTTCCTAGGTCCTACATCAGTCGCCTCTTACGACATGCCTTGTAGGTCGCAGTGGTACTATTCTTTGCTTCCCTTGGGGGCCCCGGCACCACACGGCGAGAAACTGTTCATACAGTTGTTTTTATTTGGGAGGGTGGTGATGATGATGATGCTTTGACTCATGCCCACAGAGCAGGACAGACATTACATTTATGCTGAACAGTCTAAGCTTATTTCTTAAAAAGAAAGCTGTCAAGTTCTATACTGGATGGAGAAGAGTTATGATATCAATCTGTTTATGGATTAGTTTTTAGATTGTACATATTTATTGTTCAATAGAAGGAAACTAGTCACAACAGAGATGAAGTGTCAACACAAAATGCTGGTAGTTTCTCTCTCTCTCTCTCTCTCTCTCTCACGGTCACCCGCTATTATTTCAGGCGTAAAGTCATGACGCCTGGTATTGCGCTTCTGACTGATTTTTGCGTGGGCCTATATTACCCTTTTACAGACATCCCTCAACCATATGGACAGCCTCGCCGACTTCCGAGGTACTTGAAGCTTAGATTCTTCAAGAGTGATCGTTGCAGGAGACCTAATGTCCTTGTAACTCTTTCTCGGACAGAGTTAGTTTTAGTGAGGGCATATCGGGTGCCTTCTCTAACAGCTTTCCTGCCTTTGGTGAGGTCTTTCCATACACAACGTAAGATAACCACTCCTTAATGATCTTGTTGTGCCGAATGGTAGTTTCAAGAAGAGACTGGTTTGGAAATGAAAAAAGTGGGTATAACATCAGTACTGAACTTAAAAAACTAAACTAGCCTTTCTAATCGTTGTAATATCTTTGTCAAAGTCTATATGTAGTGTTCTATGACATTCGTCACTCCTGTTGTATCGTTTGCTTGATAAAGGCCTTTTGGTCGAAACGTAGCTGTGTATTGTCATTGTTTTTGTATTTTGTAAAACTACAGTACTTTGTTATTACGTGTTTCAACATTCTACATTGTTTTACTGCAGTCTCCATATGTACTGAACTTCATCAAGAAACAACAAATTAAATGGTTAGGCCACATTAGCAGATTACCAACAGACTAAATTGCTTCAAAGAACAATACTAATTTCTTACAGTAGATACAAAGCAAAAGGCCTTCTACGCAAAAGGTGGACCTAAGAAATTAAAGACGCAGGGAAAAACACTAATTATGAAGCGAACACAAAAGCATCTGGCCGAATGGATTAAACCGCAGCTCCCATGTGGGAGAACCATGTTCAATTCATGGTAAGGCCAAGGATTTTTTTCTGTCGTGGGCATAAATGAAAAATCTCAACCTGAACAGCTTCACGGCGACTGCACTAGCCATGCGGCCATTAAATTCTTCAGTCTCTCGTCCTAACAAAAGTAAAGGAACCCTTTCATACCTTGTGGTATATAGGTCAATACAGTGTTAGGCCTGTATTTTTCATTGACCGTCAGCACACGATGGGTGATGTGGTCAGCATCACGCCGGCCGCCTTTACTTTCCCAGAACAGGTCTGGTACCCAGTTGAGGCTGGGTCGACCTGAGAGCCGCTGCGATCGGGAAAATTCCACGCACACTGCGGGAGTTGAACCCGGACTACCAGCCTTGAGAAGCGAGTTCACTAACAACTACGCTACCGCGCTCTCTCTCTCGTCCTACACAGCCCTAAAAGCGGTACTACAGGCGGTAACGACAGTTTTATAGAAAAACCTGCTCTATAAATCTCTACTTATCCGACGCTGTGGGGCAAAACCTGCTCTATAAATCTCTACTTATCCGACGCTGTAGGGCAAAACAGAATTTGAGAAAAGATAGAAAAAAGAATATTGATTTATCTTCGCAACAAATGTTGCATGTTGCTAGAGCTTAAGTCATAGCTTCGGGGAAATTATGGGACATTTTGTGTGACACATACATTAATATGATCAGAATATATGTGAAGTAGCAGGAATGTTGAAGATATATTATAGCAAACCTATTCTGTGGATTGATTGATAGGACCATCATCATTGTACTTCGGTAAGTAACCATGTGTGCTCCAATCTCTTTCTTACACGGGAAGATCTCAGCAGCAGTGCATGAACTCTGTAGCAAGGTTCCCCTACGTAATTTTGAAGATAGTGAAGATATTTTGAAGAAATTGTATTTATCATTTTCTAATTAATTTTGCCAGGGCAGCGGCTTTCCAGCCTGCTCTTCTCAATTTTGAACAGCCAAGGGTTATTTTACCTCCTCAAATTGAACACGGGACCTAGGTTTTATCATCCGTCTCTGATAGGACTTGAACTCGATCTCACCTACACTGAGATCAGGGATCTCTGGAAAATATTCAGATGGCTCTACAAGGGACCTGGTACTTTTGGCACGAGAGACGAGTCCCTTACTTCTACGTCCACAAAGACCCCTTATGTTGAAGATATATTATGGCAAACATTCTTTGTGGAGATAGCATGTAACACCTGATCCCATGAAGTATTTTTGCTGTTTAACATTCCCCAAAATATTGTCCAAGTAGAGGTGTGCATACTACCACCTGATCCCATGTATTATAATTGCTGCTTAACATTCCCCAAATATTCTACTAGTAGAGGTGTGCATACTACCACCTGATCCCATGTAGTATAATTGCTGCTTAACATTCCCCAAATATTCTACTAGTAGAGGCTTGCATAGCACAGCTGTAGAAATCATCAATAGTATGCATAATGTTTGACATCTGCTGAAACAAGGGTTCTCAACCTGTAAAAATATTTGATCTTTCTACATATTGTATGTAATCCAGAGACCATCACACTATTAAGTGTACTTTTTCTTCAAACACTCCATATCGACCACTCTGTGTGATTTGTATGTGATCTGAGCCTAAGAATGATTGTACATTGTGCCAGTTATGCGCCTACAAGTAGGCCAGCACATCCGATTTCTGTGTGACTTCTTTTTTATATACTAGGGTAGCTCCCCTAGAACCCAACCTCAGTCGCTTCTTAGGACATGCCTTATAGGTCGCAGTGTTACTATTGGGCCCTGACATCAAAGGTAAAATTTACCAGATTCTGTATATCTTCTTGTTCGCCCGCCATGAATTCAGGTGTACTCAGGGCCCCTAGTACAGCGCTTCCTACTGATTTCTGTGTGAAGACTTGCTTTCCTTATCAGTGTCACTTGCCATTCAGGACTTGATCCTGATGACATGACAACCTTGATGTTCTAGTGTGGCCAATGATATGAAGTGCAGAAGACAAGCCAAATTATTTTCTAGTTCTGACTTCAGTGTCAGGCCTCTTAACTTGTTTTCTTCTCTGAGTTTACATAAATTATTACAGAGTCATTTTTCTATTGACACCGTCTAAAAGTGCAATTGTATTGAAACATGCAGTTGTAGTTTTAAAAAATACTACGCATGAATTCACTACCAACGACACTGCGGAAAAGAATACTCCACTGCTGTATTGAACCAATACTTTGGTTTGGGCTCATCATGAACAATGAACAAACAATCAGTAAGATTGCTAGAAGCCACATAGATGTGGTTTTTTACAGACAAAGGCTGAAAATTGTATGCACTGCAACTTTTTTTTTTAAAAAGAGGCTTGCCAATAAGGAAACATGATCAAATGAATAATTAGACAATGTTAGTCTGGGATATAAGTTTGGAACATTCTGTGTCAACGAGTACAATACAGGGAAGCAGAGATCACAGAAGGCAGAGATAAGATAATGGGTGGTCAGATATCAGATTCGACAAAAGATTGGCATCAGAACTTATACAACTAGATCAGGAAGAGAAGAGTTGTGTAGAGAGATTTTTTTTCGATCCAGAAGCATTGAGCTTTTTCAGCTCTTCGGCTCAGTGCCATGGACATCGTAACCCTTCGGTTCGGTGCCACGAACACCGTGAATCTGGGGAATCTGTGGCTTTTCTGCCAGCCCACGGAATTGAACCCGTACACCAGAGGGCTAGTCACCCACAGTCCAACGCGCTACGAACACGCTGGGCAGCGGGCGGTGTAGAGAGATAAATACCTACATCGGCAGGCATGACACTTGATTGATTGATTGATTGATAACATAATCATACATTATCCTGAAACATATTCCTTGTACACCAGCTGTAATAGTTATGAGGGATCGGACAAACAAAAGTTTTAACTTCCAAGCATACGAAAAATATTTTATTTTGTAAACCGCACATCATCGACCATGAATACCCCCAACGATGAAACACTTCTGTGGACAATAAGCTCGTTTGATATCTGTCAGCACTCATAGTTAATTAACTGATATACCCTTTCATTGATAGGTTAGCCGGAAATAAAATCAATAAGGCTTGATTGAAAATCATGAATATTTCTTCTATCTGTAAATATTATCATCATCATGTGCAATGCTGGTGGTCCTATCAATCAAGTAATAATCCTGTACCATAATGTATTTATAATGAGTATTTTATGACATTGTGGTGAGGTTTTGTATAGCCGTCACCTCCTCCCTGCTACTATTTATTTTCAGATTTCTTCTTCAAACACAATATATCGACCACTTGTTAACACCACTTGTTTGATTTGTATGTGATCTGAGACTAGAGTGATTGCGTTGTGCCAGTTATGCGCCCAGGTAGCCACACATCCGATTTCTGGGATGTTTTTTCTTTACTAGGGTAGCTTCTGGTCTACATCAGTCGCCTATACAGATATCTTATAGCCGAGTGGTACTATTCTGGCTTCCTTGTGGCACAACAGGCGATAAGATGATAGCAACACCGGAAAATTTGTAGATCGCTACGCCAGCGTACGGCACCTGAATGATGTGATTACTGTTCTCCCATGAAATTCAGAATTTCTCCTTCCTCTTCTTCTCTCCTCTCCTCAGTCCTCCAATTGATTTGATCAGTTGCCATTGTGTTTCTAGTGTCAAATGTCACTACAGAATTAAAATTGAAGCCTACAGATGAAGATAATAGTTCTCATCTGTTTCATATCGATTCATGCATGTTTTTCCAGGTGTATTTCGACTTTAAGCAAGCTTGTTGCAAAGCTTTCGATATATCTCCTCCCAGGCTGTGGTATTTGTTGTAACGATTGACAGGTCTGACAGGTCAGGGCTTAGATCAAGAGTGTCAGTCTGTAATTTCACCAAATTCTGAGCTATTGTTCCAGAACTCGTGGTATTCTCTGTAATTAGCAATAAGGTGCATGCTATGTTGGTTGTTAATACTTCAACCAGTGAATGTGTATTAGAGTGATTGCTTCATGTACTAGGGTTGGGTTGTATAATACTTCAACCAGTGAATGTGTGTTAGAGTGGATTGCTTCATGTACTAGGGTTGGGTTGTCTAATACTTAACCAGTGAATGGTATTAGAGTGGCTTGCTTCATGTACTAGGGTTGGGTTGTCTAATACTTCAACCAGTGAATGTGTATTAGAGTGAATTGCTTCATATACTAGGGTTGGGTTGTCTAATACTTCAACCAGTGAATGTGTATTAGAGTGTATTGCTTCATGTACTAGGGTTGGGTTGCCTAATATTTAGACTATTCAATGAGGATTAGAGTGGATTGCTTCATGTACTAGGGTTGGGTTGTCTAATACTTAGACTATTCAATGAGGATTAGAGTGGATTGCTTCATGTACTAGGGTTGGGTTGTCTAATACTTCAGACTAGTGAATGTGTATTAAATGGATTGCTTCATGTACTAGGGTTGGGTTGTCTAATACTTCAACCAGTGAATGTGTATTAGAGTGTATTGCTTCATGTACTAGGGTTGGGTTGTCTAATACTTAGACTATTCAATGAGGATTAGAGTGTATTGCTTCATGTACTAGGGTTGGGTTGTCTAATACTTAGACTATTCAATGAGGATTAGAATGTATTGCCTACTATTAGATCAGCGAATGTATACTAGGGTTGGGTTGTCTTCTTCTTCTTCTCGTTCACTGATGTTCAATGTTTACACAATGAGTCGGGTTCTCTGGATGTATGTTGTTGTGTTTGTTAGTTCATCAAGACGTCCAACCAGCTTGGTTAGGCTGCCTTCTTCATGTTGGTGTTGGCTCTTGTTCGATGTCTACACAATGAGTCCGGCTCTCTGACCGTATGTTGGCCTAGGCGATCACGAATCTCCACAAATATGTATCTGATGCTTGCTATCATCTCAGATGTTGACACTCTTCCGTGCCATGAAGTCTAAGCTATCCAAAGTTGCATGGTTTGTCTTCCCTCGATTTTACCGGTAGTCTCAATGTGTTCTAAACCTCACTTACTGTCACATTTCCGAGAAATGATGACCGCCTCTTTGATGATAAACTTTCTCTGTGTTTTGACCTCATTCAACACCCCCACATTAGTCATTTAGCAGTCCATGGGATTCTTATCATTCTTCTGTAAAACATATAAATATTATCAAGTAACTCGTCCCTTCCGGAACTTGTCTCCCCATGACAGCAGTCCTGAAAAACTCTTATGTTCTGTGCAAGTTGACCTACATCAGCAGCAATCATTCTCAGATCGTCAATGACATCTTGCACCCATCGTATTCTAGGTCTACCTCTTGTCTTCTTCCAGGCATCATTCCCTCCAAAATTATCATAAAATAGGCGATCTGTTTATCCCCCTCACAGACCACACCCCATAACCCCCTTCCCCACCACCACCACCACACACCATAAAACACAACCGGATCAATACATGACAGGTAAACAACATTTTTTTTTAAAAACACAGCCACCGCTGCTAGCTCGTGAACCTTTCATTGTTAAAACCGCTCCGTGTTAAAAATATTGACAATATAGGTCAATGACTGTCCTTGACCTACCATCCGTACGTTATTGCATAGCTGTATAATACAACTATGACGTCAATGTGCTACTGACATTATTTGTAAAGCCAATGTTCTATTGAAGAACACATTGAATGATTTGAATAGAATTCAGCACAAATTCATAAAACACAATACGCCATGTACTTTAATATCATATAAGGGAATAAACGAAGAACATAATTGGGCATGTATTTCAAATGAACGATTTTCTTCTAGTTGGGAAATTCGTTTCGTATCAACATATGATTCGCGTAACTGTAACGCATCTTGTTTTGGCTTATTCGAATCTGATACTAATAGCCGTCCATCGCAAGCGATGATGACAACAATCTCAGACGTGTGCCGTTGCACCTCTCTGGTGTGTGTGCGGAGGTGACTGTAGAGTCCAATCCTAGAACAGAATCCCCGACCGCAGGTGGGGCATACATGATCAAGGTTAGACATGTGCGTGTTGTGTGCTGTCTTTTCGCGCTGCTCGTTTTCTTTGTGACTCAACAATACGACGATTCTCAGCTATTCGGGTTCCTCTTTTGTTGTTACAGCGCCACATTTGGCGATCTTGCGCAAGGGATTTCCAGCACGTATTGTCTATATCGAAGCATTTCAGAGACACTTTAAGAGTGTCTTTAAAGCGTTTTTCTGTCCACCAGCTAAACGTCTGCCCCTTCAAGCTCGCCATACATCAACTGTTTTGGGATGCGTTTATCAGGCATCCGAGCAACGTGACCGACCCATCTCAGTTGGGCCTTCTGCAACAGGGTGATGACGCTTGGGATCTTTGATCTTGTGAGGACTTCGCTGTCTGGAATGTTGTCCTGCCAGTTTATTTTTAGTATTCTGCGTAGACAGCTTGTGTGGAAATGGTTTAATTTTCTTGCGCATATTATATAGACGGCTGTGGGTACAGTCTGAGGTCTCATTTCTCTACGTTCTACACACGAGGATAGGAATTGGCTCTCCTGTCCACTTTGCAGGAACTTCTTATACAAAAGACTGGAAAAGGGGAGGGGGCTTTTTAATTTTAATCAACAGAACATCAGAAGAACAAAATAGATTTAGAGCAAAAGAAGAAACGAAAATAGACTTCAGGTACAGCAAAAGAAGAAAACGAAAAATAGACTTCAGGTAACAGCAGAAAGAGAAGGAAACGAAAAATAGTCCAGATAGCAGAAAAAGTAATGAAAAAGACTTCAGGTAACAGCAGAAAGAGAAAGTAATGAAAATAGACTTCAGATAACAACAGAAAGAGAAAGTAATGGAAATAGACTTGAGACTAAGCAAAAATATAAAAGCTTGGAATTAGTGACTAAAATATAATAATTGATTAGCCGGGTTTTAAGCCGAAGGATTGACTTCATTGCACCGGGTTTTACCCCATATGGCTCGGTCCTCTCCGCAGAAATGGCACGCCACCTGCCGAAAGTATTGCACAAAGCTCGAACTCCGTAGCTCCGGCAACACTCCTAGGGGTCTCTGGAAAAACTGCACTCGTGAACAGAAGGCCGCGGTCCGGATTCGAACCCACGACCTTCGACTCGCAAAGCAAAGGGCTCAGCCACAGAGACCCCCTATAATAATAATAATTGATGTTTGTATATACATGTATAATCAAATTATCTTAGACATGGATATTAAAATAGAAGGTGCTGGAAATAGAGACAAAAATAGAGAAATTTAGAAATGTACAATAGGACTTTAAAAAAATGGTCAGCTTGTAAATATATGAAAATGTAGCAAATTTAATCCAACAACAATGTCAAGATATTGAAACTGAAATATCTAGTCTGACCTCGTGTATAAGTTTGAAACATGAAAAATATTTGATAACAACCATTAAAACACAAGGTTTTAATCAATGGTTTCTTGTAGCCGAATTTACTTTACTTTCTCTTGTTGTCACACTGTCACCAGGTTGTTGCCCAGTATCGTAGTTTTCTGTTTTTGTCGTAGTTTTCTGTTTTTGTCTTGCTCTGCTCTAGTGATAGTTATTTTTGTCGTCACGCTGTCACGGGCTATTGCTCAGTGTTGTGGTTTTCTGTTTTTGTCTTGCTCTGCTCTAGTGGCTTGGGTGATAGTTATTTTTTTCTTTTGACATGATTCTGCTATACCATCTAACCATCTTTTTCATGGTCTTCATCTTGCCTTCTTAATGACAGAACAGGATATGTCCAGACTCTCCGCCTTTCATACAACTTGTCTGCGAAAAATCTTACGCGTGTACTGGCCGACTACTATCTCGAATCAAGAATTGCTTGCACGATGCCAACAAGAGAATATGGCACTATCATCCGAAGACGACGCTGGAGATGGATTGGACATGTGATGCGCATGGAGACTGGCTCCGACACGAAAACTGCACTGAGATGGACTCCAGAGGGTAGGCGAAAGCGTGGAAGACCCAAGACGACCTGGAGGAGAACGATAGAGCAAGAGCTGAAGGAAATGAATATGGAACACAATACAGAGGAAGGCCATGAACAGGGAAGAATGGTGTACGTTTGTTGCTGCCCTAAACGCCAAGGGCGTAACAGGCTAAAGAGATAGAGATCTTGCCTTCTGTAATAGTTCCTAGTAATTAGATGTTATAGTTTGTCTCTATTGTTGGTGGTGATGATGGTAGTAGAGATTGTTGGTGGTATACTGGACAATTTAATCGACAAACACAGTCTTGCAGACTTTATATGTATTTATTTGTTGATGACATTCATGAGTACTTCTTCAGACATAAAACACGTCTGTCTGTGTTGAATATTTATTGTTGTCTCTTTGTGTTTACTACCGTTTTTAAGCAGTCACTACACAACTACATCGATTAGTTTCCCTACGTCAACGTCTCGTTTTAGTGTTGCCATTCTGCTTAGAGAGTGCAAACACTAAGTCTGCTAATAAAATATCTAAATATATACAAGCTACACACTAAAGCTAACTGTCTGGTTCCTCAGCTGCCACCTGGGAGGGGAACTGCTGTTATGACACTTCTTTCTTGTTGTTATGTTGTAGAAGTCCCTTTATACAGTGAAGTTTTCTTGCATTCTTATTAAGTGGCCAAACCACTTCATTCTTTGTTTCTCAATGTAATTCAAGCAAGTTTCTGTCCCAACTTTCTTTCTTATGATGATGTTAGTGACTGTCATTTCTAGCATTGTTGGTAACTTTTCATAAATAAATGAAGATAGCATGAAACTGGTGACTGTAAAGACATGGTAAGGGTAGCATATTGCAGAAGAAATATATTTATGAGCTGTGCTCTAGGTTAAAGCAGAAATACATATTTCTTCTTCTTCTTCTGCTAACATTCTTCACGGCCAATTTGATCATTCTTATTGTGATGTATAATTGGTCCACTGGCAAGAACGGAGTGATCTACGTCGGACGATTGTGCGCCCATGGTGACTAGGCCCGCCCGTCCGTTTTCTGCCAGCTTTTGATTTACTAGGTGAACTTTCCTAGAACGATCCTTTCGGATCTACGCCTTTTCGATCAACTTTGCCGTATATTTGGGCTTTGTGATCTACGCCAAGACAGTGAGTTACGCTGCTTTACCCGTTCTGACTGAGAAATATTTCTCGGGCTTGTCAGCTTGTCCTCGGACGGCGTCTTACTCGTATAAAACACCGTGTAAAGTATCGGCCTTCGCCAATGTTCAGGACCGGCTTCCTGTTTGATCCGTACATTGTCGGCCTTGCTTTACCGTACATTTTGAGTTTGATCCGGGGAAGGAACATTCTCAGCCTTTCTAGACGCGTATCGGTGCGTGGCAATTTGCAATTTACCTCGAAAGCACTGGCATGGGGCCGAGTACAAGCAATGTAGAGGGTCGTTTCAGTGGGCACTATAAGCGTAACTGAGGATTTTGCGCTCGCCGCCATCACCGCCCCAGTTATTCCGGGGATGTTAGTTACGACTGCAATCGAACCTTGCCCAGTTGCCCCAAGGCTGGCAGTTCCGTTAGGCATCACCAACCTCAGTTCTTCCGGGGATGTTAATTTTAATCGCACAGTACCTTGCACGGTTTTCCCAGGGCGGGTAGTTTCGTTATGCACTAAACGCAACTTGTTCTTTTGCGCTCGGCAAACCTTGCCCAGTACATGTATCTGCACCAGGCTACCAATGCGGGGTCAGCTGCAATCTTCTCTCGCACCAACACGAGGGTAGACTTTCATTCGTTACGGTCCTGTCTTATTTATTCTTGCCGACGGGCTGGCAATGTTGCCCCCTCCTCAGGGCTTCGAGCTTCGCCCTACGTGGGCATACGTTTGGTCACTGGATGCACCTCTCATCCATGTCTGAGTCGTTTCGTTGCTGTTTCTTTGCGTTCAGGGACTTGGGTAATATCTTGTTGGACATCGGTCAGGAGAATTGTGCATTTTATTTGTATGTATCTTTATCGTATTTCCGTAATTGCACTGCTACCACTACCAGTAGTTTCCTCTCCGCGATCCCTGCCCCTCTTAGCCAGACCAGAACCAGAGTCTGTTTCCAGGGTCACCGCGTGGAGGTTAGGGCAGGGTCTTGGTTAGCGCGCCCCTCGCTAACCCTGGCTCATGTTACCACCATGACCTCATGAGCCTTTTTAGACATGCATGGCTTAATCTTTGAGACAAGCATATGACTACTGGCAGGATCAACCAGATAGCTGTCATGGCGAGACCGGACCGACAATGCTCGGGGTAGGAGACAGCGCTCTGTGCAGAGCGGATCCCGCGTCCCGGCGAAAATGCGAAATTGAAGCGAAACGACCGGCCTCGCTTCCCACAGTTTTGCCGGCAAGACTTGCGCTCGCCAAGCAAAAACGACACCATGTTACTACCTGCGGACCCACAAGCTCGTTGCGAGCCGGGCCTTTTAACGAGACCACCGTCGATCGTTTAAAATTTTAGACTGACTGCATCACACCGCGACCGAGAAACTCCGATATACGGACACACACACCACCAATAAGACCGCGCGCGAGCAGCTAGTCTTAATAGCAGAGCCTACCTTGTCCCTTATTCGCTGGGAGCCTCGTTCGTGAAAGCGAGGAGGCACGCGCAGCCGTTAGAACTATGCACGCAATTGGTTATCGACACTGGGGAACGCGTTCGCTGACTGGCTCGCCCGTCCGGTTATTTTCAAAGCGGGAGGCCAGTTTGCAGACGCACAACCCAGATATACATATTTCATTATGGATGACGACGAGACTATATTGATTTCTTCCCATCTGATTGGATACACTTATATATAATAAATATTGTCAATAACGTTGAAACAAAAGTGAGGGAAGGGGGAGCGCTATGTGATTCAGATGAAATAAATTATCTATATTAAAATATGTCCTGTGTGTGGGTTATTATCATAATTGCTTCCATGTTGGCTTGATCAAAATTACTGAATCAACAAGCGAACAGTAACTCTTCTCCACTATAGGCTAAGTTTGGATTATTTGCCCCTAGTAATCCTTTACTTTTGGCCGATCTAAGCCAAAAGAATGAAGAATTTTCTTGCTTGAATTACATTGAGAAACAAAGAATGAAGTGGTTTGGCCACTTAAGAATTCAACCAAATCCCACTGTATACAGAGTCTTCTACAACAGAGCATCAGCATAAGAAAGTTGGGACAGAGCCCTGCTTGAATTACATTGAGAAACAAAGAATGAAGTGGTTCGGCCGCTTAATAAGAATGCAATCAAATTCCATAGTATACAGTCTTCTACAACAGAACATCAGGTAAGAAGGCGAGAGGAAGACCTGAAAAAAAAATGGCAATAGGGCATAGCAGAATCCTGCCAAAAGTAAAAGGCATAGCAGAATCCTGCCAAAAGTAAAAATAACTTATCACCCAAACCACTAGAGCAGCACCAAAAAAACCCAGAAAACTGCGACACTGGACAACAACCCAGTTATCGTGTGAACTCAAAAGAAGAAAGAAAGCAGACCAAATCTTGAAAAACTGACACATCTTGTGTTATTTATTTCTAGAAGAGGCTGTTAACAAAATCCTGGCTAGTATACAAAGATGTCACCCACTGAGAAATATGGGCTTAAGAAAACTTGAAATGCGTGTTTACAATTTCACATCAATGTAAAAATCTTCACAAGTTGCAGTTTTTGTTGCAGTTTTTGTTGTAGTTTTTCATCAATTTCAAAAGTTTCAAACTACTTGAATATGTGTATCTAACATTCAATTCATTCAGAGAGACAAATTTTTCATAACATTATTTGTCCAACATCTGCTTTTTATGGGCAATAAAAGTAAATATGTACGGGTTAATAGACATAACAGATGACACTTTTATAACATGTATATTCATGTACAAAATTCTATATTCACACACATTTTCAAAGTATATATTTTATAAAGAAGTTTTTGAATAGATAATCCACTTGTCCGTGAGTTGCCGGTGCTCACAAGGGAGCAAAGAATAGTAACACTGCAACCTACAAGGCATGTCGTAAGAGGCAACAACGGTAGGAGCTATTCTAGTAAATAAAAAGTGTTGCAGAAATTGGATGTGCTGGCCTACTTGTAGATGCATAATTGGCACAATGTACAATAGCTCTTAGGCTCAGGTCACATTCAAGGGGAGCAAAGAATAGTAACACTGCGATCTACAAGGCATGTCGTAAGAGGTAACTAAGGTAGGAGCCTATGGAAGCTACCCTAGTAAATAAAAAGTATTGCTGAAGTCAGATGTGCTGGCCTACTTGTAGACGCATAATTGGCACAATGTACAATAGCTCTTAGACTCAGATCACATTCAAATCACACAGAGTGGTTTAACAAGTGGATGATAGGGAGTGTTGGAAGAAGATAGTGTTACTGTAAAATGTGACACAGTTTAACTGATTCTGGAAGTAAAATCGATATGGAGCATTCAAAAGAGACAAGAATAGACAATCACTTGAAGGCGTTTATGTGATGGGAAAGGACAGGGTTCATCTCTCGCTCTAAAAGTACTCAAGTTGATTTCCTGCATAGAATAATCAGGTTATTTTTTGTAGTGATCTCTGATCTCAATGTAGATGATCAAGTTCCTAGTCATATCAGAAATGAACTTGTATGACCCATGTTCAAGTTGAGCACATTAAAAAGCCTTTTACAGTTGATAATCAATAAAACGTTACAAGGAGAGATAGAGTGAGAAACGAGAATATCAGAAGCTTCGTTGGTACTATACCATGCATACAGTGCATTGAGAAGCAAAGAATCAAGTGGTTCAGTCATCTAATGAGAATGGAGCCACATTTACTACCATCACATGCCTACGATAATCGACACTCGGGGGGAAGCACAAGGTAGGCCAAGAACACGATGGATAGATAACATCTCGCGAAAGCATGGACTGACAACGTCAAGCGCAACACACCTGGCACAAGATAGAAAACTAACTCTCCCCACAACGCTTCACGGCAAATGTGGTTAAGATAAGATAATTAATAAAAGCAGGCCTGAAAGTCTTTAAAAAATTGCATTTAAAATTTGGAATAAAATGTGTGCACATTGTCATCAGACTCAAAATGACATCAGGAAATCCCAATTGAGTGGGTACAATACAAGTTTGTGCCCTGCTGGAGTGAACGGAGCACACATGGTTATTCACCGAAGTGCAATGAGGATAATTCAATCGATTACATGTAATTATAATAGCATTTGGTTTACAAGATGTGTTCTACGCATGGTTCTGCATTCAGCAGTGTTGGGGTCGGCTAGTGTCTCTTAGTAGTAAGGTTGATTGATAGATAGGCTTATCATTATTGCACTTTGGTAAATAACCATGTGTGCTTCTATCTCTTTCTTACACAGGAAGATCTTAGTGACAGTGCATGTACTCTGTAGCCCTGAGGAGGATCCCCGATGTAATTTAAAAGATGAAATATTTTTTAGGAATTTCTTTTTTTCTAATCTTGATGAATTTTGCCAAGGGTGCCGGCTTTCCATCTCTTCTCGATTTTGAGCTGCCAACGGTTTTTTTTACGTCCTCAATTTGAACACTATGTTTTATGGTCTCTCCGATAGGACTAGGAACTCGATCTCACCTACACTGAGATCAGAAATCTCTGGAAAAATTATCCTAATAGCTCCATGAAGGAGCGAACCGTATACTTTTGGAACGAGAAGCGAGCGCCTAACCTCAACGTCACAGAGACCCCCTTAGTAAGAACAAGTGACAATTACCAACCTACATATGACCTGTATAACACAAACCAACCCCACCTTTTAGTGGTGTCGACCAGAAAACTTTGAGCAAGAGATGTCAATTTTGTTCTTTTTGTTCATAACTGAAGGAAACGAACTTTAATAAAAATAATTCATAAAGCATTCTGTTGGTGCTTAACTGGCAAAATAAACTTGATCTAAGGTGCAGATCATATAAAGAGTAGTTTAACAAATGTTTGATAGAGAACAAACGAAGATCATTTCCTGATCATATCTCCATCATTATAATCTTGTCAGTTATATCTCTGAAATAACAGTACCATCACTCAAACCTTTATTCATTTTCCTATATCTATTGTTAGGTCTGGTCGGGTTATAAATATGAATGTTTGTTTATGTTTGTTTGCAACTGATAACTGTCGTAAATATAGACAATAAATAATTTGGCCCAGGGCATGTGACCTATTTCTCCGACTTAAGAAAAACACACTTAAAAACTGTCTTTACAGCCTGTAATATCGCTTTTTTAATGCGATGTAGGACAGGGGAACTTGAGTCTGAGGAATTTAATCTTCTTCTTTGTGATATGTTTGATCTTTGCCAAGAACGTGTATACGTTGCACATTGGTTTGGTAGGCCACTAAAACGCATAGACTTCTACACGTTTAGGACACGTGCATCCTATTTCAGCCAAGGAATTTAATGATTGTGTTGCCACGAAACTGTTCAGGTTAGGATTTTTTCTTTATGTCTTCGACATAAAAACTTCTTGACCGTACCAGAGATTGAGCCCGGGTCTCCTGAATGGGAGCCTCACGCTCTAATCCATTCGGCCAGAGCTTGCTTCTCTCTCTCTCTCTGACCAGAAGTGTCACCAAATTAGTAGTTTTATGTAGGAATGTAATATGTCAACAAATATCACTTTAAATATCAAAAGACACACACAAAACTCCATATATAATGTTCTTTGAACGCTCCATATCGACCACTTGTTAACCACTCTGTGTGATCTGAGCCTAAGACCGATTGTACGTTGAGTCAGTTATGCGCTTACAAGTAAGCCAACACATCCGATTTCTGCGATGCTTTTCATTTACTAGGATAGCTTCCATAGGTCCTACATCAGTCGCCTCTTACGACATGTCTTGCAGGTCGCAGTGGTACTATTCTTTGCTTCCCTTTCGACACCACATGGGTGATGCAATATTCTAATATATTCCATTAGTAAACCTATTTCTCTTGTCAATGCCAGGTCCTTACTACTGCGGTGTGGGTGCTAACAAGGTGTACGGCCGAGATGTTGTGGAGGCTCACTACAGGGCATGTCTATATGCTGGTGTCAAGATTAGCGGATGCAATGCTGAGGTCATGCCAGCTCAGGTAGGGCTTGGGTTATTTCTGAGAGATAGAGAGATAAAGATAGTGAGAATGTCGATGTCATGAGACAAGTCCTACCCTGAGAGTCATCTCATAGTTTTGACAGAAATAGATAGAAGTAAGACTGTTGAGGTCAGCAGGTTCAGTCATGCCATTGGGGGGTCTCTCTGGCAAAGCTGTTAAAACATTTGGTTGTCGTTCTGAAAATTGTGGGTTCGAATCCGGAAGAGTCACATGTGCAGTTTTTCCCTAGCAGTTTGTTGCTGAAGCTAAGGGCTCCCTGCTTTATGCAACACTCTCGGTAGGTGTCCTGCCATATCTGCAGAGAGTGTTGCACAAAACACAAACTCCATAGCTCCAGCAATAATTCTAGGGATCTCATGAAGAAATTGCACATGTGACTCAGTCCAGATTTAAACCCACAATTCAGAATAACAGCCAAATGTCTTATCCACTTTAAAGTTTTAGAACATCCTGAGCAGAGAAGAGAGACATCCTACAAGACTTGCATATCGAGGAGCATTGGCTCATCAATTCCCCGAAGATGAAATATTTGGACCATATTAAACATCACAGTAGTTGGGTATAGAACGGTAATGGAAGGCATGGTTCCTGGAGTACGAGGCAGGGGTCGACCAAGACAAAGGGGCACCAGGACATCTAAGAAACCTTGAACATGACGCTGGAGGAGGTGGGAAAACTTACTAGAGACAGAATTAATCAGGTGGGCTGTGATGAAAGCGATGTTCCGCTTGGGACATGCAATTACTTGAATTCTGCTTTCATTTTTCTTTTTCCTCTGATGTGTTCGCCAAAAGGTGCAGATACCACAGTTCACGCTGAAAACTACAACACAACACATTGCGTTCTCCGGACTACATTCTGCTATAACCAGCGAGAGTATGGAAATGAAGGATGAAGAAGAAAAATCACCATTATCTGAAAAACTTTTATTAACCTTAACATTTGCAATGTGTTCCTATTTGATAAACTTGATTATAAAAGTTATATCAAAAATGCTTTTGGTTATATCTTCTTCTTCTTTGCGTTCGTTCTTACGACCAATTTTAATCACTCTTTGTGATATGTTTGATCTTTGCCAAGAACGTGTATACGTTGCACATTGGTTTGGTAGGCCCCTAAACGCATAAGACTTCATCACGTTTAGGACACATGCATCCGATTTCTGCCAAACCTCCTTAGTCGCCTCTTACGACATGCATGGCAGGTAATAGTGGTTCTATTCTTTACACCCCAAATTTGGACACCGGTAACCACTCAGGCGTTTGGTTATATATATTTTATGCTGTGGCTGGTGGTTGTATTTTTTTTTTTTTTTTTAATTCCATAATGTGCAAGCAAATTTTTTTTTAAACCCAAAAAAATTCAGTTTTGAATAAATTTTATTTTGTGACTGACAGTTCGATTCTATTGGTTTTTTTTTAAATTGCATAATGTGAAAGCAAATTGTTTTTAACCAAAAGAATTCAGTTTTGAATACATTTTATTTGTTACGCTGTCTGTCATTGTTAAGCAGACAATTCTCTTAACCTGTTTGTATAATCGTCTACTTCACTTTTCTATAGAAGATTCATGTTTTTATGTTGCCATGTCTTCTGCTAATGTCAAGTAATAAAACAAACTTGACAAAAGGAGATTTTATCAAGGAGAAGAAAATAGAAAATATGAATGGTATTTTTGGAAGTCATGGTTCACTGCTAACTTTTCTTTCTTTTCCTTTTCTCTCTTTTCCTTTTCTCCAATAATGTTTTGCCTCACAGCATCAGGTCAAGAAGAGATTTCTAAAACGGACCTTTATGTGCGTTTCATACATAGTGTCTTTTGTCACCTCTGTTATCTCTGAGGTCCATCTGTTGCATGTCCTGCCTTTTGCTTTGTACCCATTGTGTCGGAGCAGCATTGTTCTTTGAGGTGTACTGTCTGTTGGTAATCTGCTTATGTGACCGAACCATTTAATTTGTTGTTTCTTTATGAAGTTTAGTACTGATGTTGTACGCACTTTTTTCCTGATGTCTTAATTTCTCAACTTGTCTCTTCTTGTTACACCCAGCATTCTGCGTAGACACTTCATCTCTGATGTGACTAGTTTTCTTCTATCATTTGATGTCAACGTCCAGGTTTGGCACTGGTAGCATAATGTGGGAAGAAAGATTATGTTAAACATTGCTCTTTTTGTGTTCACGGTTCACTGCTAACAAGAGATGGAAATGGGAGTGAAGGAAAGGAAATTAAATGTATAAATAGAGCTTTACAAAAACAACTTTTTTTCTTGAACACTCCATATTGACCACTTCTTAAACCACTATTGTGATTTGTATGTGATCTGAGCCTAAGAGCAGTTATATGTTGTGCCAGTATGCACCTACAAGTAGGCCACACAATCTGATTTCTGCAATGTTTTTTATTTACTAGGGTGACTTAGTTGGGCCACTACTTTAGTTGCCTTGTAGGTGGCAGTGTTACTAGTCTTTGCTTCCGTTTCTGGCCCCGGCAACACACGGCAACAAAAACAATTTAAATAGGTTTGAAGGAAAGTGATAGGAAAACAAAGATCAGGATACTTACTTAGAGCCTACATATTACAGTACCAGTATTTAACTAGCAACTGCAGTTGTACAGAGTGTTCAAGATAATTGTAGCCCCATTGCCAAATCGAAAGTTGCCAGATAACCTATCGCGTTGTGTTTATTTACTATTTAAACCGGTTCTGACTAGCTTGTCCTACGTCACATTTGATCATCGCCCCTTCCCGCACTACAATTACACACCATCACACAACCTTGACCTATACTACGTCATAACTGAATCTTCTCATTTCCATACATATATGCCAGATTAGCTCCATTCATAGGCTGCTTTTAAGTTGAACACCCTGTAGAATACTACAATCAAGAGCAGCAAACAAAACACAAACTATCTGTGGCAGAAGGCATCATTATACAAAAGCATGTCCTGAACATAATTTTGCAACCCTAACAGTCCTTTGGAATTTCTTGTTCATAAGGCCAGATGTCCAGCCACCATGCTCAGTCCTGCCTCTGCAGCTGTCATGCACAAATCATCGGTCACATCCTGAATTCATCTTCTCTGCTTTTCTGGGATGACTCTAACCTCTTGTGATATTGTCCATGAATGGCTTTCGTGTTAGAGTATTGTCCACACAATGTCCAGTTACAGGACAAAAACAATTTATATATTTTTTGGGGTATTTAAGAAATAATTTTTGCTTTTAAATTTAGTAAAATATTTTGTTCTTCTGTTCTACAGTGGGAATTTCAGATTGGTCCTTGCGAGGGCATCGCAATGGGTGACCATCTCTGGATAGCTAGGTATATCCTTCACCGTGTGGCTGAAGAGTTTGGTTTGGTGGTAACCCTTGACCCTAAGCCTATGGAAGGTGACTGGAACGGTGCTGGTGCCCATTGCAACTACAGCACCAAGGAAATGAGAGAGCCTAATGGCATTAAGTAAGTGCTTGTAAATATTTTGTTTGGCTTGCCTTCTTCTGCGTTCACTCACTGCGAATTATGGTGTTAGCCATGTTGCCTGGTATGGCGCTTTTGATTTTTGCATGAAGGCCTGCTAGTTTACCATTTGACTGGTGTCCCACGTCATGCAGGCGGGGCTTCGCCAACTTCAAAGGTACTTGAAGTTTAGATCCTTCAAGTGTGATCTTTTCAGGAAACCTGTAGTCCAAACCACTTGCCGTGAGTCCTCGTACCTTTGGTACTTTTACAGCCAGTGACAATTAGTGAAGTGCGACTTCTCTATCGGATTTCCCGCTGTAAACATTTAGCTTGAATTTGCAGATAAAATTGACCATTATTCATTGCTAAATCCTATAGTGTATCCTTTGCTTGATAAAGGCCTTTTGGTCGAAACATTGCTGTGTGTTGTTTTTGTAATTTGTTAAACTACAGTACTTTGTTTTTACATGTTTCACCATTTGGACTTTATGAGTCAACTTTTAAATTGTAATTAACTCTGAAATTGTAGGTAACATCAGTTATTAATTAACTCTGAAATTGTAGGTAACATCAGTTATTAATTAACTCTGAAATTGTAGGTAACATCAGTTATTAATTAACTCTGAAATTGTAGGTAACATCAGTTATTAATTAACTCTGAAATTGTAAGTAAGTAACATCAGTTATTAATTAACTCTGAAATTGTAGGTAACATCAATTATTTATTAACTCTGAAATTGTAGGTAACATCAGTTATTTATTAACTCTGAAATTGTAAGTAAAATTATTAACTCTGAAATTATAAGTAACATCAGTTATTAACTCTGAAATTGTAAGTAAAATTAAACTCTGAAATTATTAAGTAACAGTAACTCTGAAATTGTAGGTAAGCATCAGTTATTAACTCTGAAATTTTAAGTAACATCAGTTATTAATTCTGAAATTGAAGCAAGCACAACTTTTTGTTTTGTACAGGGCTATAGAAGCAGCCATTGAGAAGCTATCTAAACACCATGTTCGTCACATCAAGGCCTATGATCCACGTGAGGGCAAGGACAATGAAAGACGTCTTACAGGTCACCATGAGACTTCTAGTATTCATGATTTCTCGGCTGGTGTTGCCAATCGTGGTGCCAGTATAAGAATCCCTCGCCAGGTAAACCTTTCTTATCTCAATCTACCAGTTACCACATTTTTTTACAAACATATTGTACTTTTTGGGATGCATGAACCCTTAACAAAGATTATCTGTATTCACTCTCATATCTTGTCCTCTTAAGCCCCCTGTGTGTGCGGTTCAATTCCACGGGCTGGCAGAAAAGCCACAGGTTCTCCAGATTTATGGTGTTCTTGGCACCGAACCGAAGGGTTACAATGTCCATGGCACCGAGCGGAAGAGCTGAAAGCTCAAGTGTTTCTGGATCGGGGAAAAAAAAATCTTGTCCTCTTAAACTGTGAAACTTTGTAGGAAGTTTAAGTTCTCTTTGTTGTGCTAAATGTTTCACAAAGGTTGTAGTGAGCTTCTTCTTCGAACGCTCCATATCGACCACTTGTCAACCACTCTGTGTGATTTGCATGTGATCTGAGCCTAAGAGCGATTGTACATTGTGCCCATGCACCTACAAGTAGGCCAGCACATCCGATTTCTGCGATGCTTTTTATTTACTAGGGTATCTTCCCGGGTCCTACATCATCGCCTCTTACAACATGCTTTGTATGTCGCAGTGGTACTATTCTTTGCTTCCCTTGCGGACCCTGCACCACACAAGCTATTGTAGTGAGCAAATGCTCTTGTATTTCTATTATGTTGTCTATTAATCTCTTGGTCTTCCTAATGCTCCAAGGCTTGATCTTCTATTGTTGTAGGTGGATAGTGGTAGATGCCTTCATATAGTCACATACATCTCATAAATTTGTCTCATGCCTGTCTTGGCACATTATATGTTCTTCATTTGTAGGTTGTCATATGACTTCCTCGCCCGAGTGGTTACCAGGGTCCAAATTGGGGTGTAAAGAATAGAACCACTGTTACCTGTCGTAGAGCGACTAAGGAGGATGGGCAGTGGGGCTAGCTACCCCACACCGTAAAAACACTAGATGGCTACAGAACGGAGTGCGAACCGAGTAAACGCTGGCTGAATCCGGACACATCGCCGAAGGATAAGCACCAGAGCTCCAAATGGTGCTGAAGATGTGATGTAAAAATACGTTCTTGGCAAAGGTGATTAAAAACGTTTGGCAAAGGTGATGTAAAAATACGTTCTTGGCAAAGGCTGTTTATATATCACAATAAGAATGATCAAAAGAACGATCGCGAGAGAGAAAGAGATATGACTTCCTGATTAGTAAGGTGTCATTGGCATAAAATTGAGGTGTTTAGGTGGAACATGATCCAAGAAAGGTTGGAGATGAGCTAAAGGTGTGATATATTATCCAAAGGTATGAGATGCCATCATAGGTATGCGTAGTATCTATCTACCAGCAAAGTTATGAGAAGCAATGCCATCTAAGGTATGATGCCATCTACCAGCAAAGGTATGTGATAGTGACAGCTAAGGTATGAGATGCCATCTACCAGCTAAGTACATGAAGCAATACCAGCTAAAGGTATGGGATGCCATCTACCAGCTAAAGGCATTCGATAGCGACATCTAAAGGTATGATACCATCACCCACTAAAGGTATGAGATACCATCTGCCAGCTAAAGGTATGAGTTACAAGCACTTATATCTACAAGTTACAGGTATGAGATTACCAGTTAAATATATGAAATATAGTCCACAGGCTATTATTTGTTTTAGATTAAGTCAGTTCTGGATTTTATTTTCCAGGTTGCGGAGGACACTTGCGGATATCTGGAGGACAGAAGACCAGCCTCCAACTGTGACCCATATTCAGTAACCGAGGTCATCGTTAGAACCACAATACTCGGAGAATAGAAACAGAACTTGGAAAACTACAGCAAACATCAGATTTATTTGTTTCAATTGTTGAATGTTGTTTGAAAGCTATATAAAACAATTCAGCAGCAATGGGCCATTTTGTCATTGAATACTCATTAAAAGAATATCAAGTCTTAGCTCGGTTTGCAATTTGTGAACAATCTGGCCACTTTACTTTTCTTTCTTTGACATGTTATACGTTCCAGATTTATTACGTTGTAATTGAAGTCCAAATTATCTTGTTGAATTGTTATGTTTTTTTGTTTATTGTTATCTAGTGATGAGATATTTAGTAGAAATTACAAACTTATAATAAAATGAGATCATTTACTGTACATTAGCAGATTTGTGTGTTTTTATGTTGTTAGATAAAAGAATGGAGAGTCGCTGTAGCGTAGTTGTTAGTGTACTCGCTTCTTAGGCACTGGTCCGGGTTCAATTCCGCAATGGGTGTGGAATATTTTTCTGACTCTAACAGCTTTTCGATCGACCCAGACTGAACTGGGTACAAGGAAAATTACTGGGGAGTAAAGAAGGTAGGATGTGTGCTGACGGTCAATGAAAAATTACTGGGAGGTAAAGAAGGTAGAATGTGTGCTGACGGTTAATGAAAAATTACTGGGAAGTAAAGAAGGTGTGCTGACGGTCAATGAAAAATGACTGGGAAGTAAAGAAGGTAGGATGTGTGCTGACGGTCAATGAAAAATTACTGGGAAGTAAGGAAGGTAGGATGTGTGCTGACGGTTAATGAAAAATTACTGGGAAGTAAAGAAGGTAGGATGTGTGCTGACGGTCAATGAAAAATGACTGGGAAGTAAAGAAGGTAGGATGTGTGCCGACGGTCAATGAAAAATTACTGGGAAGTAAGGAAGGTAGGATGTGTGCTGACGGTCAAAGAAAAATTACTGGGCAGTAAAGAAGGTAGGATGTGTGCTGACGGTCAATGAAAAATTACTGGGAAGTAAGGAAGGTAGGATGTGTGCGACGGTCAAGAAAAATGACTGGGAAGTAAAGAAGGTAGGATGTGTGCTGACGGTTAATGAAAAATTACTGGGAAGTAAAGAAGGTAGGATGTGTGCTGACGGTCAATGAAAAATTACTGGGAAGTAAAGAAAGCAGTGATTGCTGCAGTCAATGAAATTACTGAGAAGTAAAGAAGGTAGGATGTGTTGAGGTCAAGCAAATGACTGGGAAGTAAAGAGGTAGGAATATTGGATTAGTCAATGAAAATTACTAGTTTAAGATAAGTAGATGTTATTTCCAGGTCAAAGAAAAATGACTGGAAGTAAGAAGGTAGGATGTGCTGACGGTCAATGAAATGACGGGAAGTCAGTAACGAGGTCATGTTATGCTACAGTCAGGAAAAATACTGGAAGAAAAAGGTAGAATGATGTTGTCAATTGTAAAATTACTTGAAAGTAAAAATAGAATTGGCAAGCATTGTCAAGAAAATTACAAGTAAATAAGTGCAGATCGTGTTGACGGTCAATGAAAATGACTGGCATTATTCTATTAGAATGTTAGTTCATTGAGTCATGAAAATTACAATACTAGTTAATAGTTAGGATGTTCTGACGGTCAGAATTTAAATTATTTGGGAAGTAAAGAAGGCAGGATTGTGCTGACGGTCATGATATTTATGGGAAGTAAAAGAATAGAATGGTGCTGGGGGTCAATGAAATTACTTGGGCAGTAAAGAAGGTAGGATGTGTGCATGGTCAAGAAATTGACTGGAAGTAGGAAAGTGGATTGTGCTAACAGTTCAATGAAATGACTGAAGTAAAGAAGCAGGAATGCTGGGACAGTCAATGAAAATATGGGGGCAAAAGACAGTGATGTGGAAGAAGGTCAATGAAAAATTACTGGAATAAAAATGATGGATAAGAGTGTTGACGGTAATGAAAAATATGGGCCTAACGCTTATTCCCAATATAGCTTGAGATATTAAAAGGATTCATTACTTTTTTTATAATAAAAGAATACATTGATTGGCTCCCATGAGCCGCTGAGAGGCGCCACTGTGTATTTAATTTGCATCTATTTTAAAGAAATTTCATTTACCTACAAAATGGTATATTACTCATAAAAATCAGTTAATAATTAAGGAAACTGCAGCTGAATTTGTACATACACCTACAATGGAAAAATAGGACATAAATTAAATTCAGCCATGATCCATGTTTTTCAATTCCGTAGTTTATCAGTTAAGAATCCAGAAGACCAGACGCCCATATGTGGATCTGAAATGGAATAATGGAGGCAAGAGAGGTAGGGGATGACCTAAAGAGACATGGAGATGAACTTTAGACTGAATGAAAAAAGAGAAGAGGCAGGAAACACCTGGAATGAACTAAGCTAGCTTGCTCAAGACAGATCTGGTTGGAGGAAATTTGTTGAGATCTTAGGTTTCAAGGTCTGCTGGTACCCATTAAAGGACTGTGCCGATTATAGGAGTACTTGTAGTTAGAAAAATCACACTTGAACTGGGGAAAATATTTCAACTTCTCACTTTCATTAACAAGACAGGCTCTCCAATGGAACTCCCAGGGCAATAGAGGTAGCGGAAGACCCAGGAACACCTGGAGATGGGAGTTGGAGACGGAATGCTAGAAAATGGGGAGAGATCTGGAAAGGATGGTCTTGGTTGCGGATCTATGTTCCCTAGGGCGAAGAAGACTGTCATTACCATCCACTTCAGTTGTATTGCTTCTCATGGACTACAGTCTATAGCAGTCATTCTCCTTGTCTGCTGTTACTAAAATCAAAATCGTTGTCTAAACCAACATGTAACTCTTATGTTATTTTCTTCTTTGAACGCTCCATATCAACCACTTGTTAACCACTGTGATTTGTATGTGATCTAAACCTAAGAGCCTACAAGTAGACCAGCACATCCAATTTCTGCGACGCTTTCTATTTACTAGGGTAGCTTCCCTAGGTCCCTACCTGTCGCTTTTTATGACATGCCTTGTAGGTTGCAGTGTTACTATTCTTTGCTTCTCCTGTAGGCCCCGGCAACACATAAGTGAAACCCCATATAACAATGAAAATCATGAATTTTTAAAAATGCTGTTACTGCCTGTAATATTACTGTTTAGGACATGAGTCTGTGGAATTTAATGGCTAGTGCAGTCGCAATGAAAGTGTTAAGGTTAGGATTTTTTCTTTATGCCCCTAACGGTTAGGATTTTTCTTTATGCCCTAACAGAAAAAGACTTACCGGGTTGAATCCGACATTGGAGCCTGTGCTCTAATCCACTCTGTCAGCCCGCCACATCTAAACCAACACGAAACAGCAAAATCGTGTCTAAACAAACATTAAAATACCACGTTACAAACAACAATCAAGATGAATAAAGCAAGAGATTGTGTTTGTACTTTTATCATTTGCATTTCTAAATGGTTTTTTTTTCTCTCATTAACTGCTCACACTTAATATACATTAGAGCATTTGTACACAAGAGTCAATATTACCACAAACAAACAAAATAGTTCAAATATTTACAATGTCATATCTTTTCTCATGAAACAACCAATCTTCATACAATTCACTCAGTACAGCACAAAAATAAAATACAACTTACTCTGTACAAGACAAAAGTACATCATAATTCACTCCGAACAGCCCAAAATTAAAATACAACTTACTTAGTACATGCCAAACATGCATCACAATATACTATGAAAATCGTGGCATATCCTTTCCAGGACTCCGCCATCAACCACAGTAAATAAGTCATTGATTTTTCTAAGCACCACTTATACGTTCAGTAGTTTGCTTTCTGAACGGTGAGGTCTGTTTTTACAGTTCGTAAAATCCACTGGAACTAATTTATTTCCACACTGCTTGTCGCGGAATTTGAACCAGGTCCTCTTGGGTTGTGATTGAGCTCGCTTAAGCTACAGACACCCACATTCACTCGGTACAGCCCAAAAATATAATACAACTTACTCTGTATGGGCCTAATGTGCATCACAATTCACTTGGTACAAATTCAGTTCATTCGGTACAATTAAAACATTTATTCTGTACTTGCAAGGCAAAATATACATAACTCACTTGGTGCAAGGCATACGTACATTACATCTCACTCAAAGCAAGGCAAACATACACAACCTTTGAAGTAAAAGTGGATGACAAGCGACACAGGTAATAAGGAAATCAATCCTTTACCTCTTCTTCGAACGCTCCATAACAACCGCTTGTTAACCACACTGTGTGATTTATATGTGATCCGAGCCTAAGAGTGATTGTAAGTTGTGCCAGTTATGCGACTATAAGTAGGCCAGCATATCCGATTTCTGCAAGGCTTTTTATTTACTAGGATAGCTTCCCTACTTCAGCCACCTCTTACGACATGCTTTGTAGATCATAGTGTCACTATTCTTTGCTCTAGCGGCAACACACCGGCGAATCCTTTATCTCAAAAATCAAGTCTGAAACGCCAGCCATGACTATGTCTGAATTCAAAGCGGGCAAAAACCAACCAAAAAATCACCGTACACTTATCCTATGTAAAATATGCACAGCAAATGTACATCTCAATTTAATCTACAACAAAATAAAACCATACATCCCCATTCGTTTGGTACAAACAAAATACACCATTCTCTACCAAACAAAAAAAACATTGCATGTCAATCCATTCTAACTAAGACCAAGGAAAACTGTCCCATGTAAGATGGATCTCTCTCCATAGTTCACAGACACTAGAGGGATTCTCCTTCCTGTGCAGTTAGTGAGGAGACATGCAATCCATCATAATATCGGACCACAGCCAACAAGATTGCACATTCTTCCATCAGATTTCCACAACTCAAGATATAACTCAGTTTAGTGAAGATAATCGGACACATCTGAAACAAGACAAACATGAGTTAGTTGAGGGTCTATGTCCCAATTGGGGTTTGAAAGGCAAGTTTAATTTGTACATGAACTTATGTTGTAAAAAATCGAAAACATTTTCGGCCACAGTGTGTTATTTTAACTCAGTAGTTAATCCTTTAAGCCCCAGCACTTCAGAAAAAAGTCCTACTGAATTCCCAGGAAAAGGGAAATAACTCTGCAACAATGAGAAGTGTTTGTGAATTAAAATTCATAACAAATACAATTTCTAATCAATATTTGTGATTTAAAGTCTAATTGATAGTTAAATGGATATGGTACTAATCTGTGAACATGTATGTTGTTAATGCCATGTAAGTTGCATTTGCATGAAATCCAAATGTGTCAGTTTTACTGACGGTAAAAGTAAAAGGTTGCAAAGCAGTCTCCCTTACAGAGATTGACTTTACAGGTGGGGCAGACATTGGTTTCCACACATCTTTATGATGCAGTCCTCATCTTTATTTCGAAATACTAATTTCATTTCAAAATACTAGCCGTAAATGGCCGTTGTGGTGTTCCAGTTTGGAATATCTTTGTGGTGTTCCATAGGTGCTCCGATCTCCTTCGCAATATCTCCAACAGTGTTCAACGACTGACCGTACCAGTCCTATTTTGATTGATGAGCCTACTCGCATACCTGTCGTCCTGATCTTTTCTTGCCACATCAATCTTCAAACCCAGCTTCCGCAATCTAGTAGTTGATGTGGATTGGTTTACATGAAAATCTTCTCTGCTGCCACACTTTATGAGGGCGTTCAAGATGTCAGCTCTCTCCATTGGCTGGCCCTCTGATATAGCGGCAGAGACAGTCGCTGGTGGAAAGATACAGGATGACAAGCGACCGTTGTTCGATATTAGCAGCCGCCATGACTCTCTGCCTAACCTTTACGTGCCATGACAATGACATACTCAATATGTTCCCGGAAACACAGGCTGCGGTTAAATGTCACATCCAGAAATTTCATAGATTTAGCTACGGACAAACCAACACCGCAAAGTTTCATACAAGGCGTACATGTGTTAACCGGGTGATTTATGTGTCAGAACCATATTACTGTCGCTTTTGTAGGGTTAACTAGTGCACCAGTGACATCACACCAGTCTGTGATGCGGTCAAGTTCCTTCTGTATCTCACCTGCAATCGCATCAGTGTCTTTCCCTTGTCTATACACTAGGATGTCATCAGCAAATGACAGAATTCTACCAATTCCGTCAAGTTGTTGTTCTATGATTGACACAGTGTATATATTGAATAAGACAGGTAAAAGAGGAGAGCCCTGTGGCAATCTGGAATGTACAGTCACCAGTTCAGAAACCAACCACCACATCGCAGTACAACCTTCCTTTTGAACAGCACAGCAGCTATCCATTTTATGTGTAGAGAGTGCACCTGGAGTTTGATAAGCTGGTGCATGAGATAATTATAGAGCACATTATAGGGTGTAAGGGATTAATTTGTTAAACTGACTAACAGTTCAAACAACTATCCAACCTGTCATGAATGTCTGTTTATCTCCATAAGTTTCGTCATTTCTGCAAACCAAGCAGCAATATCCACTTGTTCTGTCTCTGACTTCTTGATCAGTGGATGCTCCTGTAACAACAATCCGGCAAGAAATTATTTTCAAAACAAAAAAAATTAAGCTGATTGTGGATACAGTAAGAAAAACTACTCAGATACTGAAACAAAAATAAACATACCAAAAAGAAAACACAAAGGTGAATACATTTTTATTTTACCTGAGTTTTCACTTTAAAAAAAATTAAGAGCAGGTGTGGGTACCTGGATTTTTTGCATTTGCAGACTTGGAAGATTCCAGCAACTTCAGGCATGTAGTGATATGCACAACTCACATGGCAATGTGAGAGCGGACAGGATTGGATCGATTGTTGGGGAGTTTAGGATGGATAATGGGGATGTTTTTTCAGTCTCTTTTTAACCTAATGTTGGATGAAGACACTACAAATGATGTTGAATTAATCCAGCGATTTAAGGAGTTTGGAATTACATGAGAGTTGGATTGCTTGAGGGGCAAAGAGAGTTGTGTGTTTAACCAGTGAGCCATAAGAACCATCAGTATGCATACCTTTGACATCTGTTGGGGGATACTGAGCACCTATGGGTCTGCCTGGAGTGCTGTGATGTCAGTTCAGTATCCTTCTTCTTATTCAAATGCTTCATATCGACTACTTGTTAACCACTCTGTGTGACCTTATGTGATCTGAGCCTAAGAGCGATTGTACGCTGTGCCAGTAATTTTATTTACTAGGGTAGCTTCCCTAGGTCCTCAGTCGCCTCTTACGACATGCCTTGTAGGTCGCTTTGGTACTATTCTTTGCTTCCCATGTGGGTCCGGGCACCACACGGGCGGATGACGTAAGACAAGTGACAGCATGACTAACACTGAGGAACAACTTGATGACTCAAGACATTCTTACCAGTAATCTTCTATACTTTGGTCTCTTCTTGCAATCTTTGGTTAAACTGAAAGAAATTAGAAGACAAAAATATATTGTTATAATGGAATCTATCTATCTATTCTCAAATCCTGTTTTGCCTTTCAGCATCAGGTCGAAAAAGGAGACACTTGGAGCTAGCCTCTCTATGCGCCTTGTCTTTCTTTCTCTTCTCCAATCATGATTTGTTACAATAGAATACTTTAACCAAATACTTCTATGTTACAATAGAATATTTAACCAAAACTTCTTTGTTACAATAGAATACTTTAACCAAATACTTCTATGTTACAATAGAATACTTTAACCAAATACTTCTATGTTACAATAGAATACTTTAACCCAAAAACTTCCTTGTTACAATGGAATACTTTAACCAAATACTTCTTTGTTACAATAGAATACTTTAACCAAATACTTCTATGTTACAATAGAATATTTTAACCAAATACTTCTTTGTTACAATAGAATACTTTAACCAAATACTTCTTTGTTACAATAGAATACTTTAACCAAATACTTCTTTGTTACAATGGAATACTTTAACCAAATACTTCTTTGTTACAATAGAATACTTTAACCAAATACTTCTATGTTACAATGGAATATTTTAACCAAATACTTCTTTGTTACAATAGAATACTTTAACCAAATACTTCTTTGTTACAATAGAATACTTTAACCAAAGACTTCCTTGTTACAATGGAATACTTTAACCAAATACTTCTTTGTTACAATAGAATACTTTAACCAAATACTTCTATGTTACAATGGAATATTTTAACCAAATACTTCTTTGTTACAATAGAATACTTTAACCAAATACTTCTTTGTTACAATGGAATACTTTAACCAAATACTTCTTGTTTCTCATGGAGCATAGGGCCTCAACAGTTGCCCTCCAATTTTCCCGGTTGCTGGCAGTTTTCTTTATGGCTTCCCAGGATAGTCAATCATCCTTCAGTTCCTTAAGAAGTCTCCGTCTCCAGGTCTGTTTAGAACGTGTCCTTTTACATTTTCCTTGGTGGTTCCATCCAAGTGCTTGTCTAGTGACACTCTACTATGTCTTCCACAGGGTATACCCGACCCACCTCACTTTTCTCCTCTTGATCTGAGCCCTCATGGATTCCTGCCCTATTCTTATTCACAGGTGTTTAACACTCCATCTCGCTCGTCTGCCCAGCGTGTTCGTAGCGCGTTGGACTACAGGTGACTATCCCTCTGTGTGTGCGGGTTCAATTCGCGGGATGGCAGAAAAAGCCACAGATTCCCCAGATTTACGGTGTTCGTGGCACCGAACCGAAGGGTTACGATGTCCATGGCACCGAGTTGAAGAGCTGAAAAGCTCAAGTGCTTCTGGATCGGAAAAAAAAAACAACTCCATCTCAACTTCTTCTCGTTCGATCTCATACTCCCGCTAGCAGGATGCAGTTTGGAGAACAGAATATGTTGTGCCGCAGTATTCAACATTAGCTCTGGTATCTGCACCTTTCTGTTCGAGACATCTGACTTCAGCAGACATTTTTGGGTACTGGGTTATCTTATCCGTCTCCGAATTCCACAAACTTAGCCAGACTTCTTGATATCTGTTTCCAGGGCCGCCACAGGGAGGCGGAGTGGAGTCTTGGTCAACTTTGTTATTATGCTAACTCTGATGCTAGGGAGTCAGCTATGAGTCATTGACTGCAACAAGCCAAAGCAGCTAGTGTGTAGTAAAACCAATACTGACAATAAACAAACAGATCGAAAAATCTCTGAGGGTCACAGAGATGTTATTTTACAGAAGAATGATGAGAATTCCATGGTCTGCTAAATTGACTAATGTGAAAGTGTTGAATGAGATCAATACGCAGAGAAAGCTTATCATCAATATAAGAAAGAGGCAGTCATCATTTTTCGGGCATGTGATGAGGAAGGGAGGTTTAGAACGCATTATAACAATCGCATTAGAACGCTAATCTCGCTTAGAAAGGGCGAAAAGTTAAAATTAGTATCCTAGGGAATGCTTACTTACTTACTTAATCCCGTCATGCCTAGTGACACATGGGGCTTCAGAAAGGACTTTCCATGCTCTCCTGTCCCGTGCAACCTTCAGCGCAGAGCCCCACGTCAGAGATGCGGTGTCCAGTTCCTCTTCCATCATGCGCCTCCATGTTGTCCGTGGTCTGCCTTTCTTTCTCTTTCCCTCTGGTGTCCAAGTGAGGGCTATCCTTGCAGGCATTTCTTGTCTCATTCTCATAACATGTCCGAGCCATTTCCATCTTCTCTTTTTGAGTATGTCATTCATTGCCTCTTGTCTTGTGTCTTGGAGTAGTTGGTTATTGGATATTTTTACTGGCCAAAGATTCCCAAGATTCTGCGAAGACAAGAGTGGTGAAAACTGACAGCCTGCTAGTATCTCCTTTGGTCATCCTCCAACACTCCGATCCGTAGAGCAAAACTGGCAAAACACTGCTTTTATAGAGTTTAAGCTTTGTGGTCCTATTGTAGATTTTGTACTTCCATACTGGTTTCATTCTGGCAAAAGCGGTTCTGGCCTTACTTAGACGTGATTTTATATCTTCCTCTGTGCCACCATTTAGTGTCAGTACGCTACCAAGATATGTAAACTGCTAGGGAATGCTAACCGAAACAAATGCTTGCAGAAAACGGATGCACCAGGCCGTAAGGCGCATAACATGGTGCAACGACCCTCACAATGCGGAATGGGATAACAGTTCTACGGTCGCCAATCTGCCTCTGGGATTTAGCCACGCGGTAAGAATGTCAGACCCATCATCACGAGGGCCAAACTTACTGCAGGAAGAGGTCGGCACAAACAGGAAGCAGAAATCATAGGAATTATATCCTACAGAATTGCCCCCAGTATGCAGACTTGAGAAGAAAGAGGTGGCCCACTTACACTAGTGTCCAAGACAAACTGTATGGCGTGGCTGATAATCTGAGACAGACGGCTGCCTTTATTAGAGAATCCCAAATCCCAATCTAGTGAGAATGCAGAAGAAGAAGAAATTAGTATCCTGCTGGTGACCCATAGAGCCCATACGTTAACCCTACCACTCAGCAGTGTTGACCGGAAAATTTGACCGTGAGTTATTGGTTACTGAATTGATGTCATAGCACTCCAGGCGGACCCATAGGTGCTCAGTCTCACCAAATAGATGTCAGAGGGTATGCATACTGATGGTCCCTGTGGCTCGTTGATTAAACATTCTCCTCACTCTGTCCCTCAAGCATAAACTCTACTTGTACAATGTGTCATCCGCCCGAGTGGTACCGGCTCTCGCAAGGGAAGCAAAGAATAGTAAGACTGAGACCTGCAAGACATTGTAAGACGTGACTGATGTAGGACCTGATGTCGCAGAAATCGGATGGGCTGGCATACTTGTAGGCGTATTTGCCATCGCACAAGGTACATCGCTCTTAGGTTCAGATCACATAAAAATCACACAGAGTAGCTAACAAGTGGTCAATATGGAGCGTTCGAAGAAGAAGATACAGACCACAAAGAGTTACATAAAATGTATGTTTTCTTCAAGAGCCTTACCAATCTTTGACTAGTGATCTCAGCTCATCAGAGAACTCACTGCCTAACTGTGGGGGATCGTCCTGCAAGACTTTGGTCAACACTTCAAAATCTGTTTTACAATTTTTGTATGGGAACTCTCCTGTAGCTAACTCCACCTATTCAGAGATAGACACTTTATTGTTAATAATAATAAATAATAATTCCTCTCGTACCATTATACGTTACATAGGGCCTGCAAGTAATATTTCCATATCGCTCTACCCTGGGCAACTCGCTCAATCTCTTCCATGGAATTTAGTCCCATATTTCTTGCCTCTCTCAGCAAAGTTCTTTCAGGGTGTCTCCTAAGGTTTTTCAACCCTTTGCCTCCCACTTCAATACCTACTTTGGTACTCTTTGATCATTTCTTCTCAAATTATGTCCAACATATCTTCATCTTCTCCTTATAACAGTTGTCACTAGTGGCTGACCAGACATTTCTCTGATTTCATCACCTCTCCTGAATCATCACATCTATTTTCAAATGCATTCAACTTACTTTTTATATCTTTAGTCATTTTATCAACTCTTGCTGGCATATGTTCAATCAATCAATCAAGTGTCGGTTGGCAGAGACGATCATGTCTCTGGTACAATTCATCAACTCCGTCACCAAACCATTGAAGAACCACGATTTCAAGTCATCCTGAATTTTGTCCCTATGTCTCCTCTCTCTCTCACTCTCTCCGCTGTATTTGATGTTATGTAGCATATGTTAGGATTGATTAAAACAAATAAACTAGATATAATTGAAGAACAAACGCAAACAAACAAACTGCAACACAAAGTAAGTCAGTTTTGAAATAACAACTGAATAGAATTGACAACTATGCATTAAAAGCCTCACCATAGATGCTCAACCCTTACAGAAAGCTCCATGGACAATTCAAAATGTTTCCCAAACTCAGAAATTTTGCATTCTTATTTTCAGCTGGGAAGACCATTATTAAAGGATGACGATGGATTGGTCACGTATGCCGTATGTCATAAGTGACATTGGCTAGGACAGCTCTCCGATGAACAGTGAATGGGAAGAAGAAGGTCTGGATGTGTATAAGGAAACATGGAAAAGAACAGTGAAAAGAGAATTAATAGATTGTGGCCTAACATGGAGGGGGAGAGGAAGAGAAGAAAGGAAGCAATGGAAGTCTTTTGTATCAAATGGGACGCGAAGAGGATATAGTATAGATAGATAGATAGTCAAGGGGCTCTTAGAGGTTAGGTGTTCGTCTCTCTCCTTGAGGAGCCATCTGGATATTTTTCCAGAGATCCATGATCTCAGTGTAGGTGAGATCGAGTTCCTAGTCTTATCGGAAACGGACGATAAAACATAGGTCCCATGTTCAATTTGAGCACGAAAAAGAACCCTTGGCATTTCAAAATCGAGAAGAGCAGGCTGGAAAGCCTTTGCCCAGACAAAATACATTAGAAAACATTAAAAATAAAATTTCTACAAAAATATCTTCATCATCTTCACTATTACATCAGGGACCCTCACCGGTGCTACAGAGTTTGTGCACTGCAGCTGAGATCTTCCTGTGTAAGAGATCGGAGCACACATGGTTACTCACGAAAGTGTAATGAATGATGGTTCTATCAATCAATCAATCATATTTGAATAGTTTTCACAAATCTTGTGAACATGACACCAACAACAAAATGGCTGAATTGAAAATATAAATTACCAATGATATTCCTAAACTCCACACGTCTGCTCGGATGTCATAGTCAGGTTTGGTGGGGTCTGGTGGTTCAATGCGTTCTGGCTGGATACAAATACTTAATGTAAGTCATTTCATGAACAATGAAAAATGAAGAAGAAAAATGTAATAAAAGCTTATATTGGAAAGTGAGAAAGAGAAGAATAGTTAATTATTTTCATCAACAGCTGTCTGCGCTGGAAACTCCATCTGTGATAGTTTGACAGGATCATAAACTGGGAACCGTGGGATAGAGCGAGACAACTGCAGGTGGAATAAGAGATAAGGGGCAGAAGGTGGAGACGGATAGGACACACACTGAGGAAACTTCCTGACAAATTCACGAGACATGCTTTCCGATGGGATCCCCAGGGCAATAGAGGTATGGGAAGACCCGGGAGTTGGAGACGGAATGCAAGAAAATGGGGAGCTAGTGGAGAGATGTGGAAAAGATCGCCTTAGATAGGCGGACTTGGAAGGCCTTGGTTGTGGACCTAAGCTTCCCTAGGGGTGAAGAAGAAATAAATGATTAGACACTTTAAATTAATGTCGGACAGTGTAGTCTTAGTGGTAAATAGAGAAGATATAATAATCAATTTGTCATGGGTACAGCCAGCAGGAGGATTTTGGAATGACTGTTTAGCAGAGAACGAAGCACATATAGGAATATCTAATGTACCATATTGCCAATCGCATACTTACTTACTTATTCCTTTCTGTTCCTTGTGAAATATAGGGCCTCAACAGTCGTTCGCCACTTTCCCTGGTCTCTGGCTGTTTTGTATATGGCCTCCCAGCACATCCTTCAGTTTTTCAAGAAGACTCCATTTGCAGGTCTGTTTAGGATGTCCCCTTTTCTGTTTTCCTTGCGGGTTCCACTCAAGTGCTTGTCTAATGACACTTGACCGTGTCTCCTTATGGTATGACCAACCCATCACATTTTCTCCTACTATCCTGGGTCATCATGGGTTCCTGTACGGTTCTTATCCACAGGTCTGTGTTTGCAACTCTGTCATACCATCTCAGTCTGAGAATACTGCGAAAACGTCAGTTGGCAAAGGTCTAAATCTTATTTGTATTTAACTTGGTACACGCCAAGTTTCTGAACCATATAGCAACACAGATTTAACATTTGAGCTGAATATCTTGAGTTTTGTTTTTGTGGAGATGGCAGTAGATTTCGACATTGTCTGCAGGATAGCAAAAGCTTGTCAGGCTTTCCTAATCCTTCCATTAATGTCCTCATCTCACCCATGTGTTGCCAAGGGGAGCAAAGAGCAGTAACACTGTGATCTACAAGGTATATTGTAGGAGGCAACTGAGGAAGGGGCCTAGGGAAGTTACCCTAAAAAATAAAAAGCATCGCAGAAATCGGATGTGCTGGCCTACTTGTAGGCATACAACTGACACAACATGCAATCACCCTTGGGCTCGAATTACAAACAAATCACAAAGAGTGGTTTAACAAGTGGTCGATAATCAAATCCCCCAGCCAGTAGGGGAGGCATGAACATACTCTGCCTAAAGAACAGGTGCTGAAGTTGAAGGTACAGGGTCAGGCGGCGCACCAGCAACCAAGGTACCACGAAACCTGCATAGAGTTAAATGTCTACTGTTTGGAAGCCTTGATGAAATAGCAAACACAACAACATACATCCAGATAACTGGACTCATTGTGTAGACATTGAACAGCGAAAGAGAAGAAGAAAAGTGGTCAATATGGAGCGCTCAAGAAGAAATCCTCATTCAAACCTCCTAATTAAGTGATCTTGCTTCTAAGGTAGACAACCTCAACAACTTCACCAACCCTACCCTTCTTCTTCTTCTTTGCGTTCGTTCTTTACGACCAATTTTAATCACTCTTTGTGATATGATTTGATCTTTGCCAAAACGTGTATACGTTGCACATTGGTTTGGTAGGCCCCTAAACACATAAGACTTCTACACGTTTAGGACACATGCATCCGATTTCAGCCAAACCACCTTAGTCGCCTCTTACGACATGCATGGCAGGTAACAGTGGTTCTATTCTTTACACCCCAAATTTGGGCCCGGTAACCACTGGCGACCACCAACCCTTCCCTCAATCGATATCGGATAACATAAAATAAAGAAGACAAAGAATTTACCTTAACTCTTAGTGACCTGGGCAAAGCCATTATAGAGTAAAACGCACTTAGTGTGGCTCTGGTCCACAATGAGTTAAATCTGACATCAAACAGACAGACACAATTTCACTTACAGCCATATACGCTGCACAGCCAGCGCTTCTTGTCTTTGCCTTGGAGTCCACAAGTCTGCCACTGATACCAAAGTCACACAGTTTGATATTTCCTCTGTCATCAAGCAGAATATTGGATGGTTTCACATCTGCTCAGACACACACACACAAAAATACAAATATTCAATTTAACGTCTTTGTTACATAATGAGAGTTGCTATACTGATGGGTGATGAGAAAATGTTGCAGGGACGAAACTGGCATCAATTGGGTAGAAAAAAGGCAACTTGGAATTTTGCAGATAATATTGCCTTGTTAAGTAAAAACAACCAAGATATGCAAAGTACGAGGGGAAGTCAATAAGTAAGCCACAAATGGCTGTAGAAAAATAACTAAACATGATAACAACTTGAAACCAGTTTATTTTTATACATACATTGTTCCTTTATTTCTCAACATAATTTCCACCAACATTGATGCACTTATCCCATCGCTTTATCAATCCTCCCAAACCGGCTGCATAGAACTGCGGGCTCTGTTTTCTAAACCACGTTTTCACTTCACATTCAACTTCGGCGTCATTCGCGAAATGTCTCCGCCAAGGTGGGTTTTCAGTGGACTAAAAGGTGGAAATCGTTAGGGGCTAAGTCGGGACTGTAAGGTTGATGTTCCAGAACTTTCCACCGTAATTGGTTAATTTGCTCCTGAGTTAATCGAGCCGTATGTGGTCTGGCATTGTCATGAAGAAGCAACACTCCTGTAGTCAACAGTCCTGGGCATTTTTTCGAATTGCATCATGAAGCATCGATAGAACTTCACAGTATGATTCATAATTCACATTGTCACCTTTCTTCTTGAAATTGGTTAAAAGCACTCCTTGACAATCCCAGAACACCGTCAGCATGACTTTCCCTGCTGATGGCGTAACCTTGAATTTTTGACACAAGGCGAAGAAAGATGTTTCCACTGTATTGAAGCACGCTTTGATTCGGGCTGGTAGTGATGCACCCATGATTCATCCCCAGTAACAATCCTGTTCAGCATGTCTTCTCCTTCATTTTCGTATCGACAGAGATGACGCAAGGACAGGCCAAATCGGTTCATTTTGTGTTCCTCCTTCAATTGGCAGGGTACCCACATTGAGCACAATTGAAGAAAGTGTCAGACCACATACGGCTCGATTAACTCAGGAGAAAATTAACCAATTACGGTGGAAAGTTCTGGAACATCAACCTTACAGTCCCGACTTAGCCCCTAACGATTTCCACCTTTTAGTCCACTGAAAACCCACCTTGGCTGGAGACATTTCGCGAATGACGCCGAAGTTGAATGTGAAGTGAAAACGTGGTTTAGAAAACAGAGCCCGCAGTTCTATGCAGCCGGTTTGGGAGGATTGATAAAACGATGGGATAAGTGCATCAATGTTGGTGGAAATTATGTTGAGAAATAAAGGAATAATGTATGTATAAAAATAAACTGGTTTCAAGTTGTTATCATGTTTAGTTATTTTTCTACAGCCATTTGTGGCTTACTTATTGACTTCCTCGTAAAACAGACAACTTGTCATTTATAGCATAAAAGTTGGACTGCAAATAAGTTATGAAAAGACAAATATCATGAAGAAACATATGGCAAGTAATGCAGATATCACACTGGTATCTAAAATGATAACTATAACAGAGCAGTTCACCTATTTAGGAAGCAATTTTGATTTTACAGAGAGCCGCGGTAGCGTAGTTGTTAGTGAACTCGATTCTCAAGGCTGGTGGTCTGGGTTCAACTCCTGCAGTGCGCGTAGAATTTTTACGACTGCGACGGCTCTCAGGTCGACCCAGCCTCAACTGGGTACCAGACATGCTCTGGGAAAGTAAAGGCGGCCGGCGTGATGCTGACCACATCACCCATCGTGTGCCGCGGTCAATGAAAAATACAGGCCTAACACTGTATTGCCCTATATACCACGAGGTATGAAAGGGTTCCTTTACTTTACTTACTTTTTTGATTTTACAGGAAATGTTAAATGATAATTTATGCTACGAATTGTCAAAGCAACATCAGCTTTTAAAAGCCTAAATAAAATATGGAACTCAAAGTGATAAGTTTTAAAACTAAATTATAGATTTTAAAATCCAATGTTGTATCAATGCAGCTTCTGTACGTTAAGTCCTATTTCTTCTAGAAGAGCCTTGTTCCCTCTCGGTTGGCACATTAATTATTTTTCTTGTATATGATATGTTGATGATCAGTTTTTGAAACTTCAGGCGACGAAAGATACTATTTATGAAGCGCACACAAGGGCTCGTTCTAGAAATCTCTTCTTTTCCTGGCGCTGTGAGGCACAACAGGATTGCAGAAAAGAAAGAAAGAATGATTGGTTTTTATTATGTAACTAAAGTTTTCCAACTCTTGTGTCTAAAGGTCTCCTTCTTCGTTGTACACTCCATATCAACCATGTGTTAAACCACTCTGTGTGATCTGAGCCTAAGAGCAATTGAACATTGTGCCAGTTATGCGTCTACAGACCAGTAGGCCAGTATATCTGAATTCTGCGCCACTTTTTATTTACTAGGTAGCTTCCTAGTCATCTAAAGACGAAGGACTGCCGGGCCACGGGGAGCAAAGAACAATAACATTGCGACCTACAAAGCATGTCATAAGAGGAGACTGAAGTAGGAGCTTAGGGAAGCTACCCTAGTAACTAAAAAGTGTCACAAAAATCAAATGTGCTGGCCTACTTATAGGCGAATAACTGGCACAACCGCTCTTAGGCTCAGATCACATACAAATCACAGAGTGGTTGATATGGAGCGTTCAAGAAGACAAAGAAGAGAAGATTGCCCCAGGTTTTATCCCACAAGGCTCAGCCCCTCTTCGCAGAAACCTCTCAAGCGTATTATCCAAAGCACAAACTCCGTAGCTCCAGCAACAATATTGGAGATATCTGGGAACAAAATGCACGATGAACAGATTGGTTCGGCTCGAATTCAAACCCGCAACCTTCATAATGCAAGGCAAATGACTTATCCACTTAACCACAGCGATCACATGTCTATTTATCTCAACTGTAAACAAGGAAGAATTCAACAAACAACATAAAGACAAACCTCTGTGTATAACTCCGTGTCTTTCTTTGAGGTAATGTAAAGCATTAACTGTCTGTGTTGAAACAAAAATATACAACATTTATAACGATGAATTTGTTACAGAAACTGCATTGAAAAAATACTAACATAGTGTTAGGAATAATCGCCTATGATGTCTTCGAGGGTTTTCATGCAGGTATTGAAACATGTGCAGCAATGGTGGACTTGGAAGACGATACAACAGAGTGTCCTATGCTTATCTTATGCACCGGCTCATCAAACTCCAGGTGCATCCTCTATACATCCGATGGATAGCTGCTGCGCTGTTCAAAGGAAGGTTGTACTGCGATGTGGTGGTTGGTTTTCTGAACCGGTGACTGTACATTCTGGATTGCCACAGGGCTCTCCTCTCTCCCCTGTCTTATTCAATATATACACGGTGTCAATCACAGAACAACAACTCGATGGCAGAGGTAGAACTCTGTCTTTTGCTGATGACATCCTCGTGTATAGACAAGGGAAAGACAGGGATGTAATTGCCGGTGAGGTACAGAGGGAACTCGACCGCATCACAGACTGGTGTGATGTCTCCGGTGCACTAGTCAACCCTACCAAAGCAGCAGTGACATGGTTCTCACTCAATAATCACACTGTTAGCGCATGTACGCCTAGTGTGAAACTTGCGTAGTGTTTTGCCCGTAGATAAATCGATGAAATATTTGGGTGTGACATTTGACCGCAGCCTGTGTTTCCGGGAACATGTTGAGTATGTCATTGTCAAGGCACGCAAAAGTTTGGCGGCAATGAGAGTCATGGCGGCTGTTAACATCGAGCAACGACTGCTTGTCATCCTGTATCAGACACTGGTCCTCTCCACCATTGAATATGTAATGGCCATCCTCACTGTCAGCAAAACGCAAATCGAAAGACTGGAGAGAATACAGAACGAAGCTATGCGCATCATCTTCGGTTGCACAAGGGATACACCCTGTGTGGCGATGAGGTTTCTCCTGGGTTTTCCGACCATGGAGTATAGACTCAAGATAGCTAGAGCATGTGCCTATCTCAAAATAAGTGCCAAAAGGATCACCCATTGCATGAACAGCTCAGCACCAGTGGTCGAAATCGGCTAAAGCGGGGCAAGTCATGGGTTGGCCGTGCCGCAGATATTGTTCAGCTGGTATGCGGGCTCAATAATATTGACCATGGGGAAGAATGGATACCGATGCCTCCAATATACTGGAACACCTTTTCAACCATCATTAAATTTGACAAAGGTTGCAGAGAAGGAAATCCGGTGGCGTTGAATGCAGACGTCAAAGCCATTATCGATGAAAACTGCAATGCAGACGACGTGATTTACACGGATGGATCGGTAGTTCATCACGAAAAGTCTGCATGGGCCTTCTCTGCAAGCTCATGTGGCAGAATGGTCAAGGAAGCCAGTGGTGCATTTAGTATGACAACAAGCAGCATGACAATGGAGGTCCTGGCTGTGACCAATGCACTACTCTGGCTAGAGTCACAAAAATACACTCATGCGTGCATTCTGAGTGACTCATTGAGTATGATCCGAAAGGTGGAGGCCGGTTCGGTGCGCAGGCAATGGACTGAATCACTGCAGGCGTCAACAATTTGTAGAATTACACTTGTCTTTGTTCTGGGGCACATGGGTGTCGTTGGCAATGAGAGAGCAGACAGACTGGCTGGCTCTGCCGCTATATCAGAGGGCCAGCACATGGACAGAGCTGACATCGTGAACGCCCTCATAGAGCGTGGCTGCAGAGAAGATCTTCATCTCAACCAATCCACAGCAACTACTAGATTGCGAGAACTGGGTTTGAAGATTGGTGTGGCAAGAAAAGAACGGTACAACAGGTATACGAGTCGGCTCATCAATCAAGATAGAACTGGTACGGTCAGTCGCTGGACGCTGTTGGAGATATTGCGAAGGAGATCGGAGCACCTATGGACATGTCCGAGTGCAATGAAGATATTCCAAACTGAAACTGAAACTAGGAATAATTTCAGTATTATGTTCGTTCGTTTGTTCCATCGATCCATCAATCATCTCTCTCTAGCATGTAACACGTTTAGGGCAGCAACTAAGGAACACACTTCATAGGAGAGAGAGACGCTCAAGTGGTTACCGGGGCCAAATTTGGGACGTAAAGAATAGAACCACTGTTACCTGCCACGCATGTCGTAAGAGACGACTGACGACTAAGGAGGTTTGGCTGCAATCGGATGCAAGTGTCCTAAACATGTAGAAGTCTATGCGTTTAGGGGCCTACCAAACCAATGTGCAACGTATAAACGTTCTTGGCAAAGATCAAACATATCACAGAGTGATTAAAATTGTTCAGAAGAATGAACGCAAAGAAGAAGGAGAGAGAGAGATATGGGGAGCCAATAGTAAAGTCAATAACACACTTCGCTAGTAACCACATACCTTGCTAGTTCTAGGGTTCGAGGCCAACTTGGGTCCAAAAAATGTCAGAGTGCACACGGTGCATGATTGGACTACAGGTTTCCAGATCCTTTACTTAATAATAATAATTCCTCTTGCACCGTTACACGTTACATAGGGCCTGCAAGCAATTTATAAATACCGCTCTATCCTGAGCACCTCACTCAATCTCCTCCATGGAACTGAGATTGATATTTCTTGCCTCTCTCAGCAAAGTTCATTGCAGGGTCTCCTTAGGTCATCCTCTCTTTCTTGAACCCACTTCAATGCCTGCTTTGATATTCTTTGATCATTTCTTCTCAAGTTGTGTCCAACATATCTCCATCTTCTCCTCCTTTGATTTTTTGAGGATCCACAATTTTAATGGGTATCTCAGAAGTCGGAATAAGGCTCGACTGAATGACAAGGGACAATGATAAGAAAACCTAACTTTCACTTAAATATCATTCCGAGGTACCATTTTAGGATGCCCAGACGGACCTGAAATCATAGCAGCAAATGAAGAATAAATGGACGCTAGCATCAAATAATTCTTATGATGACCCAGGTTAAGAGAAGAAAATGGCGATGGGTTGGGCATACCCCAAGAAAGGTACAGTAGAGTGTCACTAGACAAGCACTTGAGTGGAACAAACAAAGAAAATGAAAAAAGAGGACATCATAAACTGACCTAGAGACAAAGTCTTCTTGAGGAACTGAAGGGTGCTCGACTATCCTGGGAGACCATAAAGAAAACAGCCAGAGACTGGGAAAAGTGATGAACAACTGTTGAGATAATATGCTTCACGAGGAACGGAGAGGAATAAGATAGCGAAACACGTAAGAACAAAGTACTATAATTTTACAGAAACAGTAGGGGGACTGCCTAGAGTAGTTGATAGTAGCTCGGCCTGCTAGCTGTGAGACCCCTCATAGCTCGGGTTCGAACCTACTGTCCGGCATTTGTTCGAAGTTTCCTGGTCTTACTCAGGACGATAACGTGAGTACCTCTGAAGTCGGAGAAAATCTGCCTGTATGGCGAGGGAATACTAATTACGAGTACATTGAGCACACGGCTGCCAGTGTAAAGTAATTTACAATGTGCACGCTGCTGCCATTGTAAGAAATTGGAAAATGGATTTTCACGCAAAAATCAGTTTCAGAGATGAAACTTTGTCTGAGTTGAAAGCAGACGAAAAAAAAAAAAACAGAAACAGTGACGATAAACAGCAATGTTTCGACCAAACAGCCTTTATCAATCAAATAATACAACAGGAATGACGAATTTCAAAGAACACTACATAGGGACGATTACATACGGAAACATTCAAACGAATAAGTCACATCATCAAATATTTTTCTAAATAACACTGTAAACAAAAGTGAGATGCTGTACAACTTACAGCTACAACAATTTTTCCTAAAATTTGTTCTGGGAATCGGTTGCAGACGTTTCAGCAATTTGTCCAGGCAGGTAGACATTAACTCCATACAAATCCAGACTTCACTCTGAAAGTAAAAGTGATGAATGAGAAAACATGATAAATTTATCCAGAAATTGTTCCACTGAGGATAAGTTTGTTATTGTTATTGTTATCTTCTTCTTCTTCGGGGTCTATCGGGGGTCTCTGTGGCACAGAGGTTAGGTGATCGCCTCTCTTGTGTGTTGCAGGGGCCCACGGGGGAAGCAAAGAATAGTAACATTGCGACCTACAAGGCATGTCGTAAGAGTCGACTAAGGTAGGGGCCTAGGAAACAACCCTAGTAAATTAAAAACGTTGCAGAAATCGGATGTGCTGGCCTACTTGTAGGCACAGAACTGGCACAAAGTATAATCGCTTTTAGGCTCAGATCACATACAAATCACAAAGAGTGGTTAACAAGTTATCAATATGGAGCGTTTGAAGAAGAAGGTGCTCGCATCTCGTTACAAAAGTACTCCCCTGTGTAGTCATCTGGATATTTTTCAAGAGATCCCTGATCTCAGTGTAGGTAAGATTGACTTCCTAGTGCTATTGGAGATGGACAATAAAATGTAGGTCCGGTGTTCTTCTTCTTCTGCATTCTCACTAGATTGGGATTTCGGATTCTCTAATAAAGGCAGCCGTCTGCCTCAGATTATCAGCCACGCCATACAGTTTGTCTTGGACGCTGGTGTAAGTGGGCCATATTTTTCTTCTCAAGTCTGCACACTGGGGGCAGTTCTGTAGGATATAATTCCTATGATTTCTGCTTCCCGTTTGTGCTGACCTCTTCCCGCAGTAAGTTTTGGCCACCCTCATAATGGTAGACCTGACATTCTTACTGCATGGCTAAATCTCAGAGGCAGATTGGCGACCGTAGAATCCGTTATCCCATTCCACATTGTGAGGGTCGTTGCACCATGTTATGTGCCTTACGGCCTGGTGCATCCGTTTTCTGCAAGCATTTGTTTCGGGTTAGCATTCCCTAGTGGACACATGCATCCGATTTCAGTCAAACCACCTTAGTCGCTTCTTACGACATGCGTGGCAGGTAACAATGGTTCTATTCTTTACACCCCAAATTTGGGCCCCGATAACAACTCGGGCGCACCTGCTGTTGTCTCGCACTATCTCAGTTCCCTGTTTGTAGCCTTGTTATACCATCAGAGACGGAGTATCCTGTGCAGGCATCTATTGATGAATATCTTCAACTTTTTGGTGTTCCCTTTAGTTGTTCTCCATGTCTCCGCTCCATATAGAAGGACCGCCTAGACATTTGAGTTAAATATCAATATCCCAGTTTTATTCCTGATCATTCTTGAACTCCATATGTTGTTCAGAGTGGTAAATGCTGAAAAACTCAAGATATAAAAACATTGAACAGTACTGAACTACAGTATTATCAATAATTACCTTTGTGATAAAAGTACCAATGCACTGGACGATATAAGGGCAATCATGACTTTTAATAACAACATCCAAGTCCATTATGATTCTCTTGTTTTCCTCTTTATTACCTGATCTACGCATTTGCTGAAAGAAAAATAAAGTGTAAATATCAAACTAGCTAATATAATTTTTTCTTTTTATTCTGTGTTCAGATCTTCTATCTCTTCTCTAATCCTGTTTTGCCTCACAGCATTAAGATAAGAAAGCAGTAAATAAAACAAGAAGAGACCATATAAGAAATGAGGAAATTAGAAGAACAGTCGGAACAACACCTGCTATTAGATTTATTGAAAAACAGAGACTCAAATGGTTTGTCAGAATGAACCCGAATACACCAGTTGCAAGAGCGTACAACCTGAAAATGGAATCCCGAATACACCAGTTGCAAGAGCGTACAACCTGAAAAATGGAAGCCCTATCCAAGAGGAAGGGGCAGACCAAGAAAAGATGGGTTGATGGAGTTACAGATATCTTAAAACTTCACAATACCACACCATATCAAGCAACCGAGTGTGCATTATCTCGGAAACCGATCATCAGTTAAACCTGCTACGCCTAGCGACAAAAAAGCAGAGAAGAACAAAAGAAAGAAAGAAAGAGATATTAGGATAAGAAGAGATTTCTAGAACAAGACTTTGTGTGCGCTTCATAGACAGTGTCTTTTGTCACCTCTGTTATCTCTGAGGTCCGGCTTTTGCATGGCCGGCCTTTTGCTTTGTATCCACTGTTTCGGAGTAGCATTTCTCTTTGAGACCGTCTGTTCGCAATCTGCTCATGTGGCCGAACCATTTAATTTGTTGTTTCTTGATGAAGTTTAGTACTGATGTTGTACAAACTTTTTAACCTGATGTCTTCATTTCTAAACGGTCTCTTCTTGTTACACTAAACATTCTGCGTAGACACTTCATCTCTGTCGGGACTAGTTTTATTTTAACATTCGATGTCAGCATTCAGGTTTGGAACTGATAGCATAATGAAAGAAAGAATGTGTTGAAGAATGCTCTTTTAGTGTGCAGATCACTAGTCTAATATATATTATACACAAGATGGAGACATCTTAAAATAAAAGTTTCAGAAGAATCTTGCACATTTTATGGCCAAATACTATAGTAAATTTTTTTTTAAAAAGAAGTTTAGCATGTATGTTGCTGGGGTCTGCAAGGGAAGCAAATAATAGTAACACTGTGATCTACAAGGAATGTCATAAGAGGCAACTACGGTAGGGGCCTAGGGAAGCTACCCTAGTAAATAAAAATGTCGTGGAAATCAGATGTGCATGGATATGCACCTACTTGTAGGCGCTTAACTAGCACAGCGTACAATCGCTCTTAAGCTCAGATCACATACAAATCACAAATAGTGGTTTAACATATGGTAGAGATGGAGCGTTCACAGAAGAAGCAGAAAGAAGAAAAAAAGGTATAAATCTGAAGGACTGGCTTCATCGTACCGGGTTTGACACCATATGGCTCGGTTACTCTCAGCAGAAATGGTGGATCTGCAGAGAGGAGGTGGATTGGTCATGTATGTTGTATGCCAGTAAGGACGTGGCTTGAAAAATTCTCCAATGGACAGCGGATGGGAAAAGATGGCCAAGACAACCAAAGAACACATAGAAAGAAATTGTGGAAAGAGAATTTTATGGCCATACCACACCTCAGGAGAAACTAAAAGGTATCTTCTTCAGCGATCTCTGGTCATGCACTTAGTTTACTGTGGACCACAAACTAGGCAGTCAGCTTCAGGTCTGTTAGATTTCTCCAAAGCTTAGTTTTTAAGATCGACTGGGTGTGGCTATATGTTGCTTCTCATCTCACCCAGGAGAGAACAGTCTTGCAGGACCTGCTCCTGTGTCTGTTCCACCTGCTGACACTGGTAGTGAGCTGTTTTACTTATTCTGAGCCTATGCAAGTGTCTGTTGAGTCTGTATTGTCCGGTACATAGGTGAAATATAATGACCTGGTCTGTTCTGCTTAGGTCTTTGAGAAAGTCTTTTCCATAATCACATCCAGTGTTTGTCTTCCAGTCTACTGCAGATTTTTTCTGTATGAGGGTTTTAACCTCTTGAAAAGACAAAACTGTATGATACAGCGGATAACATGCATCAAATCAGTCTTCAAAGATGTTTCAGGTCTACTAACCTAACGGTTCCTGAGAGGAAGATAAGAGTTGCAATAGCGTAGTAGTTCGTGCACTTGCCTCATAGTTGCATGGTCTCATGATCAAATTCCAAAGTGGGATTTTTGTAACTGTATGGCTCTTTGGATATATAAAAAGACATGAAGAGCTGGAGAAGATCATCATGGAAGGAGGCATACCGGCAAAGAAGAAAGAAGATCACAGAGAAGATGGATTCAGGATGTAACTGACGGTTTAAACGTGACGGCTGCAGAGGCAGGACATCTGGCCTATGAGAGAGAGAGAAATTCCGGAGGACTGTTGGGGTTGCAAAGTTCTGCTCAGGACAAGCTATTTGATGATGATGATGGCTCTCAGGCCAATCCAGCCTAAAAATGGGCAGCAGAGAAACAATGAAAAGTCAGGTGGCATGATGTTGATCACGTAGTGTGCTGGAGGTCAAACATTACATTCTCCAATATACTTCATGGTATGAAACCAGGTTCTTTACTTTTTTTTTTTATTGGCAGGAAGAATGAATCTACAAGCACCTCTGAAGTCAGAGTAAGGCTCGTCTGAATGGCAAGGAACACTGGTGATAAGGAAAGCAAGCTGTCACGCAAAAATCAGTCAGAGTTGCCGTATTAGGAATATGCCTGAATTCATTGCAGGCAAACAAACAAACAAAAAGTAATTGTTAGAAGTACCTTGACTGCCATAAGCTGATTGGTTGCTTTGTGTCTCATGCGTGTCACCTGTCCACATGTGCCGTGACCAAGTTCCCCTTCTGCCTGGAGATCCTCTACGTTGCTGAGAATTCGCTGCCAATGATACCGACATTAATGAATATTACACACTTCAGAAGAAAATCATAACTAGATAAAATGACTATACGTCAAGTATGTCTTACATGAAAAAAGTCATTGTATTCATTCTACAAACAATAATACAAATCTTCTTCTTTGCGTTCGTTCTTTACGACCAATTTTAATCACTCTTTGTGATATGTTTGATCTTTGCCAAGACGTGTATATGTTGCATATTGGTTTGGCAGGCCCTAACGCAGACTTCTACATGTTTAGGACACGTGCATCCGATTTCAGCCAAACCTCCTTACTGCCTTTTACGACATGCGTGGCAGGTAACAGAGGTTCTATTCTTTGCACCCCAAATTTGGACCTTGGTAACCACTCGGGCGAATAATACAAATGAAATAATACATTGTTCATGATCTACAAAAACAACATTTAAACAATAGAATAATACATATTAATGATACAATAAGATCAGAAGGCCAAGCATATATCTCATCTTCACAATGGGAGTATCTCTAGTGCAGTCAAGGACTATATGCATACTTTCATTCTGAATACATTTGAGTTGTTCTTGAACATCATCATCCCCATCTGCATTATCTTCTGACATCTTTTGGCCATCATGTATGCCTTGTCAGCAACACAGATCAGATCTGTATTCTTAAACCTTCCTTCCTTCCTGTCATTCGCTTGAAATTTGTCTATATATTCAATGTTGTCTCTTGTATGAACTTCACTGTCTTTTGTAGCTCACACAGAGGTCCGTGTAGTTTTCTGTCAGTGTTGTTTCGTTAGGCCAGTGAGTTTGCCTCAGTGTATCATATTTGGGGCAGTCTTGAAGTATGTGCTCTGCAGTCTGGTGTGCCTGTCCACATGGCATGGCAATTGCCAATCTTGAATTTTGTATACATGTGGCTGCGGAGTCGATTGTGTCCTGTTCTAAGGCGCAGAATGACAACTTGTTCCAATCTGCTATATTATGTCTTCTTAAACATATTCAAACAAACAAGACAGGTATGATAAAACTTACCTGAGATCCAAAAGTCAGAATTCCAGACTGTTTCATAATCTCCTCTATTTTGTGATCTATTTCGGCACTGAAATAGTGGGTTTCAAAATGAAAGAAAGAAATTAAATGGTCGGTGTCAAAATGAATAATGAAATGGTGGGTTTAAAAATTAATAATGAACAAAATGAAATGGTGGGTTTCAAAATGAAGGTAATGAAATGGTGGGTTTCAAATAGTGGGAGTAACAAGACAAGATAAGATCAAAAATAAGACTATTAGAGACTTGATAGAAACAATACCATGTACATAAATTTCAAAGCTCAAAAAAAGGCATTTGACAGTGTTCACCCTCCTACACTATGGAAGATCTTAAACGAATATGGATTCCCAGTGACAGTCATCAATATTCTCGCCTGTGTGTTGCCAGGGCCCGCAAGGGAGCAAAGAATAGTAACACTGCAACCTACAAGGTATGTCATAAGAGGCGACTGAGGTAGGGGCCTAGGAAAGCTACCCTAGTAAACAAAAAGCATCCCAGAAATTGGATGTGCTGGCCTACTTGTAGACGCATAACTGGCACAGCATCCAATCACTCTTAGGCTCGGATGACATACAAATCACAAAGAGTTGTTAACAGGTGGTCAATATGGAGCTTTCGAAGAAGATCAATGTACTGAAAGATATGTACTCAAAAAATCATTGCTGCGTCTAGCATCACACAGCAGATGGTTGAAGATCAATTCAGGTGTTCGACCTGGGTGTATTATGTCCCCAATGCTATTCCTAGTTCTTATCGACTGGGTGATGAAGAAGACAACTGAAGATGGTTGCAGAGGAATTACCTGGGGACTAACAAAAATATTTGAAGACATTGACTTTGCAGACGACATAACATTGTTAGCACACACTAAAGAGGACACACAGGAGAAAGCAGAGTAATTTGATTGGCCAAACCAGTATATGTAAAAATTAATATTAATAAAAGCAAGGTAATGAGAATAACAAATAACGTCTCATTTGGGCGACTGTAGCTTAAGCGGTAGTGAGCTCGATCAAAACCTAAGGGTACCTGGTTCAAACTCCATGGCAGGCAGTTTGGAAGCCCGTCATATTCGTGGATTTTTGCGAATGGTAAAAATAGACCCTACTGTTCAGAAAGCAACCGCCCGAGTGGTTACCGGGGCCCAAATTTGGGGTGTAAAGAATAGAACCACTGTTACCTGCCATGCATGTCGTAAGAGGCGACTAAGGAGGTTTGGCTGAAATCGGATGCATGTGTCCTAAACGTGTAGAAGTCTATGCGTTTAGGGGCCCACCAAACCAATGTGCAACGTATACACGTTCTTGGCAAAGATCAAACATATCACAAAGAGTGATTAAAATTGGTCGTAAAGAACGAACGCAAAGAAGAAGAAGAAGAAAGCAATGGTAAACTACTGAACGTATAAGTGGTGCCTGGAAAATCAACAACTCGTTTACTGTGGTTTATGGCTAAGTCCTGTAAAGGATATGCCACGATTTTCATTTTCAATAAGAATGAATGCAACCACATTAATTACAGGATAAGCTGTGAACTTGATCTTCCAGTACAAGAAATAGATCAAAGCACACATGGCTATTCATTAAAGTGCACTGATTTTTATTTTTTTTCCCCCGATCCAGTAGCACTTGAGCTTTCAGCTCTTCGACTCGGTGCCATGGACATCGTAGCCCTTCGGTTCAGTGCCGGGAACACCGTAAATCTGGGGAACCTGTGGCTTTTCTGCCAGCCCGCGGAATTGAACCCGCACTCACAGAGGGCTAGTCACCCGTAGTCCAACGCTCTACGAACATGCTGGGCAGACGGGCGAAAGTGCAGTGATGATGTTCATGTACATTGACATACATTTTTCCAGGAGGGGACAAAATTAATTTTTAAAATTGAGTTTGTAGTTTACTATGCAGACTAAGTATACTAAGAAGACTGAATGTGAAACCAGTCATGCAATTCATACAAGAACAGATTAAATGGTTTGGACAACTGACAAGTATGCCCTGGTATCGCCTACCACAGAGATCCACACAGAAAAAGTATAATGAGTACAAAGCAAGAGAAAGACCACCAAAGGAAGGAGCGATGACATTAAGAACACCCTTACAAAATGAATAACAGGTTACAAAGTGCCTTAAAACAAGATCACAACATCACTCGTTTCCCTTCTCCCTCTTCCCCAACACTTCTATAAAGAAGTAAATGGTGGAAGATAAGAAAAAGTTTACTATGCGGAAATGGAGAAGATGAGATTCGCATAACACCCGAGTGGTTACCGGGACCCAAATTTGGGGTTGTAAAGAATAGAACCACTGTTACCTGCCCCGCATGTCGTAAGAGATGACTAAGGAGGTTTGGTTGAAATCGGATGCACGTGTCCGCTAGGGATGTGCTAATCCGAAACAAATGCTTGCAGAAAACGGATGCACCAGGCCTTAAGGCGTATAACATGGTGCAACGACCCCTCACGAGGAATGGGATAACGAATTCTACGGTCACCAATCTGCCTCGGAGATTTAGCCATACAGTAAGAATATCAGACCTACCATCACGAGGTGGCCAAAACTTACTGCGGGAAGAGGTCGGCACAAACAGGAAGCAGAAATCATAGAAATTATATCCTACAGAACTGCCCACAGTATGCAGACTTGAGAAGAAAGAGGTGGCCCACTAGCGTCCAAGACAAACTGTATGGCGTGGCTGATAATCTGAGGTAGCTGGCTGGCTTTATTAGAGAATCCGAAATCCCAATCTAGTGAGAAGCATGAAAAGAAGAAGATTTGCATAAAACTGATTTATCAATGACATTTTCAGGGGTGGCACTTGTTCCCCTTGCCTTAAAATATGGACGCCCATGCGATGTTACTTTCAGTCAGTCAAAAAGATACACAAAGAACTATAAACTAAAATAATAATATATTTGTTATCTGTCCCTATAGCTACCTTTCTACACAAATAAGTAAATCTAATTGATTGATTGGACCATCATCATTGCACTTCGGTGAATAATCATGTGTACTCTATCTCTTTCTTACACAGGAAGATCTCAGCTGCAGTGCACGAACTCTGTAGCACCAGCGAGGTCCCAGAAGTCAATCTTCTTCTACTTCAAACGCTCCACATTGACCACTTGTTAACCACTCTGTGTGATTTGTATGTGATCTAAGCCTAAGAGCGATTATACGCTGTGCCAGTTATGCGCCTACAAGTTAACCAGCACATCCGATTTTTGCAAGGCTTTTTATTTACTAGGGTAGCTTACCCATGTCCTACATTAGTCGCCTCTTACGACATGCCTTGTAGGTTGTAGTAGTACTATTCTATTCTTTGCTTCCTTGTGGGCCCGGGACCACACCAGGCGGAAGTCAATCTAATAACTCACCTGTCTGGTATGACCCTATGAGGTGACCTGTTCACACAGTCGAGTCGCATACCAGTCATTTTTGGCCGACAGCGACCGGAAGGAGCTGAACTGGATCTGGAGGCATCTGATAGGAGAAATGGAGTTTGTGCTGGTCCTCCAGCACCTACTGAAAAGAAGAATTAAAACGTTTTCTTAAATGATTCCTAAACTACAGAACTTACTGGTATCCACATCAGTTGTTTACTATACACACACATATCCAAGGTTTGGGAAGCAAAGGCATCTGTTTTTTGTTGTTCTTCTTTTTGCATTCACCCGCTATAAATTTAGGTATAGTCAGGGCGTCGATTATGGCGCTTCTGGCTGCTTTTTGAATGAAGGCCAGCTTTCCTTATTATCAGACTTCCCTGCCATACTACTTCTTCAGATGCTCCATATCGACCCCTTGTTAACCAGTCTGTGTGATTTGTATGTAATCTGAGACTAAGAGCGATTGTACATTGTGCCAGTTATGTGCCTACAAGTAGGCCAGTACATCTGATTTCTGCTATGCTTTTTATTTACTAGGGTAGCTTCTCTAGGTCCTACATCAGTCGCCATGTTGATCATAGTGGTAATATTCTTTGTTTCCCTTGCGGGCCCTGGCACCACACGGGCACCCGACATACTGGCACCCGACATACTGGCACCCGACATACAGGCGTGATTCTCCGACTTCAGAGATTGCTCTGTTGTGAATCTCAGGGTTAGACCAAGACCCTGAAAAATATTGTAAACATTTATTTGTTATAGCTAATTTTACTGCATCCTCATCACTTATTGTTGTTCATTCTCAGACCTTTGAACAACATCAGTGTCACCATGTTTACATTTACATGTTATTTTTAAACAAATTGCATGATAAAGTGTCAGTGTTTGAGTATCACAAAGAGAGAAAACATTGACCACTACTAATAGACTACTATAAAATTAAATAAAATACACTTACAATAATTTAACCCCAATGATGATAATGATGATAGATATAATGACTTACTCTAATAATTTATAAATCTCGGGACATTCAATGATTGATTAATCTACATAACAACACGTCTAACACGATATTATTAATTAATTTATTATTATTCTGATATTATTGGTAAAATATGTTGCTTTGTTTGTTATGTATAACTTTGTATTTCTTTGATTCCAACTTTCTAACGCGCCTAAAATTAAACTTCCTGTTAACATTACGAGTACCTGAGTGAATTGATTAGGGCCTCTAAAGTTGGAACAGAATAAAGATTGTATGTAGTAAACTCGTATAATAAGTAGCGTTACTATACGAGTGTGTAGGTTACAACAATCAGCAAATATTCCTGGTTCCAACACAACATTCAAACAACAAATTTGAAAATAAAGAAAAGTTGCACTTGCGTTTATGATAGATTATTTACGATCCAAATATTATATACATACAAGCACATATCCGTGGGCGTCTCGGGCTGGGAGAACCTGTATCCGCGTTTCTCTTGTCAGTATTTCTTTCAGCATCATGCGAACGGTTCTCTGCCTTCAACCGTCGCTCTAGCTCGTCTATTTTGTTTCGGAAGAACTGAGACGACGACATCTTGAATCTGAGATGTCACATGACATGACTTGATTACGCTGAAATCTGCACGCCGTACGTACAAAACATCATCATCGGGTGCCGTGTCTGCTGGCGTCGGCGAACATGGCCACAACAACTCTTTGTTTACAGAATTGACGATCAATGTTGACGCCCTTTCTTGTCAAGTTACTAATAACATTTTCTCTGTCGTCTGCAATATCACCTCCCAGCATTTCTTTGTTCATGCTATGTTGTGTGCTCGATATCATTTGACATTTCCCGTTTAGCTCCTTCACATGCTGCAGAAGTCATCAAAAAGTCAACAAGCTCCCATACCAGTGAGAAGCTATTTATTATATCTTCTCTCTACCACGAAGACATTTCCTGTCGTGTTTCAACCTAACTCCCATTTCTCGCAATTGTTCCAGTGCCTGTGGATCGAGCACATCTCAAAACTGGGGACGTACTGCATTCTGGACACCAGTTCTGTCTACACCTCTTCCAATGTGAATAGGGGTATTACTTACAAGCAGTGGCGGCTCGTGATAATTTTTGTTGGTGGGGCCAGACATTTTGTTCCAGATAAATCATGGTTTTAGATTGCTATATTTTAATTTAATAAATACACGATATACATTATTTTTGGTGGGGACTGGCCCTTATAGACGAGCCGCCACTGCTTACAAGCTTTCCTGTACGTTCATTGTCACGAACTCCATCATAGCTAATGTGTACAACCAAGCCATGATCTCGAGATGTGAACACCGAATGATGTCTTCCCATATCGCACGAAGACTTCCGTAATATTCGTGGAGCAGACTCGTATCGCCTACCACAGAAAGCAACACATAAAAAATATAATGAGTTCAAATCAAGAGGAAGGCCACGCAAACGATGGAGCGACGGCATCAAGAAGAGTCTTACGAAAATGAATATCACAAAGTGCCTTAAAATAAATACACACAAGATCACTACCCCCAAACACTTCTATAAAGAAGTAAATGATGAAATAAAGAAGAAGAAGACTCGTGTGTGTGTGGTCAGTTGCTCAGCCACCCAAGAGTGAGCCTTGGGGGCAGCGGTGATCTCAATAGTCATGGTCGATGTTGCTGCTTCTAAAGTAACACAGTCTTCACCCAGTACCCGCTACTCTGTGAGTAGTAAGCCCACGCTGCTCTGTGAATGATATGTTAGCGAAACTGGGAGCTGCCAGACATGAGTACTTTGTTAAAGACACGAGATAGTTGAACTGGTGGGATAAGTCGTTATGCGCTGATAACGATGCTTCATCTTCTTCAAACTCTCCATATCGACCACTTGTTAACCACTCTGTGTGATTTGTATGTGATCTTAGTCTAAGAGCAATTGTACTTTGTGCCAGTCATGCGCCTACAAGTAGGCACATCCGATTTCTGCGCTGCGTTTTATTTACTAGGGTAGCTTCCCTAGGTCTTACATCAGTCGCCTCTTACGACACGCTTTGTAAGTCGCAGTGGTACTATTCTTGGCTTCCCTTGCAGGTTCCGGCACCACACGGGCGTGGTACGGAGGACAAGATCGGAGAATGTATGGATCGGTCAGGAGTGCTGTAATTTATTTTTATTTTTTTTTCGATCCAGAAACACTTGAGCTATCAGTTCTTCGACTCGGTGCCATGGATATCGTAACCCTTCAGTTCGGTGCCACGAACACCGTAAATCTGGGGAACCTGTGGCTTTTCTGTCAGCCCGCGGAATTGAACACGCACTCACAGAGGGCAGTCACCCACAGTCCAACGCGCTACGAACACGTTCGGCAGGCGGGCGAGTGCTGTAATAATGACCCTTACTAATCACTAGTAAACTAGTAATATACGAGTATAATTACGTATTGTTTGTCAGTGCAGATGAAGGAGGGGGCGGCGGGAGGTCAACTACAAATACGAGGAAATGTAGATTGTGATTGAGCTTGCCTCTTATTAATTCAAGTGCTCTTTACGTCCAGTAACCAAATCTTATCTCGTTTATACATGTACTTATAATGTTTATATGGGTGTGCAATTTCTCCCCACCAATAACGGCTGACACATTCCGTTTCTGTAGACACCTTTTTTTTAGTTTGTTCTCTAGACAGTTGCAGTCCCCTGCTGACGAGATCTGTCTTCCCGGGTTTGACTGGAGTCGCCCTTCTCTATGTGTCTTCAGTTTACTGCCGCCGAGTTCACGGCATTGATCCCGGTGAAGAATGGATACCAGTGCCAACAGGAATCAATACATCATTTTCGGTATGCATCAAACTTGATAAAGAATGCAGACAACACAACCCACTTGTCGTGGAGGCAGCAGTTCAGGCATTAATTTCTGAGAACGCATCTGAGCATGATGTAATCATTTATACGGATGGTTCGGTGATTCGACATGTGCGGAGCTCGTGGGCTTTCACTGCTCAGGTCGGAGGAGATGTGAAGGAAGACAGTGGTGGTTTTGCCGTGACTACGAGCAGTCTCACTATGGAAATCATGGCGGTTACTAAAGTGATGGTTTGGCTGGAATCACAGACTTTTATCCATTCATGTTTTCTCAGTGACTCAATGAGTATGCTCAGGAAGATTGAAACATGATGGGCTAGGAGACGCTGGATGGAGTCACTGAGGAGGTCTAGGCTGACAAAGATCACTTTTATTTTTGTGCCAAGGCATGCAGGTGTAAGGGGAATGAACGTGCGGATAGGCTTGCAGGTATGGCTGCTGTACAAAGCGGGGAGCAATGGACCAGGCTGATATTATAAATTCCTTAAGGGAGAGATGACGTGTACATGATTCACGTAATAGCGGTGAATCTACAACTCTAACCAGACTACAAGAACTCAAAGTTAAGTGTGGTGTAGCTCGACAAGAACGCTACGCTGGCAGACAAAAAAGAATTGTAAACCAACAAAGAACCGGTGTCATTAGTCGCCACACTCTGAGGGACATACTGAGGGAGAGATCGGAGCACTTATGGACTAATTTATTTGACGTGCAGTGATGGTGATCCGACTAAACTAAAACTAAACTAAACTCACCAACCTAGGCTTTTATGCAGTGTGTACTTCATGAACACTATAGTTTAATCCCTATATACTTGGAAGAAAGTGCTATAGAAGTAGAAGACAAGAAAAAGGATGTCCTCCTCAAGGGAGAAAGAGGGCTACTGTTATTTGCCCCATAGTTTGGTGATAGTTTGGTTGCAGTCAGAGCATTTACCATTTGCCGGGGGCGTTCTGCGCTGTCACCTTATGGGGTCCCATCCAGCTGCCCGCTCTTTGAAATAACCTTTGTCATTCGGTCTGCTCGGCTTGGTTGGATCTGCCATGAGTTAGACTCTCGCCGATATATCTAGAAGGATCATTAAGACAAAAAAAACCTCCAACCACGAGAAGGTAGGCTAATGGTGTATATAAGAATTGGTTTATGCATCACGTAACAAAACATGGCAGTGGTTTGAAAACTACTGCCCGATAGGATCGTTGTTGAATGTAATGGAGCATACATAACAATTACTCCAGTATAAGGATGGTTGAGAAGTCTACTACTGCGGTTCAATCGGTCTCTGAGACTCAGTTTACTGTGGTCACTATGGGTCTACTATCAGTTAATGCTTCAACTGGTTCAAAACAGTAGTTAACGATCACTACCGACTCTAGTAAAAGTCGTTAAGGCCCGTCTGTCCAGCGTGTTCGTAGCGCGTTGGACTACGGTGACTATCCCTCTGTGTGTGCGTGTTCAATTCCGCGGGATGGCAGAAAAAGCCACAGATTCCCCAGATTTACGGTGTTCGTGGCACCGAACCAAAGGTTACGATGTCCATGACACCGAGCCGAAGAGCTGAAAAGCTCAAGTGTTTCTGGATCAGAAAAAAAAACACAAGTCGTTAAGTACAGTCAGGAAATCGGAAATTTCCGTCGAAGTGGGCTGGATTTGATATGTGTTTGATCGCAAATTAGACACTTGATTGCAATTGTACACGATTCTATGAATACACACAATTATTTTTGGAAAACTATGTGAAACACTGGTATCCCGTATCGTTAAATTTAATTTTCGACAGTATAACGTGTAAAAATGCATTCTGTTTAATCTAACAATACTTAATGTAATGCTCACGTGACGTGAGAGGTAGGATTTCCGGAATTTTCACTTGAGCTACTCAAAGCGAATAAGAATTATTTTTTTATCCCAGGGAAGCACCGGAACCAATGAATATGGTAAATATATATGGCCTTTTTCGTCTATACAGACGGTCAATTGGCAAGTGTTTTACTGTGACAACTTCTGAGTTTTCGCTTTTCTCTCTTGTCGTTCAGCTCGTATATAAGTCTCTTCTCAAAAGACTCTGCGCCCTTTCGTAATTTGGCTTTCCACACAACTCTGTCATCAGCTAGTCCCTCCCATGTGCTGGGATCTATAGAAAAATTTTTCATTTAGGCTTTGCAGACATCTTTATATCTGAGCAGTGGTCTGCCCTGGTGCCTCTTCCTCCGAAAGTTCACAGAACAACATTTGTTTTGGTATGCGGCAAGTTTCCATTCTTCTCACATGTCCCAACCATCTTAGTCGTATTAAGGGTCTCCATTTTGAAAAAAAAAACAATTTACCAAACATAGGACTCGAGTCGTAAAAGATTCTTAATAATAGGAGGTCTCTGTGGCGTAGATGTTAGGTGCCCGCCTCTCGTTCTAAAGATACTCGGTTCGCTTCCTCGTGGAGCGATAGGGATACTTTTCTAGAGATCCCTGATCTCAGTGTAGGCGAGATCGAGTTCCTAGTCCTATCGGAGACGGGGGATAAAACGCATTAGCACATAAAAGAATCCTTGGCTGTTCAAAATTAAGAAGAATAGACTGGAAAGCCGCGGTCCTGGCAACATTCTGTAGAAATAGGTAAAAAGTAAAAGTACAACAAAAATTTTTTCACCATCTTCAAAATTATATTGGGGACTCTAGTCGGTGTTACGGAGTTCATTCACTGCTGCTGAGATCTTCCTGTGTTTAAAAATGGAGATTGTAGCACATACGGTTACTCACAGAAGTGCAATGATGATGGTCCAATCAATCAATTAATTATTTACTTGAGCTAGTCATACTTCTGCCGGGGTTGTGAAGTACATGGATGTTGCCTATCGAGTATAACCTTCGGGGGCTTACGTTGATATACTGCCCTGGACTTGCGGATGTTTACGGTAATGAGAAAGTATAGACAAGCTAAGAAAATTAGAGTATAGTGAAAGGCTATGGACAACCAATGGCTATCCAAACAAACATAATTAATAAACCAATTAAAAATCTCCTTCTTCGAACGCTCCATAACGACCGCCTTTTAAACCGCTCTTTGTGATTTGTATGTGAGCTGAGCATAAGAGCGATTGTGCCTTGTGCCAGTTATGCGCCTACAAGTACATCCGATAGGCCAGCACATACGATTTCTGCGAAACTTTTTTTATTTACTAGGGTAGCTTCTCTTTCCACGCTTTAAGCCGCACACTGCGCCATGGCGGAAGTCCGTTGCACGCTTTAAGCCGCACACTGTGCCATAGAGTTGCTTCCTTATAAGAAGTCTTTCTAGTTTTACTTCTACTATTTTACTTATAATACTTTTTAACCTTGTTATTCTATTGGGTTGTCCAGTTTACTTCAAATTAGTATATAATAATATATATATGTTTATTTATTGACGAGTAGTTGGGATCGTAATTTAAATTTTTTTTTTTTTTACTTCCTTGAATTAACTGCTTAAAAATTGAGGAAATAAATGGGCGTGGAAAGAGCTAGGCCCCTACCTCAGTCATTTCTTACGACATGCCTTGTAGGTTACAGTGTCACTACTTTTTGCTTCCAATGAGGGCCTCGGCAACACACGGACGCACTTAAAAATGTGTACCGGAATCCATATAATCTAATATGCGTGGAGACGCTCATTTGAGCTACGGAGCTCGTGCACAGCCGTTGAGATCTTCTTGCGTATAAAGAAATCGTAGCACAGACAGTTTTTAATAAAAGTGCAGTGAAGTTGGTCATGTCATTCTATTAATCTTATGACTGACAGAAGAAGAAGGAAAAAGGTTGAAGTAATTTCATATCTAATATAATAGGAGTAGGCATAGTCCTATGTAAGGACAATGAGATGCAGTGGCAGAATGAACCTCAAAATGTTCGTTTCTATGAGACAATGGAAGAGGAAGAGGGAAAGGACACACCTATGACTATAAAATCATCATTTCTTCTTCTTCTGCGTTCTCACTAGATTGGGATTTCGGATTCTCTAATAAAGACAGCCGTCTGCTCAGATTATCAGCCACGCCATACAGTTAGTTTTCTGCGTTCTCACTAGATTGGGATTTCGGATTCTCTAATAAAGACAGCCGTCTGCTCAGATTATCAGCCACGCCATACAGTTAGTTTTCTGCGTTCTCACTAGATTGGGATTTCGGATTCTCTAATAAAGACAGCCGTCTGCCTCAGATTATCAGCCACGCCATACTGTTTGTCTTGGACGCTAGTTTAAGTGGCCCACCTCTTTCTTCTCAAGTCTGCATACTGAGAGCAGTTCTGTAGAATATAATTCCTATGATTTCTGCTTCCCCGTTTGTGCCGACCTCTTCCCTGTTTTGGCCACCCTGTGATGGTAGGTCTGACATTTTACTGCTTGGCTAAATCTCCGAGGCAGATTGGCGACTGTAGAATCCGTTATCCCATTCCTCATTGTGAGGGGTCGTTGCACCATGTTATGCTCCTTACGGCCTTGTGCATCTGTTTTCTGCAAGCATTTGTTTCGGGTTAGCATTCCTAGCGGACACATGCATCCGATTTCATCCAAACCTCCTTAGTCGCCTCTTACGACATGCGTGGCAGGTAACAGTGGTTATATTCTTTACACCCAAAATTAGGGCCCTGGAACCACTCGGGCGAAATCATCATTTAAAGAAACATAACCGCATCTACATTTTTTGGCAAATGTGTATGATGTTCCCCAGCATTAGTATCATTGAACAATGATTTATGAAATCTTTATTAAATTAGTAGCACAATTTACGGATAGCTGCAGGAGATAGCTAGAGATGGGAAGACGACATGAGTTGGTTGAGGTCCTATGCTCCAATCCGGGGTAAAAAGGCAAAGCGAGAGAGAGTAAAATTTACGCCTGTGTGTTGCCGAAACCCATAAGGGAAGCAACAGAATAGTACCACTGCGGCCTACAAGTCATGTCGTAAGAGGCGACTGATGTAGGACCTAGGGGGGCTATCCATAGTAAATAAAAACAAATAAAAAACATCGCAGAATTCGGATGTGCTGGTCTTCTTGTAGGCGCATGACTGGCACAACGTACAATCGCTCTTAGGCTCAGATCACATACAAATCACACAGAGGAGTTGACAAGTGGTCGATTTGGGCCGAAAAACAAGAGCCCAAGCATCGCTGTATCATTGAATATGAGTAAGAAACAATCAACATAAATAGCCTTCATCGTACATTGAGAGCAGAGAGACTGCACGAAGTGTACGTCAGTTTTGACAACAAACTAGTTAGAAGTGATAACAAATTATCTATAACTGATAACAAATTAAATATAAGTTGACATGAAACATCAACATATGTTGAACAAACTAATATGTCAATGTACCAACATGATAAGAAAGATAAAATGTTGAAGAACATTGACATGATAAATGAAATTTCCTTTCCATAAGAGCTTTTCCTGTTCGGTGACCTGTTTATTTTTTTTATATTTATATAATAGCCGTCCATCGCAAGCGATGATGACAACAATCTCAGACGTGTACTGTTGCACCTCTCTGGTGTGTGCGGAGGTGACTGTAGAGTCCAATCCTATAACAGAATCCCCGACCACAGGTCATACATGATCAAGGTTAGATATGTGCGTGTTGTGTGCTCTGTCTTTTCACGCTGCTCGTTTTCTCTGTAACTCAACAATACGATGATTCTCAGCTATTCGGGTTCCTCTTTTGTTGTTACAGCGCCACATTTGGCGATCCTGCGCAAGGGATTCCCAGCACGTATTGTCTATATCGAAGCATTTCAGAGACACTTTACGAGTGTCTTTAAAGCGCTTTTTCTGTCCACCAGCTAAACGTCTGCCACCTTCTGGCTCGCCATACATCAACTGTTTTGGGATGCGTTTATCAGGCATTCGAGCAACGTGACCGACCCATCTCAGTTGGGCCCTCTGCAACAGGGTGTTGACGCTTGGGATCTTTGCTTTTGTGAGGACTTCGCTGTCTGGAATTTTGTCCTGCCAGTTTATTTTTAGTATTCTGCGTAGACAGCTTGTGTGGAAATGGTTTAATTCTCTTGCGTGTCTGCTATACACTGTCCATGTCTCGCTTGCGTACAGCAGCGTGGTTAGCACTATGGCCTGGTAATCTTTCAGCTTTGTGACTACGCTTATCCCCTTCCGTTCCCACACAGTGACACGTAACCTTCCGAACGCAGCACTGGCTTTGGATATCCTATTGTTGACCTCAGAATCTATGTTTGCCGATCTGGATAGGAGGCTGCCAAGATAAGCAAAGTTGTCCGTTGACTGGAGACGCTGGTGTTTAATGTTGATGACTGGATCGTAATACTGTTCTCTAGGGGCGGGCTGGAACATGACCTCTGTTTTTGGTGTTAATGGTGAGGCCAAACATATCACAGGCCATTGAGAACTTGTCCATGTAAGTCTGCATTTCTTCCTAAGAGTTGGTAGCGAGGGCACAGTCATCAGCAAACAACAGGTTTGAGATAGTTTATTCTTTTACCTTGGTGGAGGATTTTAACCTCCGAAGATTGAATAGATTACCGTCTGTCCTGTATCTAATCTTTACCCCATGTTTGTCGCCTTCCCAAAAGACATTCGTGAGCATGGTAGCAAACATCATGCTGAAGAGTGTTGGGGCCAGTACACAGCCCTGTTTGACGCCGTTGGTGACATGGAAGGCTTCCGACAGCGCCCCTTCGTCAAGTACACGTGCCATCATGCCCTCGTGAAACTGTTGGACGATCTTGATGAATTTCACTGGGCATCCAAATTTTTCCATGATCTTCCATAGACCCTCCCTGTTAACAGTGTCGAAAGCCTTCGTCAGATCGATAAAGACCATTTAGAGGTTACGGTGCTGCTCTTGGCATTTCTCCTGTAGTTGGCGAGCAGCAAATATCATGTCTGCTGTTCCACGACCTGCTCTGAAGCCACATTGGATCTCAGGGAGTAAGTCCTGTTCCCGGTGATCGATTAATCGATTGAGGAGGACTCTGGCCAGTATTTTGCCAGCAATTGACAGGAGAGAGATCCCCCTGTGATTATCGCAGGCCTGGCGGTTTCCTTTCCGCTTGTACAGGTGGACAATAGTCGCATCCTTTAATTCCTGTGGCACACGTTCGTTGCACCAAATGGATGTAAATAACTCTGTCAATTTTAGCATCAGCGTGGGCCCTCCTTCTTTGTATACTTCGGTTGGTATTGAGTCCGCACCCGGTGCCTTCCAGCTGGACATCTGGCTTGTTGCCTTCTTGGCCTCTGCTAAGGTAGGTGGAATATCAAGCTTGGCATTGATTGGGACCTGGGGCATGCGCTCTATGGCTTCATAACATATAGTGGATGGATGGTTGAGGACAGAACGGAAGTGTTCTGCCCAGCGGTTTAGTATCTGAGGCTTGTCAATTAGTAGCCTTGCTCCATCTGCATCGAGTATGGGATGGGGTGAGATTGTTGAGGGCCGTAAACAGTTTTAGGGCATCGTAGAAGCGTTTGGAATCATGTCTGTCTGCATATATTTGGATTTCATCAGATTTTTTGCTTAGCCAGGCGTCTTGTAATTTCCGGATTCTCTCTTGAGCCCTTCTCCGAGCATCTAGGAAAGCTGTTTTTTTTTGGATGATGATGATGGGTCATTTTGATAGGCTCTGTATGTCTCATGTTTCGCGAGGAGAATAGACTTTATTTTTTCGTCATTTTCGTCAAACCAGTCGTGGCTCTTGCGTACAGAGTGTCCTATGAGCTCAGAGGTAGATAGGTACACGGTGTCTCTGAGGGCAGTCCAGTCCTCGTCCACGCTGGTTTTGCCAAACTGGAGGTCCTTCAATTTGTCGTCCAGGTCTCTTATTAAACTTTCGGTGACAGCGGAGCTTTTAATTTGGAGACTGTCAGCTTTTTTGTTGGTTTGCGACCCTGGTGACGTTTTCTAGGCTTGATGACTGACGTCACATCACTTTTGACGAGTGCACTCCAACTGATGATGAACTATACAGTGTTTTCGTGAATATGTGGAATAGTTATCAGTTATATAAGGACTATCATGCGTAGTACTCCGGACATATCCATAGGAGCTCCGATCTCCGCTTCAACAAATCCAGCAGCGTCAAGCGGCCCAACACTCCAGTTCGATGTTGATTAATCAGTCTTTTTGCATATTTAGTATGTCGTTCTTTTCGGGCAGCACCAATATTGACACCCATCTCTCTCAATCTGGTCATCGAATGGGATTTACAGTCCTGAAACGCCTCTGTTCGCAAAGTCTCTCTCAATGAGTGAAGAATGTCATTTCAATCCATGGCACGCCTTCTGATATTGTAGCCAAGCCAGCCAATCTATCAGCTCGTTCATTACCCCTAACTCCTGCGTGAACAGGGACAAAAATAAAGGTGATTTCTCTGATCATTGTCTATACTAGTACTTACACTCAACTTTACAAATCATGCTCATGGAGTCACTGAGTATGAAAACACAAGAGTAGTTGTGAGATGTCAACCATTTCACCGCCTCCGTAACCGCCCTAACCTCCATTGTCAAACTACTTGTATTTGTTGCGTAGCTCCTACTGACATCTCTTATTATTTTTCCTCCTGAGAGTGCTCAAACATCCCACGCACAGCGATGTTGACGAATGACTGAACCATCGGTGTAAATAACCACATCTGTATCATTGATGTTGTCATTCAAGAGGTCTCAACCTCCATGTTAATCAATGACAGATTATTTTGTTCTCAGTTTAAAAAAAAGTAGAAGTAATAACTGAAATCAGTCTGAAATTGAGGTGGCACAGCAATCCATTCCTCTCCTGGTTCAATTCCGGAAGGATGACATATTTTCCTAAGAGTATCGCCATGATCTGCCTCTCTTGAGTCTACACCCTTTCTCCTTAATGAGTTCTTCATGGAGAGGATGTCCCTTGTTTGCGTTGATTTTTAGATATGATCGAACTCTCCAAGTTCCAATTCTGTTAGCAATAGTGGGGAGGTCAAGAAGGAATCTCATTAACACTCCTGGTGTACCTTTGGTGCATTCCAGAATGATGCGCATAGTCTCAATCTGAATTCTTTCCAGTCTCACTGCTTGCGTAGGACTAATTGTTAGGAGAGCGTATGCATATTCTATATGTGGAATCACACGTTGTACAAGCAGAACTGGGCGAATGAGGAATAGAAGAAGGAATGTGTTTATTCACGTGCCACAGACCCCTGTAGCTATAAGACGATCAGCTCAAAAAAGAAATAGGAAATTCCCGTTACAGGAGAAACTTTCTTTTATTTCTACAATAATCTATCCAATTCTGTTTTGCCTCCCAGAGTTAGAATAAGAAGAGATTTCTAGAGCAGTCTGTTGTGTGGCTTCATAACAGTGTTTTCCGCCGTCTCTGTTATCTCTGAGGTCCACCATTTTTTTCGGACGGTCTTTTGCTTTGTATCCACTGTATCGGAGTAGACCACATCCAGTCGACCTAAAAACTAAGCCTCGGGGAAACCTGACAGACCTGAAGCTGACCGCCCAGTTTGTGGTCCACAGTCAATAAGCGCACGACCAAGATCGCTGAAGACGTATTCTGCTTATGTGGCCGAACCATGACCTACTTAAACTTTAATTTGCTCTTTCTTGATGAAGTTCAGTACTAATGTTGTACCACATTTTTTTGACGTGTTCATTTCTGAATGAACCTGCTGCCTTGCAGGTAGGCTGGGGACTGCCAAGGGATGACGGAGAGCGAACCCAGTAAACGTTGGCTGAAACCAGACACATTATCAAAGGACAAGCATCAGAGCTCCAAATGGTACTGAAGATGTGACGTTAAAAAACCAACACCAATGCTAAGGCATTAATCAAATTTCCACACGAATGAGATTTATGGGGAAATCTGGTACACCAGTCTAAGCGGTGATCGCGAAGAAGAAGATTTCTGAACAACCGGACCTCTTCTTGATACTCCAAGCATTCTGCGTAGATCAATACTATATAAGTATATTACACCACACACCTATGAAATACATATAATTTCCTCAAACTTGCATTGGCTGCCAAAGACCTATCAACGCCAATTCTCGAAAACAAATCAAACTAGGATGCTTGGATCTGATCTGAGCAAGCGTAAGCTCTAGGACGTAAAAACAAATACCGAGTATCGACCATTCCAAAATGGCCGAAAACAGTCCAACAAAGTTGGTAAGTAGCTCAAAGAGGATAATTCATTCACGATTTGAAGAGCTCGATGTATATTTGTGATGTAGTTTGCAGACTCAACATGTTAGTGAAAGTTCTAGTATAAAACTGATAGCTGTTTTTTAATTTAAAGTGAGAAATTTACGAGCCGAATATTTTTTTTTTCCAACTGATGATGATTATCTCACTTTTTGTTATTCAGTTATTGACACTTAAGATTTTGGTGCCTGACTGTTCCGACAGTATTTTGTTGTCCTGTTATTGTTAACTGTTATGTGATTTAACCAAACTATAGATAACCTTTATTATTAAACTTAGTTTCTACAATTATTGCAAAGTAACTTTATTAGTCTTCTTAGTTAAGTTACCTTTGGTGCTTTTATTTAACAGTTAGCTTACCAAGATTATCATGACATATGATTGATTATTCATTATTCGATTTCAATCTTACATTTCTTTCAGTCTATAACCACATTGACAATGCCAGGACAAGCAACATCAATGACTACATTCTCACCAAGTACTAATACACCAGTTACATCAGCTGTAGACGTGAAACCTTCTAAGAAACTTCTTGATCAGTTTATGAAAGAAAAATTTAATACTTCAAGTCAAGTGTAAGTTTGCAGTTTATGTAGCTTTCTTTTTCTTCGAGCGCTCCATATTGATCACTTGTTGAACCACTAATTGTGATTTGTATATGATCTGAGCCTAAGAGCAATTGTACTTTGTGTCAGTTATGCTCCTAGAAGTAGGCCTACACTTACAAATTCTACGATAATTTTCATTTACTAGGATAGCTTTTCTAGGCCCCTACCTCAGTCCCCTCTTACGACATGCAGTGTAGGTTGCAGTGTTGCTATTCTTTGCTCACCTCTGGGGCTCCGGCAGCACACCGGCGAATATTTAACGAATTACCTTATCAGCACACAAAAATATCACTGGTTGAAGAGAGTTTGTTGCTGCCATTCCAGACTTCACCAGAAGGGATGTCCATTGATGCTTCTTCTCTTGTCACAGATAGTTGAATGCGTGAATCAGATACAACAGTATATTCCTCTTCACCCTGAATGAAAAAGGCTCCCTTTTTAAAAAAACAGAATCTCAGTTTACAGCGAGTCAGTAATTTATGCATCTTTCTGATCGACACATCTGTTTTTTAGCATACATTTCAAAAACTGAATTTGCTATAGCTCTTTGATCCCAACTTGCATAACCAGGTTGCAATGATGCAGTCTGTTACCAGAACCACCATTTGGAGGGGGTGTAGGATCTTGGTCAGCTCTAGTTCACTAACCCTGATCTATACCATCTTATTCAGTAAGTCTTATATATACATCATCATCAAATAGCTTGCCCTGAGCAGAAACTTTGCCACCCTAACATTCCTTTGGAGTTTCTTTCCCTCATAGGCCAGATGTCCCGCCTCTGCAGCTGTCATACTCAAATCATCAGTTGCATCCTGAATCCATCTTCTCTTTGGTTTCCTCTTTGCCGGTATGCCTTGTTCCATAATCGTCTTCTCCAATACTTCTTGTCTCTTTATATGTCCAAAATACTTCAATTTTCTCATTCTTATTTGCAGCATCAGCCTGTTTTTTAAAATTTCTTTCTGGATGGTTCTATTTGTTCTCTTTACTGTCCATGATATACGGAGGACTCTTCTGTAACACTTATATTCAAAGTTTTTTTCCCTGCCTTGTTAAATGTCCATGTTCCATACCCATACATTACCACTGAGAATATGCATGCTCTTAGTATTCTTATGCCCTACATTGGTATATACATATTCTATATCTACTTCCACAGATTGTCTTCATCATCATCATCATCTGTGCCACCACCAAATTTAATCAGTGTTCGTTCAAGAGCTTTATATTTGAACGGCCATGACATGTATGCCAGAAAACTGCGGAAAATTAAACGTGTAATCAAAGACACAATATTTGTAAGTATATTTGTTGATATAGTTCATTGTAAGTACATCTGTTGTGTCTTTGCCCGTGTGGTGCCATGGCCCGCAAGAGAAGCAAAGAATAGCATTTCTGCGACTTACAAGGCATGTTGTAAGAGGTGACTAATGTAGACCTAGGAAGCTACCTAGTAAATGAAAAGCTTTGCAGAAATCGGATGTACTGACCTACTTGTAGGCACATAACTGGCGCAACTTGCAATTGCTCTTAGGCTTAGATCACATAAAAATTCAGACAGAGTGGTTAACACACATGGTCGATCGATAGGGAGCGGTCGAAGAAGAAGACTACTGCCTTAGTATTGGTCGGTGATCTTTGTCCCAGGTCATTCTGGGATGAAGGGCAATGAGAGAGCAGATGCACTGGAGAGCAATACTGCGATTGAGAATGTGCCTTCGGTCGCCCGAGTGGTTACCGGGCCCAAATTTGGGGTGTAAAGAATAGAACCACTGTTACCTGCCATGCATGTCGTAAGAGGTGACTAAGGAGGTTTGACTGAAATCGGATGCACATGTCCTAAACATGTAGAAGTTCTATGCGTTTAGGGGCCTACCAAACCAATGTGCAATGTATACACGTTCTTGGCAAAGATCAAACATATCACAAAGAGTGATTAAAATTGTTGTAAACGACAAGAAGAAGAGAATGTCCCATGGACAGCGCATCATCAATGCTCTATGAGGAAACATACGCTCTGAAAATTTAAAACGCAGATAAGTTGTATTCTCTATCTCGATTGTACAAGCTATGCATATCGATAGGTTGGCAAGATGGGAAAACCATGAGAGAATCCCAAGTAGATACATCAACCAACACAGAACGAGAGTTGTTAGTCTAAACACATTATCGATATAAGGGAAAACTGCAGTAAAACTATGTAGCAATGGTGAAACACATAAAAATAAAATACTGTAGTTTTACAAAATACAAAGCCCGTCTGCCCAGCGTGTTCGTAGCGCGTTGGACTACGGTGACTATCCCTCTGTGTGTGCGGGTTCAATTCAACGGGATGGCAGAAAAAGCCACAGATTCCCCAGATTTACGGTGTTCGTGGCACCGAACCGAAGGATTACGATGTCTATGGCACCGAGCCGAAGAGCTGAAATTTTTTTTTTTTAAATACAAAAAAAATACAAAAACAATGACAATACACAGCATCGTTTCGACTAAAAGGCCTTTATCAAGCAAAGGATACAACAGAAGTGAAGAATTTCACTTCTTTCACAACACACTACATATAGAATACAACAATAAATTTATAACCTTCACTAAGACATTCTTCACTTCTGTTGTATCCTTTGCTAGATAAAGACCTTTTGGTCGAAACGTTGCTGCTGTGTATTGTCATCGTTTTTGTATTTTGTAATACTACAGTACTTTGTTTTTAACGTGTTTCACTCTAGTCTAAACACACTGAAAAACGTGTTTAGGAGAAGATTGGATCAATTATGGACATGTGCGATGAAGATGATTCTCAAATGACCAATGGTCAGTGACATAAACACAGAAACAATGAAGAAGAAGAGATCAAGACAGTACTTCAGATCAAGTTTACTTCAGATTGGCTACCGGGGCCCAAATTGGAGTGTAAAAAATAGAACCACTGTTACCTGCCATGCATGTCGTAAGAGACGACTAAGGAGAATGGGCAAGGGACTAGCTACCTCACACCGTAAAAAACACTAGTTGGATACAGAACGGAGAGCGAACCGAGTAAACGCTGGCTGAAACTGGACACATCGTTGAAGGATAAGCACCAGAGCTCCAAATGGTGCTGAAGATGTGACGTAAAACACACCAATGCTAAGGCTGCATGAATCAGATTTCCACATGAATAGAATTTATGGGGAGGTCTGGTACATCGGTCTGGGTGGTGATCGCAAAAGAGGGAGAGAGATCAAGTTTAGATACTGGAATAGTTTAATAGAACAACAAAAGAAGAGGGTAGATAATATGTTCAACTGTTGATTTGTTCTCTGTTTGTACAGCTCAACGGAACAATTTGTGATGAGGTTTTAAGAACAGAAGAAAAATTAGCAAAAGCAAAAGAAGAAAGACGGTAAGTGCATTAAACACATGAAATTCATTTTGAGGAATAAAGGTTGATATTTAGGCCTTACCTAAACAAATAAAATATAGCTTGTTCAATTACATCCTTCATTCATCATTGTCCTCTTTGTCTCAGGAGACAGTAGGTTTTACGTCATGTAGTTTGTTCTGTACTGAATCATATCGTCTGTTTGTGGCTGTTGCAGCCTATTCTTCTTCTTCAAACACTCCATATCAATAACTTGTTAACCACGCTGTGTGATTTTTTTTTGTCAATTGATAACTTTCGCATGATCTGTAGGTTCCTGCTGAGAAAGTTGCTACAATATCAATCAATTAGCGAACCCAGTGTCACATCTATCAAATCAGAAGCACAAACACCAGTTTCAAGGCAACAGAAGGGTAAGCTATTCTCACTGTACTATTTGTTTTGTTTAACCAGACTTTCACGATGGAAAACAATACTATCCGGAGGAGAAAATTAGAACAAGAAGTGAAAGAAACGAATCATAAAAAAAAAACTACTGGTACTGCCTGTAGTAACGCTTTTTAGTGCGGTGTAGAACAGGTGGGATGAGAGCCTGAGGAATTATTTAATGACCGCATGGCTAGTGCAGTCGCCGCGAAGCTGTTCAGGTTAGGATTTTTCATTTATGCACACACCGGAATAACACCCTTAGCCTTACTGTGAATTAAACACGGGTCTCCCGCATGGGAGCAGTGCTCTAATCCATTCGACCAATCACACCTCAAATGAATCATTGCTGGGACACAATACAGAGTACAGCCAAGAGTAGAGAAGAATGGTGTGCATTTGTTGCTACACTAAGCACCAAGGAGGTTACAGGCTAGAGGGAGAGAGAGACAAGAATAATTGGATGAGAGATCGCCTGGGTCACAAAAGATGATGCCTATTACCAACTCAGTAGAGAAGACAGATCTTCTCTCGGCTACAATAGGGTGAAGTACCATCTGTTTAACAAGTGCAAGAGAGGCCCTTCTGACATATGGCACCAGCAAGAATGACAGACACATATTCTACATTAGTGTCCAACATACAGTGAACAGAGGAAACGTACATGACCAACCCTCATGTCAGTCCAAGACAAGCTATATGGAGATGTATGAAGACTCCAGTTGACCACTAACTACTTTAGAAGTATGATATGTTGGATTTCATTAGTTATTCTATCATTTGCTGAAGCAAGCTCCCTAGGTATGTCAAACCCTGTATTTGCTTTAATTTTTTTTTGTCGATGGAGATATTGGTAGCTTAACTCTTTCCATGCTTTAAGCCGCACACTGCGCCATGGCGGAAGTCCGATGCACGCTATAAGCCTCTGCGCCATAGAGTTGCTTCCCTTATAAGAAGTCTTTCTTGTTTTACTGCTACTGTTTTACTTATACTACTTTTCAACCTTGTTCTTCTATTGGGTTGTCCAGTTTTCTTCAATTTAGTATATAATAATATATATATGTTTATTTATTGACGAGTAGTTGGGATCGTTTAAATTAACAATTTAAAAAAAAAAATTAACTGCTTAAAAATTGAAGAAATAACTGCGCGTGGAAAGAGTTAAGTGTAACTATTTTCAATAAGTGTCAAAAATAGATTTCCTTCTACAATTTGTTTTAATTATCTTATCTTATCTTAACCACATTTGCACGTGAGCGTCGTAGGAAAGTTAGTTTTCTATCTTGTGCCAGGTGTGTTGCGCTTGACATTGTCAGTCCATGCTTTCGCAGGGACTCTGAGATGTTATCTATCCATCGTGTTCTTGGCCTGCCTCGTGCTCTGCGCCCTGAGTGTCGATTATTATAGGTACATGATGGTAGTAAATGTGGTTCCATTCTCATTAAATGGCTGAACCACTTGAATCTTTGCTTCTCGATGTACTGTGTGCATGGTATAGTACCAACGATGCTTCTGATATTCTCGTTTCTCACTCTATCTCGCCTTGTAACGTTGACAGCTTTTCGTAGACATCTCATTTCACATGTTGTAATCTTTCTTTCTTGTGTCTTAGTCAGGGGCCATGTGTGGCACTGATAGCAGAGAGTTGGAATAAATATGCAGTTTATCAGTTGTCGTTTGACTGCCATGTTAATGCTTGGATGTTTTAATAGTGGTGACAGTTGGTATGTCACTGCATTTGCCTTCTGGCATCTAGTCTCGATTTCTCAGTCCATCTTTCCATCTTTGTTTTAATTAAGGGAAATAATACAATATTTGTATAAGTTAGTTATTATGTAGCCTATCTCCCTTAGTAGAGGCTGAGGCCTCATCTGTTCTGCTTCAGTGATCTCTAGTCATGCACTTAAGTTTACTGTGGATCAAAAACTGGACATTCAGCTTCAGATCTGTCAGGTTTCCCCAAAGTTTAGTTTTCATGTCAACTGGATGTGGTCTCATGTTGCTTCTCAGCCCACCCAGGAGAGGAAAGTCTTCCAGGACATGCGCCGGTGTCTGTTCCGCCTGTTGACAATGGCAGAGAGTTGTTTGAATTATTCCTAGCTTATGTAGGTATTTGTTGAGTCTGCAGTGTCTGGTATGTAGGTGAAATATAATGACCTGGTCTGTCTTTGAGGTAGTCTTTTCCATAATCGTATCCAGTGTTTGTTTTCCTCTCATCTGTTCAGTTTGTATATATTTCTGTATTTATTTGTATATGGCAGGAGCACTACCAGGAGGACTTCCATATGATATTCCATCAAATGAAGTGAGCAGCAAACCCAAAACTATCAAACGAAAAGTACAGTCAACCTCAGCAACTGCTGTCTCAGCATCACTCCATTCTGCATCAACTGGTCTTGCTTCATCTGCTATTGGACTAGGTGTACATGGAGAGCCAAAGAAAAAGAATGGTTTGTATATTGAACCCAGAGATTCTTAACCTTTTTCTGCTCTCACATTTCTCTTATCTGTTTCTGTGTTCAAATCTGTGGTCAGAGAAGTCCACCATCCCTTTCACATTAGCCTACCTTATCTGTTTCTGTGTTCAAATCTTTGGTCAGAGAAGGCCACCATCCTCTCCACATTAGCCCACCTTATTTGTTTCTGTGTTCAAATCATTGGCAGGGATGCCACCATCCCTCCACATTATGTACCTTATCTGTTTCTGTGTTCAAATCTTTGGTCAGGAAGGCCACCATCCTCTCCACATTAGCCCACCTTATTTGTTTCTGTGTTCAAATCATTGGCTAGGGATGTCCACCATCCCCTCCACATTATTGTACCTTATCTGTTTCTGTGTTCAAATCTTTGGTCAGAGAGGCCACCATCCCTCCACATTAGCCCACCTTATTTGTTTCTGTGTTCAAATCATTAGTTAGAGATGTCCACATCCCTCCACATTATGTACCTTACCTGTTTCTGTGTTCAAATCTTTGGTTAGGAATTCCACCATCCTCCACATTAGCCTACTATAGTGTTTGGAGGATTGTGTGTCTTGATGATCCTTCATGCTAGTAGGCCTGAGTCGAACTCCTGGCAGGTCTAACCAAGCCGAACAGAGTGAAGGTGAAAAGTCAGACAAAAGGTGAGGAGCAGAGTGAGGCCCCATAAGGTGACAGTGCAGAGTGGTAGTCACGTTGGCTACAACCAACTCACTCCCTAGCTATGGGTTAAATGGCATATTTTTCTTGTCTTATCTCCTACTTCTATTACAACTATCCTATATTTCGAGTTAGTCCACAGTCTGCCTCAGAAAAAAAGAGTGCTGAAGCCAGAGGCAGCCAGCCAAGAGGTGCATTATAGCAATCAGGTTGCCATGCACTAACACATAATTAGTATGTCTACATATTCAAATGTTATGGCGCTTGCCATGTGACGGACACTCAGGCAGGTGCAGTGTCTGGCCCTCTACCTCGAAAGGACATGGATCTTTGTGCGAGCTACAAATGACAGTGAAATTTATACAAAAGACAACGTTAAATATATAGACAATATTTCATGCAAACGAAAGGAAGGAAGAATGCCACCCTCCAAACTATCAATGATGTATTGCGGACTGTGTGTGTGCTTTTGAATATCTCATAGACACTTCATCTCGTAGACACTTCATCTAGTAGACACTTCATCTATCATTCATTATTATTTAAACTCATCATCATCAAATAGCTTGTCCTGAGCAGAACTTTGCCAACCCAACAGTCCTTCGGAATTTCTCTCTCATAGTCCCACATCTGCAGCCGTCATTTTCAAACCATCAGTTACATCCTGAATCCATCTTCTCCTTGGTCTTCCTCTTCTCTTTGCCGGTATGCCTCCTTCCATGATGGTCTTCTCCGGCCTTTTATGTCTTTTTATATGTTCAAAATGTAGTTTATTTAAACTACTTATATTTATATATAAATATTTATAATTTGCAATTATATTTCAACAGCAGATGCACATGCGCGACCAAAGAAAGGCAAGGGAGCTAATAAAAAGGTTATTCCTCCCCTCATGCTAGACTCGCTAGGTCGACCTATTTTTCCCATGGCTCTGGGAGACATCACACTACATAGTATCGGAGAGGTAAAGTAATCTACTTATTCTAGTAATATTCACCGCCTGGTTTCCAGGGTAGTGAGGAATAGACCTACTATCTCCTCTCACGTCTTAAAAATTAACTGATTGACTACCAAATTGAAAAAAACCGGTTGTGGCTGAATTGAATTTATGTCCTATTTTCCCCAGTGCAGGTGTATGTACAAATTCAGCTGTAGTTTCCTTAATTATTAACGAATTTTATAAGAAATATATATAATTTTGTAGGTAAATAAATTTTCTTTAAAATAGATCTAAAAGAAATACAATGTGGTGCTCCCAGAGGCTCATGGGAGCCAATCAGTTAAGAGGCGCCTGTGTATTTCAGGGGCTCTCAATGGGGAGCAAAGAATAGTAACACTGCGATCTACAAGGCATATCGTAAGAGGTGACTGAGGTAGGGGCATAGGGAAGCTACCATAGTAAATGAAAAAGCATCGCAGATATCAGATGTGCTGGCCTACTTGTAGGCACATAACTGGCACAACGTACAATCGCTCTTAGGTTTGGATCACATATCCAGTCACAAAAGTGGTTAACAAGTGGTTGATATGGAGCGTTCAAAGAAAAAGACTAGCCATGCGGTCATTAAATTCCACAGGCTCATGTCCCCCCCTGTCCTACACCGCCGAAAAACAGTATTACAGGCAGTAAGGATAGTTTTATTAAACTTAAAGCACGAGGGTCCTATTTTGATAACAGTGTCTATGTCTAATATTGTTCTTGCAATTACAGTGGTGGCCCCATGCTTCAGTTGGAGTGACAAGATAGAAGCAGCTTTCTATGAATGTTTATATTTCATACTTTGGAGTCATACAGTGGCAGTGTGCTGGATGTCTCTCTCTCTCGTGATTGTTCTTTTTGACCATTTTGATTATTCTTATTGTGATATATAAACAGCCTTTGCCAAGAACATTTTTACGTCACATCTTCAGTACCATTTGGAGCTCAGGTGCTTGTCCTTCGGCGATGTGTCTGATTTCAACCAGCGTTTACTGGGTTTGCTCTCCGTCCGCCTTTGGCTGTCCCCAGCCGACCTGCAGGGCAGCATGTTGTGCTAGATTTAATAACCAACACAGAGTTCAATTCCTGGTATTGTTGATCATCTAGTCTACTGAGTTGAAAATTGATACTCTGACATTCTGAATTGGAAGTAACATTGAGAATTCTCGCCAGAGTTAGCCGAAACAGGCAGTGCACCTATGAGGCAAACTGAGTACAAAAACATCAAATCTAATTCATTTTCTTGTCCACTAAACTAAAACTAAACTTGTGCACTATTTTCTATTGTCTTTCTCCGGTTGGATGATAGAATTGGTTGTCCCCTCTTGCTGTTAAGCGTAAGGGTGGGAGCTTTAATTTGCGTTTCAGGGCCAGATGAGTCGCCCTTATTGTGTTATTTAGTGTGGTCTTGATATCGTCTATCCATCTTTTTCTCAGTCTTCCCTTGGCTCTAGTACCTGATCTCTTTTTATTGTATGCTATTATTTGTGGCTGGTTGTATTCCATTATCATTAAATGTCCAAACCACTGCATTTGTTGTCTTTCAATGTATTCGTTCCATGAAGTTATGCCCACCCTGTTTCTGATGTCCTCTTTTTGTAGTCTGTCATTCCTGGTGACCCCACCGCCTTCCTCAAACTTGAGCACAAATGGCATAAATCACACAAATATAACCACAACGAGCGATTTATAAGTTGATTGATTGATTGATAGGACCATCACCATTGCACTTCGGTGAGAAACCATGTGTGCTCCGATCTCTTTCTTACACAGGAAAATCTCAGCTGCAGTGCAAAACTCCACAGCACCGGCTAGGGTCCTGAAGTAATTTTTAAGATGGTGAAGATATTTTTGTAGGAATTTTATTTTAAATCTTTTCTAATTAATTGTGCCAGGGCAGTGGCTTTCCAGCCTGTTCTTCTCGATTTTAAACTGCCACAGGTTCTTTTACGTGTTCAAATTGGACACAGGACCTACGTTTTATCAACTGTCTCCGATAGGACTAGGAACTCAATCTCACCTACCTGAGATCAAGGATCTCTGAAAAAATATCCAGATGGCTTCACGAGGGAGCGAACCTAGTACCTTTATCACGAGAGCAGTACCTAACCTCTATGCAACAGAGACCCCGAATTTATAAGTTGTTTTACTACTGCAAGTTATTCGGGCTGACCCATAGGTGCTCAGTCTCCCCAACAGATATCGAAGAGTATGCATACTGATGGTTCCGTGGCTCTCTGATTAAACACACCTATCACCCTGCTTCTCAGGCATTCAGTTCGACTTGTACAATGGGTAACTCCAGACTGCCTAAATCGCTTGATCAATAGTATCCTCATCCAACAGACAGTCGTGAAGAGACCGAAGAACATCCCCTTATCCATCTTCAACTCCCCAATAATCAATGCTGTTGATGCAAGCCTGTCTGCTCTCTCATTACTGTAAACACCTGCATGCCCAGGACACATATCCACGTAAGCCTCTGGAGGTTAGAAACTTCTATAGACGACATCCACTCATACGAAACCTGCCCTTCTGGATCTTGTGAAGCATCGCTTGAGAGTCAGATACAACAACTGCCCCAGTAAATGAAGTCCCAGAGATCCAATGAAGGACAGCAGTAATGGCCTCAACCTCCATCCTCATACTAGAAGTAGTTGTCCTGTATGCCCCACCGCTCTGCAACAACCCTACCATGCGCATTAGCCAAGAAATCCCAGCTGACTTCTCAACAAGTGTACAGCCAGCGATTAGAAGAAGAAGATAATTATTTGACATTTGCTTAAGCTGTTTTCTAATGTCTTCAATGAAATGTTTTTATTCATATTCCAATTGTACAGACCAACTGAGTTTTCTATGTCCATGATCGATTGTTCCTGCTGGTTTCTTTATCACTCGAAGTCTTTGCATCTTTGATTCATTCTCTAATTGTCAGTATCAGACTACTTGTTGACCATCTGTTGTCTTCTTCTGAATGCTCCATATTGACCACTTGTTAAACCACTCTTTGTCTTCTTCTAACACTCCATATCAACCACTTGTTAAACCACTCTTTGTCTTCTTCTAACACTCCATATCAACCACTTGTTAAACCACTCTTTGTCTTCTTCTACGCTCCATATCAACCACTTGTTAAACCACTCTTTGTCTTCTTCTAATGCTCCATATCAACGACTTGTTAAACCACTCTTTGTCTTCTTCTAACGCTCCATATCAGCCACTTGTTAAACCACTCTTTGTCTTCTTCTAATGCTCCATATCAACGACTTGTTAAACCACTCTTTGTCTTCTTCTAATGCTCCATATCAACCACTTGTTAAACCACTCTTTGTCTTCTTCTAACGCTCCATATCAACCACTTGTTAAACCACTCTTTGTCTTCTTCTAACGCTCCATATCAACCACTTGTTAAACCACTCTTTGTCTTCTTCTAATGCTCCATATCAACCACTTGTTAAACCACTCTTTGTCTTCTTCTAATGCTCCATATCAACGACTTGTTAAACCACTCTTTATCTTCTTCTAACGCTCCATATCAACCACTTGTTAAACCACTCTTTGTCTTCTTCTAAGCTCCATATCAACGACTTGTTAAACCACTCTTTATCTTCTTCTAACGCTCCATATCAACGACTTGTTAAACCACTCTTTATCTTCTTCTAACGCTCCATATCAACCACTTGTTAAACCACTCTTTGTCTTCTTCTAACGCTCCATATCAACGACTTGTTAAACCACTCTTTATCTTCTTCTAACGCTCCATATCAACCACTTGTTAAACCACTCTTTGTCTTCTTCTAATGCTCCATATTGACCACTTGTTAAACCACTCTTAGTCTACTTCTAACTCTCCATAACAACTACTTGTTAAACCACTCTTTGTCTTCTTCTAATGCTCCATATCAACCACTTGTTAAACCACTCTTTGTCTTCTTCTAACGCTCCATATCAACTACTTGTTAAACCACTCTTTGTCTTCTTCTAACTCTCCATATCAACCACTTGTTAAACCACTCTTTGTCTTCTTCTAACGCTCCATATCAACCACTTGTTAAACCACTCTTTGTCTTCTTCTAATGCTCCATATCAACCACTTGTTAAACCACTCTTTGTCTTCTTCTAACTCTCCATATCAACTACTTGTTAAACCACTCTTTGTCTTCTTCTAACGCTCCATATCAACCACTTGTTAAACCACTCTTTGTCTTCTTCTAATGCTCCATATCAACGACTTGTTAAACCACTCTTTGTCTTCTTCTAACGCTCCATATCAACCACTTGTTAAACAACTCTTTGTCTTCTTCTAATGCTCCATATCAACCACTTGTTAAACCACTCTTTGTCTTCTTCTAACGCTCCATATCAACCACTTGTTAAACCACTCTTTGTCTTCTTCTAACGCTCCATATCAACCACTTGTTAAACCACTCTTTGTCTTCTTCTAACGCTCCATATCAACCACTTGTTAAACCACTCTTTGTCTTCTTCTAACGCTCCATATCAACCACTTGTTAAACCACTCTTTGTCTTCTTCTAATGCTCCATATCAACAACTTGTTAAACCACTCTTTGTCTTCTTCAATCTCCATATCAACCACTTGTTAAACCATCTTTGTCTTCTTCTAATGCTCCATATCAACCACTTGTTAAACCACTCTTTGTCTTCTTCTAACGCTCCATATCAACCACTTGTTAAACCACTCTTTGTCTTCTTCTAACGCTCCATATCAACCACTTGTTAAACCACTCTTTGTCTTCTTCTAACGCTCCATATCAACCACTTGTTAAACCACTCTTTGTCTTCTTCTACGCTCCATATCAACCACTTAGTTAAACCACTCTTTGTCTTCTTCTAATGCTCCATATCAACCACTTGTTAAACCACTCTTTGTCTTCTTCTAATGCTCCATATCAACCACTTGTTAAACCACTCTTTGTCTTCTTCTAATGCTCCATATCAACCACTTGTTAAACCACTCTTTGTCTTCTTCTAATGCTCCATATCAACCACTTGTTAAACCACTCTTTGTCTTCTTCTAATGCTCCATATCAACGACTTGTTAAACCACTCTTTGTCTTCTAACGCTCCATATCAGCCACTTGTTAAACAACTCTTTGTCTTCTTCTAATGCTCCATATCAACCACTTGTTAAACCACTCTTTGTCTTCTTCTAACGCTCCATATCAACCACTTGTTAAACCACTCTTTGTCTTCTTCTAACGCTCCATATCAACCACTTGTTAAACCACTCTTTGTCTTCTTCTAACGCTCCATATCAACCACTTGTTAAACCACTCTTTGTCTTCTTCTAATGCTCCATATCAACCACTTGTTAAACCACTCTTTGTCTTCTTCTAACTCTCCATATCAACCACTTGTTAAACCACTCTTTGTCTTCTTCTAATGCTCCATATCAACGACTTGTTAAACCACTCTTTGTCTTCTTCTAACGCTCCATATCAGCCACTTGTTAAACAACTCTTTGTCTTCTTCTAATGCTCCATATCAACCACTTGTTAAACCACTCTTTGTCTTCTTCTAACGCTCCATATCAACCACTTGTTAAACCACTCTTTGTCTTCTTCTAATGCTCCATATCAACCACTTGTTAAACCACTCTTTGTCTTCTTCTAACGCTCCATATCAACCACTTGTTAAACCACTCTTTGTCTTCTTCTAATGCTCCATATCAACCACTTGTTAAACCACTCTTAGTGATTTGTATGTACTTGAGCCTAAAACGATTGTACCTTGTGCCTATAAGGCCAGCACATCTGATTCTGTCGTTTTTAACTAGGTAGCTTCCTGGATCAAACCTCGTCCCTTTGATATTTTTGTAGATCACAGTGTTACTATTCTTTGCTTCTAGCCTCCACAACTCAGGACGAAGGTAATATAGAACAAGCCTGTTGGAAACCACTGTTAGGTACTTGCCTCTTGCTTCAAAGGTACTCTGTTTACTCCCTCGTGGAGCCATTAGGATATTTTTCCTGAGATCCCTGATCTCATTGTAGGTGAGATCGAGTTTCTAGTTCTATTGGAGATGGATGATAAAATATAGGTCCTTTGTTCATGTTGAGCATGTAAAAGAACCCTTGGCAGTTCAAAATCGAGTAGAGCAGGCTGGAAAGTCGCTGATATGACAAAATTCATTAAAAACATTTTTACATAAGATTCCTAAAAAAAAGTTACCATCTTCTCTCGCTCTTTCTGTCTCTCGATCGTTCTTTTACGGCCATTTTTATCATTCTTATTGTGATATATAAACAACCTTTGCCAAGAACATAGTTTTACATCACAATCTTCAGTACCATTTGGAGTCCTAGTGCGTGTCCTTCAGCGACGTGTCCGATTTCAACCAGCGTAAACCATCTTCTAAATTACATCAGGGACCCTCTCCGGTGCTATAGAGTTTGTTGACACATGGGTTTGTCACAAGAATGTCCATTAACCAAAACACGGCTAAAACTGTCAGATGTCACAGGCTGGCGTGTAGACTGACGATGAGATCGAAGCACTTATGGACTCGTTCCTTGTGCAATGGCGATAATCTTCTTCTTTGCGATAACCATTTTGATGCTTATACGGCCATGCGAGTTCTCACGATGAAGTCGACTATTGTCTGGAGATCATCTCTGGTGCCATGTAGTTTTGAATGTACAATTGCCCTTGTGGTGCCGGGGCCCGCGAAGGAAATAAAGAATAGTACCACTGTGACTTACAGAGCATGTTGTAAGAGGCTACTGATGTGGAACCTAAGGAAGCTACCCTAGTAAATAAAATGCATTGCAGAAATCAGATGTGCTGGCCTACTTGTAGGCGAATAACTGGCACAATATACATTCGCTTTAGGCTCAGATCACATACAAATCACAAAGAGTGGTTAACAAGTGGTCGATATGAAGCGGTCGAAGTCGAAGAAGAATGTACGATGATCTGCTAACTAACTAACACTTTGTTGTTTTATTTTTGGAATCATTGTTCGTCTCTTCTTTTCTCTAATCCTGTTTTGCCTCACAGCGTTAGGATAACAAGAGATTTCTAGAATGGGCTTTTGTGTGCGCATCATAAATAGTGTTTTTCACTGTTATTTCTGAGGTCCACCTTCTGCATGGACAACTTTTTACTTTCTATCCACTGTATCGGAGCAGCATTGCTCTTTGAGGCACACTGTCTGTTGGTAATCGGTAATCTGTTTATGTGTCCGAATTATTTAACTTGTTGTTTCTTGATGAAGTTAGTACTGATGTTGTACCCACTTTTTTCCTGTTGTCTTCACCAAATGTCTTAATCTCTGTCGTAACTAGTGTGGTATAATCTGTTTATGTGGCTGAACTATTTAACTTGTTGTTTCTTAATGAAGTTAGTACTGATGTTGTCCCACTTTTTCATTGTCTTCACCAAAGGTCTTAATCTCTGTTGTAATTAGTGTGGTATAATCTAATTTCATTGATATCTATGTCTCAGGAGACAATAGGTTTTGCTTCACATAGTTTGTTCTGTGCTGAATTTCAATGTCTATCAGTTATATGATGACTATCATCATATCACTAAGGACACGTCCATAGGTGCTCTGATCTCCGCCTCAACATATCCAGTATCGTCCAGCGACCCAACACACCATTTCAGTGTTTACAATGTCTATTGTGGCTGTAATGGCCTATTCTGCAGTGACAATCCTTGCCACAATTGCTGCAAGTGAAACTGGAGCTGATACATAGGATGGTCTCTCTGTACTCTGCTCTCCCTTTTGCCTTCATATGTGATTTATTCTCATAGAATTATGAAGAGATTATTTTTTCATGTTGTTATAAATTGACTGCATTTTATTTCCTAGTTTGAAATAGCTGCTGAGGACAGCTCTGACATTGTATTCAAATCACAATCCCCCATCGAGTGCCACAACTTGCTTGTTCGAGCCGTCAATAAATCAAGGTCAGTAGATTATGATTATTTCTTCACAAAATTATGCCAAAAAAACGTCCAGTTGACAAAACATTGTCAATCAAAATGATGTGTTTAATCAACGAGTGAATCATGGGAACCATCAGCATGCTTCATCATCTGCTAAAGGAAACTGAGCAGAAACATTGATCAAAGAAAAGTAAGGCCCCTAACATTGTACTCCCCAACTTTATACCACACAGTATAAAAAATAGGTTCTTGATTTTCTTCCCTCTTTTAAACTCTTACAATACACATACTAAAACTGCCTTTTTTATTTTATTTGACCAGAAAGTTTGCAGGATTTTTTAAAAACATTTATTTTGAAATGTCTACAATATGTGAATCATTCCCGCTATATACCCATGGTAAAATTTGAATTATGTTCATGTCTTTGTATATTTCTGTTATTAAGCTCCAAAAACCGCCTTGAGTGGTTACCGGGACCCAACTTTGGGGTGTAAAGAATAAAACCACTGTTACCTGCCACGCATGTCATAAGAGACGACTAAGGAGGTTTTGCTGAAATCGGATGCACATGTCCTAAACGTGTAGAAGTCTATGCATTTGTAATAGGGTTCGTAGGGCGTGAACTAATATATATTAAGACTAACAGGTACAAGACTTGCACACCAAATGTGACCGAATATTAGTGGGAACGCAATGTAGAACAAAACGGAATGTGCAGGAAAAAGTAGTTAGCAACAGAGGAAAAGAAAGAAAACGTTTGACGTCTTGGTGGCAGAAACTTGGGAGACGAACATGTCAAGTAATAATAAACTTTTGTTATCAGGTCAATTGTTATAAATTATGGTTCTTCACATGCTCTTCGGTTATCATTTATATGTTCCACCTTGGATGCAACAAATATAATATATTACGAGATTTTGAAAGGTAAGTCAGGAATGTGGTGTAGTTCTCTTCTAGCACTTGAGTAAGCAGATCAACGGAACAATAGAATATCTACGATCAGGAGAACATTATGTGAAACTCTGAAATCATAAAACTTTCTTGCGTGTACAATTTACATAATTGAAAGTATGTTTCCAGCAAGGAAATCAAGAATATATGAGTAAACAATTGTTGCAGTAATTTCATTTGGATTTATATTTTGACGTGGTCTATGAAGACTAGCATAATTCATGAGAACGACACTTCATGCAGACATACTTATGTTGGCATATTTGAGAAAACGTAGAGAAACATTAAATTAGATAACTTCAGAATTGATGGCGGATAAGAAGATAGACTATGTTAGTTAATACAATTATAATTACTGTTGTATTTTAACAAAGCGATTTCTTGTTTTGATGATGTAACATTCTTATTTTTTCAGGTAGACTTGTTATTGATTGGTTTAATTGGTTAGGGGAATAGGTAAATGCTAAATAGAAAGATAAATAAACTGATTTGCTTATATTATAGATACTATATATTTGTATTAATTGTGTTTCTGTATAAGCACGTTATGAAGTCATTGGTCCTGAGAAATATATGGTATATAATGTAGAAGTGTCGTGTAAGGATATAGAAGCAGTGGAAGAGTAGCAGCACAGCTCACACATTTAGAGACCTACCAAACCAATGTGCAACGTATACTCTTTCTTGGCACAGATCAAACATATCACAAAGAGTGATTAAAATTGGTCAAAGAACGAACGCAAAGAAGAAGAAGCTCCAAAATAATTCACACATTTTTAATCACCATCATGATACATTAAAAAATAACTATCACCCAAACCACTAGAGCAGTGCAAGACAAAAACAGAAAATCATCACACTGGGCAACAACCTGGTAACAGTATGATGACAAAAGAAGAAGAAGTTGAGTCATTTATCACACAGTCAAGTTTATTTTTCTACTTACAAGTCTTTGCTTGTTTCAGGGGCGGAAATTTATTACCAGTTGACGGTCATGGCTTAGACTTTTTTGGGTTGTCACACCCAGTAGTTCAAAACCTCATCCAATCATGTCCAGGGGCTCGGAAATGTTCTCGTTACAAATGGGTCAAGTTTGAGATCAACAAACAAGAGACTAACGAAAATGTTGCGGTTGGAACTCGAGATCCGACCGTCAGCTATGAAGCTTTCAAATCTCATATGATTGCTAGTAAGTATGCAGGGCTTATTGCCAAATAAAGATTGCCATTGTTCAAAGCCATTTCCCTGTTTGGTTACTGTTTTCATTATTTCTGGTTGTGTCTTCCCTTGTATTGTATTAACTTTGTTGTCCAGTCATTTTGACAATTTTGTTCTTATTTTGTTTTGTTTGTATTTTATTTTTCAAGTTGGGTTCTACAGGGTGTTCAACTTAAAAGCAGCCTGTGAATGGAGCTAATCTGGCATATATGTATGGAAATGAGAGGTTCAGTTATGACGTAGTATAGGTCAAAGTTGTGTGATGGTGTGTAATTGTAGTGCGGGAAGGGCGATGAACAAATGTGACGTAGGACAAGCTAGTCAGAACCGATTTAAATAGTAAATAGACGAGATGCAATGCGTACCAGGCAAATTTCTATTTATCACTGGGGCTGCTTTTAAGTTGAACACCCTGTATATGTAGTTTTTGTATTTTAAACAATCAATATTTCTGTCATCACTATTCTAGCATGAACCATAAAAACAATATGCATATTTTTGAGTCGCATGAAAAAGGGTTCCTTTTATGTGTGCTGCCAAAACGGATCCTTTTTTATCTCCTAAGGGAGAGAGTGCATGAAAAAGTATGAGTTATATGCATGAGTCGCAGTAGCGTAGTTACTAGTGGACTTGCTACATATACACATAGTCCGGGTTCAATTCCACAGGGGGAATGGAATTTTGTTCTCAACTGTAGTGACTCTTAGGTTGACCCAACCTCAATCGAGTACCAGGAAACGCTTGGAAGTAAAGGCAGCGGTGGGATATTGACCACATCACCCATCGAGTGCTGGTGGTAAAAAAATACTGGCCTAACATTGTATATAGTACTGCCTCAGTTGAGGGTTCCTCATAGAAGATGATTCACCTATTAATATGATATATGAGAGGCAGAAATGTTTCCAAGGAATAAAAGCTATGATTGACATAACATTTAAACCTAAGCTAAATGCAATAAAAGACAGAATGGAAAGAACTCTAACAGGCTGAGAAAATTCTAAGCAGATGGAAAGAATTTACTGTGAAATGTGATGAATAGAGTTGAAAAGAACATGAGAAAACACTGAAATAATCACAGTAAAAGGATCCAGAACCTTCATTGGAGGAGGATGAATGGGCAGGGAAAAAAGACTGGAAAATCACCAGAGTATGATAATATATTGGCAGAGTTTATCAAAGTTGGAGAACAAAGCATAAAATATATCATGCATTATGTAAAAAGGTATGAGAAACAGGAATATGCCAAAAGAATGGAAAAGTTCAGTATTTATCCCAATGCCTAAAAATGGAAACCCAACTTATATACTAAATTTAGAACAGTGACACTGATTAGCCACACAAATAAAATCTTACTAAAAATAATTATGGGGAGACTGTAGGACAAAGGAAGAAAACATCAACATAACACAAGCTGGGTTTAGACGTAACAGAGGGACACATGACCATATATTTAACATGAGAACAATCATAGATAAATATCAAGAGAGTATAATGTAGATCTATACTCATGCTTTATTGACTACTCAAAGGCATTTGATTGTTTAGAAATTTAGAAAATAATGGAAGAAATGGGATTTTATTTAGACTTTCTTCTTCAAACGCTCCATATTGACACCGGTTAACCACTTTGTGTGATTTGTATGTGATCTGAGCCTAAGAGCGATTGTATGTTGTGCCAGTTATGCCCCTACAAGTAGGCCAGCAGAATAAGTATTAAGGTAAAATTGAGAGCCATCGTCTGCTACATATAATCATAATTTATACACAGAAGTTAGAACACTGTACTTTTGTGTTTTCTCTCGACTTATTCCTCTCCGCTTTTCATGGAGCATAGGGTCTCAACAGTTGTCCACCACTTTTCCTGTTTTCTTTGCTGTTTTCTTTATTGCTTCCCAGGATAGTCTTGACATCGTTCAGTTCCTCAATAAAACTCCAGGTATGTTTACAGCATCCTCTTTTCTGTTTCCCTTGGGAGTTCCACTCAAGTGCTTGTCTAGTGACACCTGACTGTGTCTCTGCAGAGTATGCTAAACCCACTACCATTTTCTCCAACTTAGCTGGGACATGGGATCCTGTCCTGCCCTTGTTTACAGGTCTGTGTTTACCATTCTGTCTTACCACCTCTGTCTGAGGATTAACTGGAGACATTTGTTGATAAAGGTTTGAATCTTATCTCATGTTTGCTCTTGACCACCACTCAGGTTTATTTTTATGCCAGGGCATGCAGTGTAAGGAAATAAATGCACCAATAGGCTTGCAGGTGTGCTGCTGTAAAATTCCTAATGTTCTATACAATCAAATTCCTTTGAGTAGTCAATAAAGCATGGGTATAGATATGGATGGTAAGTTAGTTAGTTAGTTTGTTCCTTTCGTGCCAAAGGCGGCACATAGGGCAGAGGTTTTATATCTCCATGTGATGCGGTTGTTGCTAGCAGTTGGAGATCTTGTATGGTTTTACATCACAATAGTTTACTTTCTTGTTGGATGGTTCTTCGAAGAGTGGTCTTTGGTCTTCCACGTTTTCTTTTCCCAACTGGTGACTACATAAGGACTTGTCGATTTAGTCTCTTTTCGTCTGATCTAAGAACATGACCTAAATATTTCCACCTTCGTTTCCTTATAATATTTGATATGGGTTGCAGGTATGGCTGCTGTAAAAAAGAATGTGAACAATGGACCAGGCTGATATTCTAAATTTTCTAAGGGAGAGAGGGTGTTCAATAATTCAAGTGATAGTAGTGAATCTACAATGCTAACCAGACTCCAAGAGTTCCAAGCCAAATGTGGTGTAGCTAGACAAGAGCACTATACTGGTAGCCAAAGAAGAATAGTCAACCAACAAATAACCGGTGTTGCTAGTTGCCACACGCTCAGAGACATGCTGGGGAGATCAGAGCACTTATGGACTGATATGCCATCTATCCATATTTTTCATGGTTTTCATCTCGCCTTCTTTCTTGATGTTCTGTTGTAGAAGATTATGTATACAGTGGAATCTGGTTGCATTCTTATCAAGTGACCGAACCACTTCATTCTTTGTTTCTCAATGTAATTTCAAGCAAAGTTCTCTCCCAACTTTCTTTCTTATGCTGATGTTGGTAACTGTTTTTCTGGTGTTGTTGATAACTTTTCTTTAATCACCTTTAACAACATGCTGATGGGATACCATTATATGATTACCTCATTCGCAACTCTCCTTTAGTCACCTTTAACAGCATGCTTGTGTAGATGACATTATACGATTGCATGATTCACAATTCTTCTTCAATGCCATAATACAATTGTGAGCAGATCACCTGGCTGATACAGCGGTGATCAAGGAAGGAGAATCGATGGATGGTGCAGACATCATCAATACCATAAGAGCAAATTAGAGGGGTATCTGTGTGAAGCAATCAGGATATTTTTGCAGAGATTTCCAGATCTCAATGTAGGTGAGATCAAGTAATTAGTTCTATTGGAGATGGACGATACAAACGTAGGTCCTATGTTCAAGTTGCGAATAAAAAAAACCTTTGACTTTTGAAAATAGATAATAGTAGGCTACAAAGATACAGCCTGGCAAAATTTATTAACAAGATTAAAATAATATTCCTGCAAACATTTTCCATATCTTCAAAATTATATTGGGGACTCCCGCCGATGCTACGGAGTTTGTAGCTCTGCCGCTGAGATCTTCCTGTGTAATAAAGACATAAACACATGGGCAGCCCCATATATGATCATCATCATGTTGCCTGTGTGGTACCGGGACCCACAATGAGAGCAAAGAATAGTACCATTGCAATCTACAAGGCATGTCATAAAAGGCGACAGGTAGGGGCCTAGGAAAGCTACCCTAGTAAATAAAAAGCGTAGCAGAAATCTGTTGTGCTGGCCTACTTGTAGGGGTTGGTCGTACAATCGCTCTTAGGTTCAGATCACATACATATCACACGGAGTGGTTAACAAGTGGTTGATTTGGAGTGTTCGAAGAAGAAGAAGATCATCATCATGAAATACATGTCTGGGCAGAACTTTTCCACCTTAATAGTCCTTCGGAATTTCTCTCGTAGGCCAGATGTCCCACCTTTTAACCATCAGGCTCAAACCATTAGTCACATCCTGAATCTATCTTCTCTGTGGTCTTTCTCCTCTTTGCCGGGATGCCTCCTTCCATGATGGTCGTTTCCAGCCCCATATACGCCCGTGTGGTGCCAGGGCCCGCAAGGGAAGCAAAGAATACTACCACTGCAACCTACAATGCATGTCGTAAGAGGCGACTGATGTAGGCCCTAGGGATGCTACCCTAGTAAATAAAAGCAGCGAAGAAATCGGATGTGCTGGCCTACTGGCACAACATACAATCGCTCTTAGGCTCAGATCACATACAAATCACACAGAGTGGTTGACAAGTGGTTGATGTGGAGCGTTCGAAGAAGAAGAAGCCCCATTTATACAAGATTCAAATTGGGAGTTCATCTATCCAGACAGATACCACAGACTGAAGAACACATCTTCCTTCTTTGCGTTCGTTCTTTACGACCAATTTTAATCAATCTTTGTGATATGTTTGATCTTTGCCAAAAACGTGTATAGGTTGCACATTGGTTTGGTAGGCCCTAAACGCATAGACTTCTACACGTTTAGGACACGTGCATCCGATTTCAGCCAAACCTCCTTAATCGCTTCTTACGACATGCATCGCAGGTAACAGTGGTTCTATTCTTTACACCCCAAATTTTAGCCCCGGTAACCACTTGGGCGAAGAACACATACTTTTCTAGACTGGCCCGAATATGATCTACTGAGGCAAACTCACATGTCCAGTGAAACAATACTGGAAAGAAAACTGCACAGTCCTCTTCTTTTATTTCTTCTTTTCTCCTATCCTGTTTTGCCTCACAGCTCCAGGATAAGAAATTTTGAGAACAGACTTTTGTGTGTGGTTCATAAATAGTGTTTTTCATCACCTCTGTTATTTCTGAGGTCCATCTTTTGCGTGAAAGGCCTTTTGCTTTGTATCCACTGTATCAGAATAACATTGCTCTTTGAGGCGCACTGTCTGTTGGTAATCTGCTTATGTGGCCGAATCATTTAATTTTTGTGTCTTGATAAAGTTCAGTACTGATGTTGTACCCATTTTTTCCTGTTGTCGTCATTTCTAAACAGTCTCTTCTTGTTACCCCTAACATTTTGCGTATTCACTTCATCTCTGTCATGACTAGTTTTCTTCTATCATTCTTATGGCAAGACACTGCCACATTCTGGTCAGGTCAATGGGTTGAGTCTAAAGTGAAAGGAAGGAGAAAATTCAGTTTTTTTGCCTGCCTCTGTTTACTGGCCAACAAATATTAAAAAATCAGAACTATTTCCTTTTTTAAAATGAAATTAAAATATTTTAAACATAATTTTTTATTATTGTGTCCTATTTGGAAGTGCCACAACAAGTGGACCCAATTACGGTTAATTGTGAGAGCTTTGAGCGTCATCATATTTTCCCAATAAGAGCTGCTTGGAATTTGTATTCATTTACCTATTGGCTCTATGAAGACTCCCACCCTTTGGCTGCAATCAAGTGAGAGCTACACTTTGATCTTAGCTAAAAGGCAGAGAAGAATTCTCTTGGAGAATCCAAAGTAGAACTCAACTTTATAGTATCACACATACTGAGTTATACTGTAACATTGTGTCAGATGGGGGTCTCAATGACGAAGTGTTGGCTGAAATCGGATGCACATGTCCTAAACGTGTAAAGTCTATGCATTTAGGGGCCTACCAAACCAATGTGCAACGTATACACGTTCTTGGCTAAGATCAAGCATATCACAAAGAGTGATTAAAATTGGTCGTAAGGAACGAATGCAAAGAAGAATGGTGAAGTGGTTAAGTCATTTTCCTGTCTTACTGAAGGTTGTGAGTTCGAATCAGAACCGAGACACGTGCAGTTTTTTCGTGAGATCCCTAGGATTGTTGCAGGAACCGCCTGTGTGTTGCCGGGATCCTCAAGGGGAGAAAAGAATAGTAACACTGTGACATTCAAGGCATGTCATAAGAGGCGACTAAGGTTCGGCTCTTAGGGAAGCTACCCTGGTAAATAAATAGTGTTGCAGAAATTGGATGTGCTTTCCTACTTGTAGACACATAACTGGCACAGAGTACAATTGCTATTAGGCTTGGATCACATACAAATCACAAAGAGTGGTTTAACAAGTGGCGATATGGAGCATTCGAAGAAGAAGAAGTTGACGGAACTACTGAGATTGTGCTTTGTGCAATGCTCTCGGCATATAACATGCCACTTCTGCCGACAGGGACGGTGCCATATAGGGAAACCCAGGGCAATGAAGTCAATGCTTTGCCTTTGGAGCCTTTTTAGATTATGTCAGGTATGATTGGTTATATGAGATTCTGTCACAGCTGACTCATGCTCTACAGTAGTTCCTGTCCGACATTTTTATATATTGTGACGCATCAGACTGATGCTTGTGGAGGAAGTGCGGGTGACGTGATGATTACAGTAATACTACTACAAAAATAATAATAGGGCCCGTGTCTTGCGGGACCCGCTCGGAATAGTAACACTGCAACCTTCAAGGCATGTCTTAAGAGGTGACTAATGTAGGGCCTGGAAACTACCTAGTAAATAAAAATCATCACAGAAATCGAATGTACTTGTAGGGACATAAGTTGCACAATGTACAATCGCTGTTAGGCCCAGGTCACAAACAAACACAAAGAGGGGATTTAACAAGTGGTCGAAATGGAGCATTCCATGAATAATAATAATAGTAATGTTAATATGGTCAAGATGCGAACTCTTTCTCTAGTGAAAAAAGCAAAGGGGGAAATTAGGGTGCAGTAGAATGGTTACAAAATAAAACAAGATTACAAAAAAAGGAAGATGGTGTTTATGGAAGTGCTATGAAAAAAACAGCAAAAATTACTAATGTTGAGGTGTTGAATGAGATCAAGACACAAAGAAAACTTATCAATATAAGAAAAAGGCAGTCATCATTTCTCGGGCATGTGATGAGGAGAAGAGGTTTAGAACACACTGTGACAACCGGTAAAATTGAGGGTAGACGAGACAGAGAGAAAATTTTGGATAGCATGTCTTTATGGCATGGTAGAGGCCCGTCTGCCCAGCGTGTTCGTAGCGCGTTGGACTACGGGTGACTATCCCTCTGTGTGTGCGGGTTCAATTCCGCGGGATGGCAGAAAAGCCACAGATTCCCCAGATTTACGGTGTTCGTGGCACCGAACCGAAGGGTTACGATGTCCATGGCACGAGCCAAAGAGCTGAAAAGCTCAAGTGCTTCTGGATCGGAAAAAAAAAAATTGCATGGTAGAGCCTCAACATCTGAGTTGACAGTAAACACTAAAGACAGTGATTTGTGGAGATCCATGATCGCCTACACCAGCGGGCACGGCACCTGATGATGATGATGAAAAAAACTGAAAAATGGTTTGTTTTCTTGAAATCTGATTAATGTTAAAGCCGTCAGAGGGAAATGGGGTGACATGAATGTGTGACACTGGCACTATGGCGTTTGCTGGCACTGTGTTGGACTGCGTTGCCCTACAATATAATATTTAGGTTACTGTAAAAAGATCACGCTCATAAGTAAAGTGCTTATAATTGTATAATTTTCAGTTGGTCAGAGTCGGACTAGCCTACCATCACACATGGAGCAGTCTACTAATCTGCGATCTTTGCTAACTAAGGGGAGCTCACTGCTGTCATAATCTAAAGACTAGACCTAGCAAACGTGCCAAATATACGGACGGGAACTATATTCAGATACATATATTGTTCAATTATGTCTGTTATGTTATATTGTATGATCAACATCATGGTAAATTGGGCATCCCCATGTGCTCTGTCCTCCGCGACCGCAGCCATCTCAAAGTTCACTTGCTCACCGTCAAGTGGTGTCAAGGTTGTCCTTTGGTTTGGAGCGGGGACATGAAGAACAACTAAGGGAAACACTAAAAAGTTGCAGACATTCATTAATAAGCGCCTGCGCAGGATACTTCATCTCCGATGATATGATAGAACCATAAACAGGGAACTGTGGGAGTACAGCAGGTGGAACAAGAGATATGAGACAGACAATGGCGATGGATAGGACATGCTGGGGAAACCCTCTGACAGAATCACAAGACAGTCTCTCCGATGGAATCCCCAGGGCAACAAAGGGAAGACCCAGGAACATCTGGAGATGGAATGCAAGAAAATGGGGAGAGAGTGAAGAGATCTGGAAAAGATGGCCTTGGATAGTCGGTCTTGGAATGCCTTGGTTGTGGACCTATGCTTCCCTAGGGGCGAAGGGTGAAGAAGAAAAGAAACAAGTATTAAGGGCCTTGGAACAAATTTACCAAACACAGAATTAGAACCACAAACCTTTATTTCTCACAGCATCCATTGTTTAGCCGTGCATTTTTCATTGTTGGTTGTGGTTTCTTCTTTACGATCAACTTCTCCTGCTCAGGCTGGGGCAGGATGTGCTCTGGGGACTGCTTTGGTGCTCCACAGGTGCATGCAGCTGAGTCCCTGAGATCCATTCTATGGAGGTGTGCTCTGAGACTGCAGTGTCCGGTTCTAAGTCTTAAGACTGGTCTGTGCTTTTCTGTTGAATATATTTATGTTGTTGTGTCTCCACATACTTATAACAGATGGCATTTGTAATGTCTGCCCTGTCCATACTTCTTAATTGGATGCTATTACAACTAATTTATCTGCCCTTTCATTTCCTTCACCTTCATAAATATTGTTTTTTGTCACCTCTGTTATCTCTGAGGTCCACCTTTTGCATGAATAAACTTTTGCTTTGTTTCCATTGTATCTGAGTAAAAATTGCTTTTTGATGCACTGTCTGTTGGTAATTTGCTTATGTGACCTAACCATTTAATTTGTTGCTTCTTGATGAAGTTCAGTACTGATGTTGTACCCACTTTTTCCTGATGTCTTCAATTCTAAACTGGTCTCTTCTTGATACACCCAGCATTCTGCGTAGACACTTCATCGTGGGTAGTTATCTTCCATTATTTGCAGTCAGCATCCAGGTTTGACACTGATAGCAAATGCAGTGACCTACCAGCTGGCACCATTACTACAACACTCAAAGATCAAGATGGAAGTGAAAAGACATGATAAAAGTATTTTTCTACCAACACTTTGTTACCAGTGCAAAATTTGGTCTCTTACAGCAACACACCACAGAAAGCTCACCACATGGGAAATGAAATGCTTGAGGAAGGCAGTGAGAATCACCAGGAAAGATAGACTATGAAATGAGGACAACAGAAGCAGAGTGGGCATAACTTCATGCACAGAATACACTGAAAGACAACAAATGCAGTGGTTTGTAGATTTAATGAGAATGGAATGGAACCAACCACCAATAACAGCATACAATAAAAGAGATCAGGTACTAGAGCCAAGAGAAGACCAAGAAAAGATGGATAGACAATATCAAGACCACACTACATAAACATGGATATAACACAACAAGGCGACTCATCTGGCCCTGGAATGCAAATTAAAGCTCCCACCCTACACTTAACGGAAGTGTGGACAATTAATTCCATCATCCACCTGGGAAGACAATAGACAATATCAAGACCACATTAAATAAACATGGATATAATACAACAAGGGGGACTCATCTGGTCCTGGAACACAAGGTAAAACTCCACCCCTACATTAACGGCAAGTGTGGACAACTAATTCCATCATCCACCTGGGAAAGACAATAGACAAAGGTAGCATAATGTTGGAAGAAAGATTGTGTTGAACAATGCTCTTTTAATATTCATGATGATTTGTTTGCATTTTAAAAATGGCACAATTTGTCCTATTTTGGGATTTGTTTTATTGCATCTATGTTGGATTTCATTAGTTATTCTTCTATTTGCTGAATAACTCTATTTTCTTATGTTGAGTATATGTTTCCTGAAGGCTTGCTTTCCTGACACACAGTATTATTTAATCTTCTTGTTAATTTATTTTCTTTTAAACTGACCTCTTGCATTGACTTTGAGCATACTTTTTTTAATGCACCACTTTTCCTGTATGTTTTGTGAAGCTCATGTTCTTTCATAACTGGCTATGTTTTCATGAATGTGTATGTAAATGTCTTCTTGATATTGTCATATTTGATATTTTTTATTGTGATATATGATACTGTAACACTGGATATGTGATAGCGTAACATTATATGTGATATGTAACATGTGATATGTAACATGTGATATGTGATATGTAACATGTGATAGTGTAACATGATATGTGATACTGTAACATGTGATATGTGACTATAACATGTGATATGTGATACTGACATTGATATGTGATATAACATAGATATGTGATACTGTAACATGTGATATTGATACTATAAAATGTATATGTGATACTGTACATGTGATATGTGATACTATAACATGTGATATGTGATCTATAACATGTGATATGATACTGTAACATATGATATGTGATAGTGTAACATGTGATAATGTGATACTGTAACATGTGATATGTGTAACATTGATTGATAGTACTGATAGTGTAAATGTGATACTGTAACATGATATGTGATAGTGTAACATGTGATAGTGTAAATGTGATACTGTAACATGGTATGTGATAGTGTAAATGTGATTGTGATAGTGTAATATGTGATACTGTAATATGTTAATAGAGTGATATGTTAAAGGAGTATATGTGATAGTGTAACATGTGATATGTGGAATATTTATCCGACCGTAATGACTCAGGTCAATCCAACCTCAATTTGGTACATGGAAAGGCATTGGAAAGTAAAGATGACCTGCACAATGTTGACCACATCAACCAACGTGTGCCACGTAAATGAAAAATATGGAACTAACACTGTATTATCCAATATACCTTGTGGTATAAAAAGGGTTTCTGGACTTTTTAAAAATACTTGTTTTTTTTCACTGGGAATTGTTTTGTTCCTTTTTTTAAACCCCTCATTTGTGAGCCCCTCATCTTAGTCTCCTCTATTCTGCGAGACACCATTGTGAGCCCCTCATCTCAGTCTCCCTCTATTCTGCGTAGACACCATTTGTGAGCCCCTCATCTCAGTCTCCCTCTATTCTGCGAGACACCATTGTGAGCCCCTCATCTTAGTCTCCCTCTATTCTGCGTAGACACCATTTGTGAGCCCCTCATCTCAGTCTCCCTCTATTCTGCGCAGACACCATTTGTGAGCCCCTCATCTCAGTTCTCCTCTATTCTGCGCAGACACCATTTGTGAGCCCCTCATCTCAGTCTCTCTCTATTCTGCGTAGACACCATTTGTGAGCCCCATCTAGTCTCCTCTATTCTGCACAGACACAATTTGATAAATGTTTACAGTTTATTCACTATTGTTTAAATTGTTCTCCATTTATACATGTGAAATGCGTTGCCTGCGAAAAGTTACCAACACAAGAAAGAAGAATCACAACATCAGCATAAGAAAGAAAGTTGGCACAAAACCATGCTTGAATTACATAGATAAACAAAGAATGAAGTGGTTTGGCCACTTAATAAGAATGCATCCAAATTCCACAGTATACAGAGTCTTCTACAACAGAACATCGGGAAAGAAGGCAAGAGGAAGACCACGGAAAAGATGGTTAGATGGCGTAGCAGAATCCTGTGAAAGAGCAAAGATAACAATCACACAATCCACCAGAACAGCGCAAGACAAAAACAGAAAACCACGACGACACTGGGCAACAACCCGGTAGCAGTGTGACGACAAAGAAGAAAGAAGTTCTCCATTTATTCTAATCTATACAGCAGAACTGCTTTAAAATCTATGATGCTTAGGGCATTCAAATAAGGAGGGAGGTGAATAGGAACCACCAACAAAAAATATATATATCCTCTTCATGTTTCATTTGACACAAGAGATTTCCATTCTTTTAACTCTCTTTCCACCATTCTTCTCAATGTTTCACTTGGTGGTTAAGTGGTTAAGCCTTTGCCTTGCGATCCGAAGGTTGTAGGTTTGAATCTGGACCATGCAGTTCTGTTCACGAGTGCATTTTCTCCAGAGACACCTAGGATTGTTGCAGGAGCTACGGAGTTTGTGTAATACTCTCAGCAGGTGGTGTGCCATTTCTGCATAAAGGTGCAATTAAGTCAATCCTTTATCTTTAGATCCAGACCTTTTCGCCAGATTGGTTACCGGGGCCCAAATTGGGGTGTGAAGAATAGAACCACTGTTATCTGCCACCATGTTGTAAGAGGCGATTAAGGAGGTTGGGATTGGTGCTAGCTACCCCACATCGTAAAAAACATTAGATGGCTACAGAACGGAGACCGAACCGAGTAAACACTGGCTGAAACCGGACACATCACCAAAGGATAAGCACCAGAGCTCCAAATGGTGCTGAAGATGTGACGTAAAACACACCAATGCTAAGGCTGCATGAATGAGATTTCCACATGAATAGAATTTATGGGGAGGTCTGGTACATCGGTCTGGTCGGTGATCAGAGAGAGATCCAGACCTTTTCTTTTCATCGGCTGTCCACTGGAGAACTGTCCTAGTCATTTCACCTACTGGCATACAACATACAAGACCAATCCATCTTCAGCTTCATCTTTTAATGATGGCCTTCAATGATGCACAGTTTGTTTGTTTTAAAAGTTTTATTTGTTATTATTGTATTTAGTCAGAATATTTGCAGAATTCTTCTTAAACATTTATATTAGAATGTTTTCAGCTGTGTATAATATTGTGGGACATTTTCTAGAACTCGCTACTGTATAATAACACTCCCAGGACTTTCCACCTTTCATCTTCAAACGGAGCACAGGTCTTCAAGAAACTTCTTCCAGCTTTTCCTCTCTCCTGCCGTCCCTTCCAATTCTTTCCATGTTTTACCTATCCTTTTCATATCAGTCTCCAGCTCTCTTCTCCAGGTATGTCTAGGCCTTCCCTACTCCTCTTTCCCTGCGGGTTCCAAAACATTGCCTGTCTTGCAATGTTCGGTTGTCTTCTCAATGTGTGTCCTATCCATAGCCAGGTCTCTTCCTTAGCTCTTTCTCCATTGGTATCTGCTTAATTCTTTCTCTGAGTTCTTCGTTTGTCTTACCATCTCAATCATACCATCTCAATCCCTCTTAATTAATTAATCAATTAATAGCCGTCCATCGCAAGCGATGATGACAACAGTCTCAGACTTGGGCTGTTGCACCTCTCTGGTGTGTGTGGAGATAACTGTAGAGTCTGATCCTAGAACACAATCCCTACCACATGTGGGGCATACATGATCAAGGTTAGACATGTGCATGTTGTGTGTTCTGTCAATCTCTCTAATCTATGTAAGACTCCCAAGACTTTGCTTCTATATATTTTAAGTTTTGTTTTAAGATTTCATCCTTTGGCTTTCCAGATTTTTGTATATGTATATATATATGGGGGATACCATAATCTTTTAAGTGCTTAAAGCCTTCCAAGGGCCTTCTTAATCCAGACCTGGTTGATACTATTAGGAAACACAATTTAATATTATTGTTTGTTGTTATTGTTGGCACACACAGTGATATTACTACTTGTGTTATTTTGTTAATACAAATGGCAGTTTTAATGTTCAAGAGCAAAACAATCCAATAAATAAGATTTCAGTTTTTTTTCTTTGTTGTTATTGAGCAAATGAATGGGGAGAAATCAGAGCACCATTCTGATTAAGTTGCAGACCCAAATTTGGCTGTAAGAATAGAACCTGTTACCTCCACCATGTATGGCTATCTAGGAGGCTTGGCTGAAATCAGATGCACATTATAAACATTAGAAATATATCGTTTGGAGCCTACCAACCAAGTGCATGCGATATAGTTCTTGGCAAAGATCAAACAATCCAGAAGTGATTAACTGGTTGTAAAAAGCTAAGAGAAGAAGAGCACCATTTTAATTGACACTAAGACATACCACTTGACTAATTCCACCCAGTATGTTGCTAGGACTCACAAGGAAGCAAGAATAGTAACATTGCAACCTACAAGGCATGTTGTAATAGTTGACTGAGATAGGCAGGGGCACCTAGTAAATAAAGCGTAGCAGAAATGATGTGCTGGCCTTCTTGTAGGTGCATAACGGACATACAATCCTCTGGTCAGATCACAAAGTGGTTAACTTGCGATGTAGAGTGTTAAAGTAGAAGACCCATTCTCGGCCACAGGTGCAATGAGAGCGCTGTAGGTAGTTGTTAGTGAACTCGCCGCAAGGCTGGTGGTCTGGGTTCAGCTCCACAATGCGCGTGGATTTTTCCCGACCACGACGGCTCTCAGGTTGACCCAGCCTCAACTGGGTACCAGACATGCTCTGGGAAAGTAAAGGCGGCCAGCGTGATGCTGACCACATCACCCATTGTGTGCCGATGGTCAATGAAAAATACAGGCCTAACACTGTATTGCCCTATATACCACGAGGTATGAAAGGGTTCCTTTACTTACTTACAGGGACAATAGGTAAAGGTGCAGCACCAGTGAGCCAGCACTGATCAAGACTCTATCCCAACTCCACATGGTGGCCCTGGAAACAGTCAACCATATCATAGTTTGGTTAAGAGGGTAGGGACTAAAGGAGAGCTACCCTGGTATAGGTGGTAGTGTAAGTACTGTCATAAATGCTAAGAGATCTGTTTGCAGTACAGACAAGCAGAATCCCAGAGTGGAGCCTACAAGTGTCTCCTGGACAACGTCTAGTGATGGGAATATTTGCATGAGTGAGCCGAGTAAGAAAATGGTACGAATCAACTGTAAGCTTAAACCAACTCGTTGAGATCGATGTAACGTGGCGACACAAGCGAAGACTGCAGCAAACTTTGTAACAGATTCCAAGCACAGATGAATTAGTTGGGTAAGGTTAGCCGAGCGCAAAACCTAAAGTTGTGTTCTTGTGCTTAAAGAAACTACCCTCCCTGGAACAACTGGGGTGTGTGATGTTGGCTGGGAGCAAAATATAAAGTTGTGTTCTTGCGTCTGATAAAAACTGCCCTCTGTGGAAGAACTAGGATGGTTGATGTTGGCGATGGCAAAATCAAAAGTTGCATTTCTGACCCAAAGTGGAACTTTTTCGATAGACCTGTGTTAGGATCTTGCATAGATTACTTACATGGTCATTAACTCCATAGATTGACAATACTTTCCACAAATTGTTCCTATCTTTTTTTCCTTCTGATTCATGAACTGAACGTGTAGGTGTTTATCGGATTCAACAGTACTTTCCACTGACTGCCTGGGGGTGAATATTGCTTCCTACTGCTTCTGTTCTTCAAGAATCCCATTATGAGTCGTTAAGCTGTGGCTCGATGGTAAGGCACAGCCTTTTTTTGAGTAATTTACAGAATATTTTTCCGGAGTGACTCAGTAGCGCTATTTCTCTATATTTCGTACAATCTCTTTTTCTACCTTTCTTCTTCCAGATGGGAACTATGTATTCCTCCAATCTTCTTGTGTGATTCAGACCTTGTTGAATAGTCTGTACACAATAGTAAGCAAAGCTTGAGCATAGGAGAAAGAGAGACAGACATCTCAACATAGTGAATCTTTCAGATGGGTTGTGATGCGAATGATGTTCTGCAAATTTACATTTTGCCGTCATCATCAGGTGCCGTGCCTGCTGGTGTAGACGATCATGGATCTCCACAAATCTCTGTCCCTTGTGTTTGCTATTATTTCAGATGTTGACGCTCTTCAGTGCCATGAAGTCATGCTGTTCTAAATTCTCTCTCTATCTTCCTCTGTGTCATCTCCCCTCAATTTTACCCAGAGCCAACTATAAACTTATGGGCCTGCGGACTCAGGTAAGAATTATGGAAATCAGACCACAACTACAACATGTGATCTCACATTCCAGTATTGTTGTATATAGACGAATTCATTTAAAATCAACACAAAATGCTAACTCGAAGTTATATTTTGCAACAAGTTAAGTTTAACAATAAAGAATATCAATATTATGGTTTCAGTTTCAGTTTGGAATATCTTCATTGCACTCCGGACATGTCCATAGGTGCTCCGATCTCCTTCGCAATATCTCCAACAGCGTCCAGCGAGTGATCAATATTATGAATATTTTTTACCAACAAATAACCATAGACTCACAGAAATGAGTAAAATTGCAAAAAAGCTTGCAGTGTTCTATCAAACATATATAAATTCCAGCCTCCCCTCCGATCTAGGTCAGGGCTTTCCCCGTCAGCTGTCAGGCCTAGTTATTTAGAGTTGGCTGTGATTTTACCGTTTGTCACAATGTGTTCTAAACTTCTCCTTCTATCACATGTCCGAAAAATGATGATTGCATCTTTCTTATATTGATAATAAGCTTTCTGTGTCTTGATCTCATTTTTTGTTCCGATCCAGAAGCACTTGAGCTTTCAGCTCTTCGGCTCGGTCCCATGGACATCATAACCCTTCGGTACGCTGCCACGAACACCGTAAATCTGGAGAACCTGTGGCTTTTCTGTCAGCCCGCGGAACTGAACCGCACTCACATGGGGCTTGTCACCCGTCGTCCAACGCACTAGGAACACGCAGGCGGGCTTGACCTCATTCAACACCTCCACACTCGTCATTTTATCAGTCCATGGAATTATCATTCTTCTGTAGAACCAGATCTCTGTTGGACAATCGCACTTGCAAATGAAATGTTAACCCATCCACATTAAAAAACAGCAAATCGATTTCTCACGAAAACGAGACAAAACAATTGAAACACGGAAGTGTGCAGGAAGATGGCGGCTTTCAATTACAATTTTGCAATTATATGCCGCGTACCGTTCGCTTTGGCAAATAGAAGTGTAGGATCTGATAATTACCCAAATGGTATTGATATAGAAAAAGCTAAGCAAGAGTATGAAACTATTAGAGAAGTTCTAAAAAACTGTGACATTAACATAATTGAGCTGGTTGAAGATGAAAGCTATCCCGACTGCTGTTTTGTTGACGACACGGCTGTGGTGATCGGAAACACTGCTTTAATAGCACGTCCAGGCCACAGTTCGCGCCAAGGAGAGGTATTTTTTAATAATATGCTAAATATTGTACATTTACCAGACTGTCGTATAATTTATCGCAAAATGCTTGGTCATATACAAACCTTATATTCGGTAGACTTAGATTTAGACAATCACTATCAGTATCAGTGCTCACGTCCACGGGAGATGAGTGCTCAGTGATAAGATAGTGTGACTCACGGACTGACTGTAGACAAGACTGTAGGGCCTACTGAAGGCTACTGAGTACTCAGTACTGTGGCAAAATATGACAATTATAATGCCGTAAGTGTGAATGCCTCAATTAAAATGTTAACGGATTCGCATATCACTACTAGCTAGTACAAGAAGATAGTGATAGAGCAACAAAAATAGCAACACTACTAAGGTGTTCCGCTAATTAGTAATTACTAATTAGTGGAGCGTTGTGAACGGTTGTGAATGATTGAATTGTGGTAAGTAAAACCAGAACACCAACTGATGATAACTGCTGCATTTGAAATAAAGTTTCAAAATGTGAAACCCCTTGAACTGCTAAAAGTATTGATTGCAATTTATGAAAAGATTGAAAGAACCATGCAAGACTACCCAACCAAGTAGGCTTCTAGTCTAAAATTGACAGCAGAGCAAAACATAAAACAACAATCTTACTCTTACATGATGTCAGCAAAATCAAAGACAGATACCACCATCCAGAAGCAAAACAACTGCAGAGATTAGTAGAAAACTTACAATCTCATACACAACTGAAGACGCCAGAAATTCAAAGTATATTATCAGAGGAAACAACAGAATGCTCAGCTATATGTCAGCCTTATGAGAACTTTTTAGAACTATTGATGTCTACCATCAAATATTATATTGTTTATACCAATTGGTCTGCATCGTGGTAAGAAGTAAATCTGGGGTTTCATGGCTAGTGTGCATAGTAGGGTTGAGAAAGAGCATACAGGACAACTACTTCCTTTATGAGGATGGAGATGGAGGTCGTTATTGCTGCCCTCCAGTGGCTCTCTGGGATTCCGTTTACTGGGGCTGTTTTATGCCTGACACCCAGCCGATGCTTCAGAAGGTCCATAATGGCAGGTTGCACTATGAGTGGGTATTGTCTATAGAAGTTTTGAACCTCCAGAAACTTACGTGTCCTGAGCATGCAAGTATTCTTAGCAATCTCCATGTCTGTTTAGAACGTGCCCTTTTGCGTTTTTCTTGCAGTTTCCACTCAAGTGTTTGCCTAGTGACACTCGACTGTGTCTTCGACAGGGAATGTCAGACCCACGTCCATTTTCTCCTCCTGACCTTGGTCATTATGGGTTTCTGTCCTGTTTTTATCCACCGATCTTTGTTTGCCACTGTGTTTTACCATCTCTTATTTCTTTAGACTATGCTCTATAAATTTCTCAGTGCGATGAAAGCTCCTATAAGAGTTGTTGCTGAGTATTAAATATCATTGTATTCATGCTCTCCTATACACTGCCATGTTGCTTCAACTTCATGTTTATTACGTTCACAGGTTGGAGAAATTCGTAAAGTTTTGAAGGGAGACTTGCGTATGAATGTTGTGGAGATTCAGAACGCTAAAGCAACTCTTGATGGTGGAGATGTTTTATTTACAGGTAAAGAATACACAGTTGAAAAATCTATGAACTCTTTGTAAACAAACCTTTTAGCACTGTTTTTAGATTAAAGTTTTCATTGAGTATATCAGAATGTGCAGAGTTGAAAGCTTTGTTTCAAAAATTCATCTACTATAACTAGCAAATAACTCAGACCAACTAGTTTGTGTTAAAATATCTGTAAGACTCAAATTTTTGATTGCAAGAGACAGTATTAACTATAACAATAAGATGCCATCATAGAAACACTACTACAGTAATTAACTAAAAGCACGATTATTTCTAGAATTCGATATTGCGCTGTGCAGACGGGAAGAAGATAGTAACTTCACGGCCAACTGTTGATGAGGCTTCGTAGAAAATGCTGGTTTTCAGCTGCTGTAGCAAACGTTCTAAGTTCCAAGCGTTCAATTTCTAGGTGGCGGTATAATATGTCTTATACTTTCTTTGATGATATTTTTAACCTCACAACAACTGATTGTACATACATCGATCTCCTGGTGAAAACACGGCAAATCGCTTCTGCACTATGAATTCCCAAAACTAACTCCAGGTTTGCAACGCTCTTGATATATCCATTCCATGAGAGGTGGTGCGATTCACCATCTAACCTTCGATCAGTTAGTGTTGCTAGGCTTCAGGCTCTCTCAAACAGTTCGCAAGTGTTGATGGCACATTCTCTTGGGGCAGTAGTACTTATTGCATCTGATACACTCCAACTTGGGGTTATCGTGTTTTTCAACAGCCAATGCAGCTTCCAGATTCTGCGAGAAAGCTCTTTGATAAGACAACAATGCCTTTATCTAAGCCTTGAGTCCCAACTTTTGCATTTGAGAAAATTGAACCTTTTATTTGCTTTGTTAAGTTCAGATCATGTATTTATGGACTCCATCACCTGTCATTGTCAGAAGAACATGTATTCTGAGCACCATTACTGTTGAATGAAGAGCACTTCTAATCTGTGCTGTGCCGATCCAAGCTCTTATGGTAGAGTAGCAAGGTAGGTATCCATGTTCATGTTTTTTTAAACAACTGGTTTTTGGACTTCCTATCACCTATGGGTGTTTATCACTGCGTTCTGCTTACATCAAGGACAACAGTTGACTTGTTTACGGCGCTCCACATGGCACTTGTCACTTATTCGAGGTATGACTTGGAAAGATGTAAGTCCAGTTCAGTCCATATTGTACAGCTACCGAAGGTACTTTTCTCTACTTCGTTTATATCCATGCAACCAGTGTCAATTGTTCTATCAACTTTATTTGCTTCATGCTAAATCACTACTGATGAAATTGAGATTTTTTTTGGAACTGGTAAGCCAACCAAGCGGAACAGCTGAAACTGAATATCCTAATTTGGCAATCATTTGCTTTGACTGAATTATAGGTCCACTTAAAGGTACATTGAAGTGCAATGGTTGAACCATTCTAGAAGCAAGGCGATGTCGTATCTTCATACTTAGCACAATAGATAACTCAGTTGTTATGACCTATGCAAAGCTTGACATTTTTTCCAGTTTTAATACTTGGATAAGTGACTTGGCAACATACTGTTCACAATTGTCTTTTCTCAATGCCAGGTCTACCTTTAGGAATCTATTTGTTTCAGATCTACTACATGTCGCTTCTCTTAGACATGATTCAACTGTTCTATCTAACTTTCCTCTATCGAACATGCTTCTACAGATTTGATCAACTGAATTTCACCTTATTTACTTTCTGCTCTCCTCTTCCTTTTTCCTGCAAACCATACTTACTTTAATTGGGTGCTGCTATAAATTATCAGAGGTAAGATAAATACAGTACCCAATTCTCTAACCATTGGAAGAGAAAATTTACACGGGGCAGTCTCTACGCACTTCGGGATAATCTTTTCGCTGTCCAGAATCTGAATATTAATGTCTCACTATTGCTCTATCTCAAACTCAAGGGCATCCACAAGGTAAATGAAATTGTTAAGTTACTTCGAATCACTATAATGAAAGGCTTTAGGTGACAACAAACATTGTGAAGCTTGGAAGTTCAATTAATGAGATAAAATTTAGATGAGGACAAATAATACAGTTGAATTCGTAGAATCAAGAAATTGTGTCATATTACTGATAAGAAATAGACATTTATGAGGACACATTTTGTTCTGAACCGGTGTCGAAGAATGTCGTGTTAACTAGGGTTACTGTACTATAACTAGAAATAATTTACACAACTAGAGAAATTGATCTAGTAAATAGATTTAGAAGTGGGATACTGCAGTTTCAGAGCGATAAAAGGATACAACCTAAAGCAGAAATCAAATTGCTGAACAGACACCGATTTGCCTGAATTCATGGAAGGATTGGAAGAAGATGTAATTTATGAGTGGCAATGCTACTTGACATGCAGGTTATGTAGGATGTCTTTGTTTTTCTCTTTCTGCAGGATGATCAAGAACGTTGTAACGTAAAGCAATTCATGGAAAAATGACAATGTAGAATAATGTTTTGTTTATGTCCCTCAAGAACGTTTATTAAAGCTGAAATTACTTCTACTTACTTAATCCCGCATGCCTAGTGATACTAGTGATACATGGGGCTTCAGAAAGGACTTTCCATGCTCTCCTGTCCTGTGCAACCTTCAGCGCAGAGCCCCACGTCAGAGATGCGGTGTCCAGTTCCTCTTCCATCATGCCTCCATGTTGTCCGTGGTCTGCCTTTCTTTCTCTTCCTTCTGGTGTCCAAGTGAGGGCTACCCTTGCAGGCATTTCTTGTCTCATTCTCATAACATGTCTGAGCCATTTCCATCTTCTCTTTTTGAGTATGTCATTCATTGCCTCTTGTCTTATATCTTGGAGTAGTTGGTTATTGGATATTTTTACTGGCCAAAAGATTCCCAAGATTCTGCGAAGACAAGAGTGGTGGAAAACTGACAGCCTGCTAGTATCTCCTTTGGTCATCCTCCAACACTCTGATCCGTAGAGCAAAACTGGCAAAACAATGCTTTTATAGAGTTTAAGCTTTGTGGTCCTATTGTAGATTTTGGACTTCCATACTGGTTTCATTCTGGCAAAAGCGGTTCTGGCCTTACTTAGACGTGATTTTATATCTTCCTCTGTGCCACCATTTAGTGTCAGTACGCTACCAAGATATGTAAACTGCTCAACCCTTTCCAGTGTTTCATTTTCTAACATTACTGGTTGTTGGATTTCACTGTTTGTCATAATTTTTGTTTTTCCTGTGTTTGTTTTGAGGCCTACTGTCTTTGCCGTGCTGTGAAGTATTGTACTTTTCTCTTGTATATGTTCGTATTTGTGTGACCTAGGGCTATATCATCTGCAAAGTCCAGATCCTCAAGCATATCGAAAGGGTCCATCTTATTCCTCTTGGTGCTTGTTGATCTATGGCATTTTTTAGCACCCAGTCAATTGTAATACTAATCAAAGCTGACTATGCTCATTACATATGTCTAAACAAATAGGAAAAGAGATCTTTGTTGGTGTTGGTAAGAGAACAAATGAGGCAGGAGCTCAGGCTGTAGCTGAAGCATTCCCAGAGTATGCTGTGTCAAAGGTCAACTTTGCCAATTGTGATGCTCTTCACTTGAAAGATGTCTTCAACATGGCAGGTCGCAATGTTATGGCTGTGGCACCAGGTCCAGATGTCCAGGCTGTGTTACGGGTAAGTAGAACAATAGATAACATCATTCCATGAGTATGATTTGTAAAGTTCTTCTTCTTTGCGTCTGTTCTTACTACCATTTTTAATCACTCTTTGTGATATGTTTGATCTTTGCCAAGAACGTGTATACGTTGCACATTGGTTTGGTAGACCCCTATGCGCATAGACTTCTACACATTTAGGACACATGCATCTGATTTCAGCCACACCTCCTTAGTCGCCTCTTACGACATGCGTGGCAGGTAACAGTGGTTCTATTCTTTACACCCCACACTTGGGCTTCGGTAACCACTCAGGCGTCGTAAGTTGAAACATGAATGGTGACACACAACTGGGTGGAGGTACTTGTACAGACAGGGATAAGAAAAATCACCTTCAGTTTTGTCACTGAGCACGGTAATGAATGAGCTGATAAATTGGCTGGCATAGCTATAATATCAGAGGAAGCCGCAATGGACCGAAATTACATTCTTAACACATTGAGAGAGTTATTACGAACGGAGGAGTTTCAGGGTTGTGAATCCCAGTCGCTGATCAGATTGAGAGAGATGGGTGTCGATATTGGTACAGCCCAAAAAGAACGACATACCACATATGCAAAAATATTGATTAATCAACATTGAACTGGCGTGTTGGACTGCTGGATTTGTTGAGGCGGAGATCGGAGCCCCTATGGACATGTCTGGAGTGCTATGAAGATAGTCCTCAATTAATTAATAACATCATCATCTAGATGTCTGCGAAAAATAATGAACATAAAATTCAGAAGTGAAGGAATCAGAGAAATGTGTGGTCAACCACTAGTAACAACTGTTATAAGAAGGAGAAGGTGGAGATATGTTGTTCATGCCGTGAGAAGAAATGTCTGGTCAACCACTAGTGACAACTGTTATAAGAAGGAGAAGGTGGAGATATGTTGGGCACACCTTGAGAAGAGATGATCAAAGAATAACATAGCAGGGATTGAAGTGGGATGCAAAGGGTTCAAGAAAGAGGACACCTTAGGGAGACCATGAAACAAACTTTGCTGAAAGAGGCAAGAAATATATCTTAATTCCATGGAAGAGATAGAGCAAGATGTCAAATTTTTCGGTGTGGAAAAATTACTTGCAGGCCCTATGTAACGTATAACGATACGAGAGGAATTATTATTATGATTATTATTACAGACAGGGGAGAAACAGGGATGAAGTTGCTAATAAACTCCAGGAAGAACTGAACCGCATAATGGCCTGGTGTGATGTTTCTGGTGCATCGATAAACCATACCAAAGCTGTGTTATCATGGTTCTCCCTAAATAATCACATTGTGAAGTCTGACACACCACATGTTACTTTAGATGGACATACACTCACCCGAACAGCATCTATGAGTTATTTGGGTGTAAAATTTGATCGCAGTCTATGCTTTAGGAACCATATCGACCAAGTTATTGCCAAGGCTCGCAACACACTATCCGCACTGAGAATCATGGCGGCTGCTAACACCTTGTGCTCTTGTACCAAGGTATTTTTCTGTCATGTATAGAATATGCATGCGCTCTCCTAACAATTAGTCCTACGCAAACAGTGAGACTGGAAAGAATTCAGAATGAGGCTATGTGCATCATTCTGGGATGCACCAAAGATACACCAGGAGTGTCAATGCCATTCCTTCTTGACCTCCCAACTATTGCTAACAGAATTGAAACTTGGAGCGTTCGATCATATCTAAGAATCAATGTAAACAAGGAACATCCTCTCCATGAAGAACTCATTAAGGAGAAGGGTGTAGACTCAAGAGAGGCAGATCATGGCTGAGTCAGGCGGAAGATACGCTTATGAAAATATGTGATCCTTCCGGAATTGAAACAGGAGAGGAATGGATTGCTGTGTCACCTCAATTTCAGACTGCTTTCACCGTTATTACATCTATTAAGAAAAACTGCGAACAAAATAATCTATCACTGCTAAACGTGGAGGTGGAGGCTCTCTTGAATGACATCATCAATGATACAGAGGAGTTTCAGGGCTGTGAATCCCACTCGCTGACCAGATTGAAAGAGATGGGTGTCAATATTGGTGCAGCCAAAAAAAACCGACATACTAAATATGCAAAGAGATTGATTAATCAACATCGAACTGTCGTGTTGGGTCGCTGGACGCTGCTGGATTTGCTGAGGCGGAGATCGGAGCACCTATGGACATGTCTGGAGTGCTATGATGATAATCCTCATATAACTGATATTATTATGATTATATTATATTGTGTAATAAATAATATTGTATCTATTGTCATTAACCACTGATGTTCTCTTCAACAGCAAATGCAGGATGTAGCAGATTACCCATACCAGGTCATGCAAATGGACTCTCGTATGGCCACGGATATGTTGTATGTCAACGGTCATTTGATACATCACGTTAGAAACGAGATGGGAGACAAGAGCTATGGGGTAAGGCTACTCTGTTTGCTTTTGTTCATAAGTATGTTTCTTGTGTTTAGTAAATAAGCTCATTAACCAATTGGATACTGAATTGAAAAACCGGATTGTTTCTGAGTTTAATTTAAGTCCTATTTTCCCATTGCAGGTGTATGTACAATGTCAATGTCAGCTGCAGTTTTCTGAATTATTAACCGGTTTTTTTATGAGTAATAATTTTGTAGGTAAATGTGCCTGTGTGGTACCGGAGCCCACAAGGGAAGCTAAGAATAGTACCACTGCGATCTACCAGACATGTCATAAGAGGCGACTGATGTAGGACCTAGGAAGCTACCCTAGTAAATAAAAAGCATTGCAGAAATCGGATGTGCTGGCCTACTTGTTGTAGACACATAACTGGCACAATGTACAATTGCTCTTAGGCTCAGTTCACATACAAATCACACAGAATGCTTAACAAGTGGTCGATATGGAGCGTTTGAAGAAGAAGAAGAAGTAGGTAAATGAATTTTATTTAAGACAGATCTCAGTCAGTTAAGTTATATACAGGTCTGCTTGAAGTACAATGACATCAGTTCAGTAACCAATGATCAAATACTGTGTGACATAAAGCCAAATAACAAGAGTTTAAACTTCTGCTCCTAAGAGAGAGAGAGAGAGAGAGCAAAGCTTGAAAAGATTTGACGAGAAGAATATTTGAGGACAGAGAATCTACAATATATGAAGCTAGAAGGAATTGCAAGGATAGCTAAAGATAGGAAGACTTGACATGAGTTGCACCTGGTCTCCAACTGACGTTACAAAGGCGCAAGAGAGAGAGATAGGACACAGGACAATAGCCCAAGCACAGCTGACTCATTAAAGAAGAAGAAAATCGTTTCAGATATTGCACCAGAGTGGTTACCGGGCCCAAATTTGGGGTGTAAAGAATAGAACCACTGTTACCTGCCACACATGTCGTAAGAGGTGACTAAGGAGGTTTGGATGAAATCGAATGTACGTGTCCGCTAGGGAATGCTAACCCAAACAAATGCTTGCAGAAAACGGATGCACCAGGCCATAAGGCGCATAACATGGTGCAACGACCCTCACAATGAGGAATGGGATAACGGATTCTACGGTCGCCAATCTGCCTCGGAGATTTAGCCATGCAGTAAGAATGTCAGACCTGCCATCACGAGGGTGGCCAAAATTTACTGCGGGAAGAGGTTGGCACAAACGGGAAGCAGAAATCATAGGAATTATATCCTACAGAACTGCCCCCAGTATGCAGTCTTGAGAAAAAAGAGGTGGCCCTCTTACACCAGCATCCAAGATAAACTGTATGGCATGGCTGATAATCTGAGGCAGATGGCTGCCTTTATTAGAGAATCGGAAATCTCAATCTAGTGAGAACGCAAAAGACAAACTGAATGACGTGGCTGATAATCTGAGGCAGACGGCTGCCTTTATTAGAGAATCGGAAATCCCATCTAGTGAGAACACAGAAGAAAGAAGTTTCAGATATTGCAAACATTGTATTCTTCTTCTTCTTCTTCACAATTCAATTCCCAACAGAGCACAGGTCTTCAACAAACTTCTTCCAGCTCTTCCTCTCTCCTGTATCCTTTCCAATTCTTTCCATGTTTTACCTATCCTTTAAATATCAGCCACCAGCTCTCTTCTCCAGGTATGGCTAGTTCTTCCTCTACTCTTCTTTACTCATATTGTATTGTAGATTCAAAATATCACATTGTTGCCATCATATATTGTATGGAGCTATCCTCTTGCTACTAAAGCTACTACTAAACCTTCTTGTTCCCACTGGAGCATATGGTTACAACTATCACTTTCCTACTACTGCTACCTCTAAATCTTGCTGTTTCCAATGTTTTCTGCCTACATTTGAAATTTTGATCCCATCTTCTTTCCTTCCTTTCGTTTGCTTGAAATATGTCTATATATTCAATGTTGTCTCTTGTATGAACTTCACTGTCTTTTGTAGCTCACACAGAGGTCCGTGTAGTTTTCTGTCCAGTGTTGTTTCGTTAGGCCAGTGAGTTTGCCTCAGTGTATCATATTCGGGCAGTCTTGAAGTATGTGCTCTGCAGTCTGGTGTGCCTGTCCACATGTACACATGGCTGAATTGCCAATCTCGAATTTTGTATACATGTGGCTGCAGAGTCGATTGTGTCCTGTTCTAAGGTGCAGAATGACAACTTGTTCCAATCTGCTCATATTATAGTAATCGTCTTGTGTTGGTATTTGTGGCTTTCTCATTGATTTAATCATCCTTTTCTATTGGTGATAGGTAACTGGCACATCCGGTTGCTTTCCTGCAGCACCTTCCATGGCCAATCGGCCTGCTGTTTCATTTCCTGGTATTCCGCAGTGAGAGGGTATCCACTGCAAGACGACCCTGCGCTGCTTGGACAATTTAGACAGTAGATCCCATCTTGAATTGTGTATTTATCTGCATATATTTAACAAAGCATGTGTAGAGTAGTGATTATGCACCAATCATATCCAATCCTAGCAGCATCCATATTGACCTAATTAGATCTATCGACAGCATGCAAATGAGATCATATCTGTGTATAATTTTATATGATATAGTACATTACATATCTGATGTATAATATCGTGCAATAACATTGATATCAATATACTGTTATGATATATCGATGCATAATTCTGTAGCATCACCAATATTACATGTTATGATATCGTATCGATTGCAATAACGTTCTGTAGCATCACAATATATTACATTGTTATGATAATCAAGTATGACGATTGCAATAACGTTCTGTAGCATCACAATATATTACATGTTATGATATCGTATCGATTGCAATAACGTTCTGTAGCATCACAATATATTACGTGTTATGATATCGTATCGATTGCAATAACGTTTTGTAGCATCACCACATATTACGTGACTGATTACATCTATGTACTGAATAATACTTGCACAAAGCATGATTGATGAGACATACTCAAACTCCAACTATAACGGAATGTCAATAGAATGCATCAAAACTAATCACAAGATGATGGACAATACTAACCAAAGGCATGCGGTCCTCCATCTTGAGTTTGATATTGTGGATCTGCAGCGACTTGTTTCGTTTCTTTAGATATTGGACCAGTTTGTTCCACGGATATTATTCGAGTCGAGATGAACATGGATCAGTTGACGTTTGGTGGACGAGGGATAACAGGCCTGTCTTTGCTATGTCTTAAGTTGGACACTTATGCGTCTCTCATCTTCGGCTAGTGGAGTAAGTCTGTTGATGGTGGAGTAAGTGTGTTGATGGTGGAGTAAGTGTGTTGATGGTGGAGTAAGTTTGTTTGATGGTGGAGTAAGTGTGTTGATCGTGGAGTAAGTGTGTTGATGGTGGAGTGAGTGTGTTGATGGTGGAGTAAGTCTGTTGATGGTAGAGTCTGTTGATGGTGAGAGTGTAACGTGAGTAAGTCTGTTGATCGTGTAGTGTTTTGATCGTAGTGTGTGATGGTGGAGTGAGTTTGTTGATGGTGGAGTAAGTATGTTGATGGTGGAGTAAGTGTGTTGATGGTGGAGTGAGTTTGTTGGTGGAGCGAGTCTGTTGATGGTGGAGCGAGTCTGTTGATGGTGGAGCTAGTGTTTATGGGGAAGTGAGTGTGTTGATGGGGAAGTGAGTGTGTTGATGGGGAAGTGAGTGTGTTGATGGTGGAGTAGTCTGTTAAAGTCAGCGAAATTAGTTTCTGCTGATGAAATAATGATAAATTGCTTGTGATTACAAATTTATACATGCAAGACATGTACAGTTATTCATTATTTCTCTGTGAACTGGGTGACGGTGAAGTTAATTATCTCAGAACTCTGTGACAGTGAAGGTAGTTCTGTGTGATGGTGAAGTTAATTATCTTAGAACTCAGTGACGGTGAAGTTAGTTTGGTGTGACGGTGAAGTTAGTTATCTGTGAACTTAATGATAGTGAGTTTAATTATTTACAAACTCGCTGACAGTGAAGCTAGTTCTGTGTGACAGTGAAGTTAGTTCTGTGTGACGGTGAAGTTAATGCTCAGAACTATGTGAGGAAGTAGTTCTGGTGAAGTGAAGTTAATTATCTATGAACTGGGTATACTTTTGGTCTTATTTGTTACCTAAATTTTAACCAGACCATTTGTAAATTAAACATTTAAGTATACAGGGTGTTCAAGATAAAAGTAGCTTGGTCAATGGAGTCAATCTGGCATATATTTATGAAAATGAGAAGGTTCGATTATGACGTAGTATAGCTCAAGTACACTGGTATCTTTGTGATTATGGTGTGGGAAGTTGCGATGAACACATGTGGCGAAAGAACGAGCTAATCAGAGCAGGTTTAAATAGTAAATAGACAAATCACAATACATACCTGGCATTGATTTGTCAATGGGGCTGCTTTTATCTTGAACACCCTGTATCATCTTGTACAGAATACATATATTAACTCAATAATTTGTATATTTTTTCCTAGCTACTGGATGAGAAAATTTTGTGGCCTCGGCACCATGTCCAGTTAACGGAACTTGCTAAAGTTGGCGGCACCATAAGCAGCTTGGCTATACTCATCACTCGCACACGCAACCCAAAACGTTTCATTAGTAATATCCAGGATGAAGATCTCGGCTACTTTACGATGTGGAAGCGTGGAACTGATGCACAATCTCACTTGAACTAGTTCGTTTATTATTTCTAGTTCATAGCTGTCATTATTTTGTTTCTCTTGAGCATATTTTGGTTGTATCTGCTTGCTTTTATTATCCTAGATAATCATTATAATAATTGAGAAGTTGTCTCATGTTTTGTCTCGTCGTATTTACAAATAGATGTTGAATCGATCCACCGATTTAAGCAGTTTGGAGTTAACTGTTTCACTGGTAGAACTGAGGGGCAGAGTGAGAGGTGTGTTTGTCGGAGATCGCCCGCCTATATGGCGGGGGACACTGTTAATAAGGAAAGCAGGCCTTCATGCAAAAATCAGCCAGAAGCTTAATACCTGGCGCCTGACCGCCTAAATTCATAGCGGCGAATGCAGAAAGAGGAATGTGTTTAACCAGCGAGCCACAGGAATCATCAGTATGCATACTCTTCGATATCTGTTGGGGAGACTGAGCACATATGGGTCTGCCTGGAGTGCAGTGACGTCAGTTTAGTAACCAATAATATTTACTAATATGTTTTTCACAAGGAAATCGATTCCTACTTCTCTTAGTCACCTTTTATGACATGGAAGAGAAGGCAGTGGGTCAAAAGGCGAAGGATTTACTTCATCACACTTTGTTCCCCCATATGGTTCTGTCCCTGTCTGCAGAAATGGTAAACCATCTACCAAAAGTGTTGCACAAAGTACAAAACTTCGTAGCTCCGCAACAGTCTAGGGATCTCATAAAAAAATTGCACATGTGAATCGGTTTCGGATTTGAATCTTGAACATCTTGATCACTTTGACACAGAGAACCCATAGACAGTGGTTCTATTGTTCGCTACCACAGAAACCACATGGAGGATTCCAATATATCGATAGAGTCAAATCACTAACCAAGAACTGTTTTTCCAAAACATACAAGATCATATGCGCATAATAATAAACATATTCTGGACTTGGATTGATGTTGTCCTTAGAAGGAACGCCATCACCAACCTTGCGATGATAAGAGCCACAGAGAGAAGATTAAGGAGAGATACACCAAAGACAGCTTAACGGAGAAATGGGAAACTATGAAATAAGGACCATAAAACAGTTATGTGGTAACTCAACTAAAGATAACTGTGGATTAAGTCAGTTGGAGAGAGTTTGTTGCTGCCCAGCAAGATGTCATCAGTTATGTGGTAACTCAACTAACGATAACTGTGGATTAAGTCAGCTGGAGTTTGTTGCTGCCCAGCAAGATGTCATCAGTTATGTGGTAACTCGACTAAAGATAACTGTGGATTAAGTCAGTTGGAGAGTTTGTTGCTCCCTAGCAAGATGTCATCAGTTATGTGGTAACTCAACTAAAGATAACTGTGGATTAAGTCAGCTGGAGTTTGTTGCTGCCCAGCAAGATGTCATCAGTTATGTGGTAACTCAACTAAAGATAACTGTGGATTAAGTCAGTTGGAGAGAGTTTGTTGCTGCCCAGCAAGATGTCATTAGAATCTGTATCGTTGATCTCTCATCAAGGACAAATGAAAAAGCCATGATATTACTAAGTTATGTAAAGTCACTTTATAATTCTGACTATTTGTATGTGGGCTTTAGTCATTGTATGGTTCGATTCTGATTTATCGTTGTAGGCTTTACTATTGTATGGGTTGCTTTTGGTGCTTTACTATTTGTATGTGGGCTTTAGTCATATTTGTCTTTTGTGTGGCATTAGTCATTGTTTTGTTCTATTTGTATGTGGGCTTTAGTCATTGTATGAGAGCCAACCTGCTGCCTTGCAGGTAGGCTGGGGACAGCCAAAGGCTGACAGAGCGAACCCAGTAAATGCTGGCTGAAACCGGACACGTCGCCGAAGGATACGCACCAGAGCTCCAAATGGCACTGAATGATGTGATGTAAAAAACGTTCTTGGCAAAGGCTGTTTATATATCACAATAGGAATGATGAAAATGGCCAAAAAGAACGATCGTGTGTGAGCCGCAGTAGTGTAATTGTTAGTGCACTCGCTTCTTAGGCTAGTGGTCCGAGTTCAATTCCAGAGTGGGCGGGAACATTTTCCGACCGCTTTCAGGCAGACCGGCTGGCGGGGTGTTGACATCGCTCACCGTGAGCCGATAGTAAATGAAAAACACCGGCCTAACACTATATTATCCACTATACATCCTTGAGGTATGAGAAGGGCTTTAGTCACTGAATAGTTTTGATTATTTGTATGTGGGCTTTAGTCATATTTGTATGTGGGCTTTAGTTATTGTACAGTTTTGGGAATTTATATTATTGAAAAATCTCTGAGGGCCACAGAGATGTGGTTTTACAGAAGAATGATGAGAATTCCATGGACTGCTAAAATGACTAATGTGGAGGTGTTGAATGAGGTCAAGACACAGAGAAAGCTTATCATCAATTATAAGAATGTGGAAGTCATCATTTTCTGACATGTGATGAGGAAGGAGGTTTAGAACACATTGTGACAACCGGTAAAATCGAGGGAGACGAGACTGAGAGAGAAAATTTTGGATAACCTGACTTAATGGCATGGTAGAGCGGCAACATCTGAGTTGATAGCATGGTAGAGCGGCAACATCTGAGTTGATAGCATGGTAGAGCGTCAACATCTGAGTTGTTGGCATGGTAGAGCGGCAACATCTGAGTTGATAGCATGGTAGAGCGGCAACATCTGAGTTGATAGCAAACAGATTTGTAGATACCCATGATCGCCTACGCCAGCCGGCACGGCACCTGATGATGTTTAACTTTTGCATGTAATAGTTTTGTGTATGTAATTTTGGCATGTATCAGCAGCTGTTTATGATTTACCTTATGATTATGTTGCATTTATTTCTGAGAATTTGTTAAGCATCTAGTTGCTTGTACTACTCATGTCATTGAAAAAATCTGGCCAGCAATGGCGGAATGCGGGAGGGCCATTCAGAGTCCGGACTGTTTGATTCTGAACACGACTTTGCTAGCGCATTTCTGCCATGTTTGGTCAGGTATTTTCCGGTTTCTTTGCCGAGCTACTGAGTTAGTGCTTGAGCAACGCTGTGAGCTTTGAATGTTACATGGAATGCTTTTGCTGTGTCAACCGTGCGTTTGTTGTGTGTATTCAGAAAATGGCGGACAGTGGTTATGACGAACAAACTCAATCTGCCGTATGCAGTTATATTGCGGTGCAGAAAGCTGGATTTTGTCGTGATTGATGTTCCCTTCGACAAGAATTGCAATTCAAGTGATGAACAGTTTTGTGTTGCTACCTTAGCGACGGCCATATGCATTTATGCGGGCAGGTTGCTTTTGTGGCATGTACGCGGATGTTTCATTCTGGAATTAGTTCACACAGGAAACATTTCACAGTTGTTAGCATTTTGTGTGATTTTCATTGGCACAGAAACGGAGCAATTATGGGGTGACCCGTTGCAGTGAAGTTGGAACGTACTTATGAACTATGAACTCATGTTATATCTGAGATAGTACTTGTCTAGTTTATATGTCTCTTCTATTGATGTTTCAATTTGCAATAACAGCGGAGACATGACATATGTTTCTGTGTATGTTCTAACAGATGTCACGGCGCCTTTACTGTAGCATACTAATTTTATGTCCGTCTTGTACGTTTATAAAGAATTGTAACATGTTCATTTGTTTATTTAAAATATTGTTCGCTTTTAAACATAAATGTTACCAGACTACGTCTAAAAGGGTGTAAAACCAAAGGATTAACTCAGTTACACAGAGTTTTACTCCTTAGGGATCGGTCCCTCTCCACAGAAATGGCACGCCATCTGCTGAGAGTAGTGCACAAAAGTACAAACTCCGTAGCTCCAGCAACAATACTAGTGGTCTCTGAAAAATGCACTCGCAAACAGAACAGCATTTTCGGATTCCTATCAGACTTTGTTCAAGAGAGCAAGACAGATAGCAATACAGTAGGAGGTTAAAGAAAAAGTAAAGATAGATTGAAAACAAACTCAAGAAACAACTCTCTATCAATAACCAGACATTCACTTGACTGGAACCCACATGGAAAGAGAACAGAGTGGGGAAACCAAAGAATACCTGGACAAAGGACAGTAGAAGAGGAGGTCAGAATCTCATGGGCAGAGCTGAAAAAAAAAGTTGGTCAAGAAAAGAATTTGGTGAAAAGTATAAGGTTTTCTGTGTCGCTTCGTTATTCCACAAGATTGATTGATTGGACCATTATCATTGCACTTCGGTGAGTAACCATGTGTGCTCTGATATCTTTCTTACACAAGAACATCTCAGCTGCAGAGCACAAACTCCATAACAATGGTCCCTGATGTAATTTAGAAAATGGTAAAAATGTTTTGTATAAATTTTATTTTAATGAATTTTGCCTGCACAGCGGCTTTCCAGCCTACCCATCTCGAACTGCCAATAGTTATTTTACTTGCTCAACTTAAACACGACTTATGTTTTATCGTCCATTTCTGATAGGACTCGATCTCACCTACACTAAAATCATGGATCTCTAAAAAAAATATCCTGATGGCTCCACAAGGAAGCGAACCGAGTACCTTTGTAGCGGAAGTCAAGTACCTAACCCCAATGCTACAGATTCCCATATTCCACACAAAGTCATGTGTAGTGTTGGATATTACTAATTTACTCGCCCGATTGGTTACTGGGGCCCAAATTTGGGTGTAAAGAATAGAACCACTGTAACATGCCATGCATTTCGTAAAAGGTGACTAAGGAAATTTGGCTGAAGTAGGATACACGTGTCTTAAACGTGTAACTGCGTTTAGGGCCTACCAAACCAACGTATACACGTTTTTGGCAAAGATGAAACATATCACAAAGAGTGGTTAAAATTGGTTGTAAAGAACGAACGCAAAGAAGAAGACTAATATACTGAAACATTCACAAAGTTACTTTATATTGTAACACAAGTGAGGTTCAACTTTAAAAAAAAAATTTCAGTAAATTGTTCCAGATCCGTTTTGTAGTTTTTATTGTTATAATGAACATTCCTAATTTTTGTTTTATTATACACTTTGTCGACATGAGTCTCAAATTTCATCATAATACACATTGGCATATTTGATATTATAGATTATAAATATGTTGTGTCAACGGATGAAGATGTGGTTTTATAGAAGAATAAAAATTCTATGGATTGTTAGAATTAATTGAAATTTGCTGAGTGAGGTCAATGAAAACGTGAACTACCGTCTCCGATAGGGCTAGGAACTCAATCTCACCTACACTGAGATCAGGGATCTCTGGAAAAATATCTAGATAGTTCCACAAGGTATCAAACCGAGTACCTTTATCAACGAGAGGCAAGAACCTAACCGCTATGCTACAGAGGCCAACATAACAACCTAGTTTGCAGTATGTTTTAAGACTAGTTATCGGTTACATCCTGTAATATTGTACTTTCATTAACTCTTTGTGGACCAAACGCCACACTACGTGGATTTGGGTTGGACAAATTTTTAATAAGAGCCATGCTAAAGGGAGTTTTTTATTCTGAAAACAAATGGCTTGTAAAAAATGACTTTTGCCCTGGTCCACTAAGAGTTAATGTGTTGAATTCATCTTTGAGGTTCCATAATAATTCTTTGTCTAATATCACAACAAAACACAATAGATGAATACACATACCTCATTCATTCTACAGTATTAAAATAAGCATATACCAGTTTGTGTGTGTCTAAAAGGGATCCAAAGGCGAAGACTTGACATAATTGCACCGGGTTTCCCCATATGGCTCCGTTCCTCTCTGAAAAAATTGCACGCCACCTTCCGAGAGTACAGTACAAGACAAAATTGTATATCCAGCAACAATCATAGGGACCTCACTGCAGATTTGACTCAGTCTGGATTGGAACCCATAACCTTCAGAACAACAGGTAAATATCTTAACCACTTCACTATTGAGACCCACAAAGTGTGCGTGTGTACATCTGGTATGTGCGACGTCCATAGCATTTTTATACATCATTTTATTTCCAATTCAGGTATTATAATTATGAAATGCATTCCCAATTGCTTATAAACATGTTATTTGTGTAAGCTTGTTCTTGTCTTGCTAAGTATTGACTATGTTTGAGCGTTGCCTCCGATAACATGAGGCCGGCAGGCTCAGGTAAAAAGTCAAGAATTAAAACCACAACCATTGCGTGACCTCGCATTCTGGTATTGTTAGATAAAGACGTGTTCACTTTAAAATCGACTCAAAATGCTAAATCAAGGTTATATATTATGTTACAAGTTAAGTTTAACACTTAAGGAATATCAGTATTATTATTTTTCAATCATGGATTCATAGAATTGAGTAAAATTACAAAAAAGTTTACAGTGTTCTTTCTGTAAAACATATACAAAAACTAGCCCACATTAAACAGGAATTTTGGTTTTCCTGCCTTGAGCTAGTCGGTCTTATGTTGCCGGGGCCACGGTTTGAGTTTAAACAGCTTGTTTTTTGTCTCGAAAGTATTGATTTAATTTTTAAGTTTTGTAGCAACAAGTCACAGCATTTCTACAGCACTGCATATATAGATTTGTTTCATGTGTTTTGCATTTATTTTAACTTTTAAATACACTTCACATTTGTCTCATCTTTGTTGAGTCACATTTTATTAGTAATAGTATTAAAGAGTTTGTATGCTTGATAATGCTGGGGTTTTCTGGCTAGCTCACATGGTAGGGTTATTGTGGAGCATACAGGACAACTATTTCGTCTTCTTCTTCAGCGATCTCTGGTCATGCGCTTAGTTTACTGTGGGCCACAAACTGGAAAGTCAGCTTCAGGTTTCCCCCAAAGCTTAGTTTTCAGGTCGACTGGACAGCACAGAATGCTATGACGTCGAGTCAGTAACCAATGTTTGAAATGCTTTGTGCTGATTAGCATAATCATGTCAGTGGAGCTTTTAGCTCTTCAGCTCGGTGCCATGGACATCGTAACCCTTTGGTTCGGTGCCACGAACACTATAAATCTGGGGAACCTGTGGCTTTTCTGCCAGCCCGCGAATTGAACCCGCACTCACAGAGGGCTATATCTAAGGACAGATATGAACTGATCATTCTGTCAGTCATCAGATGACTGTACAGTCAAAGAATTGAATAATTTCCTTCTTCCAGTCAACTCCGTTCTCTTACAGAATCAGTATATTCAAAGAACTGGTAAAATAGAGAACCTTAGATTCTGTATCTGTGGTGCTATATTTCTTTCCCTGCAGAGCTGATCAGTTACATGAGGACTATCATCATAGGACTCCAGACATGTCCATAGGTGCTTGATCTCCGCCTCAACACGACAGTTCGATGTTGATTAATCAATCTTTTTGCATCTTTGGTATGTAGTTCTTTTCGAGCAGTACAAATATTGACTCTCCAGCTCTCTCAATCTGGTCAGCGAGTGGGATTCACAACCCTGAAACAACTCGGTTCGGAAAGACTACCTCAGTGCGTTAAGAATGTCACTTTGGTCCATTGCAGCTCCCTCTGTTATAAGCTTGCCAGCCAGTCTATCAGCTCGTTCATTACCCCTGACTCCTGCATGCCCAGAAACAAAAATGATCTCTGTGATCTTCACCTAGTACCTTCATCCAGTTTCGTCTCAATCATGGAGTCGCTGAGAATAAAAACACGAGAGCTGATATTCAAGTCAAAGCTACCACACTGACAACACATCAATATGCAGAAAAAACCTGTACAACACAAATAAACAAAGCAAATTTAATGGATCAGCATGCTAAATAAAATACAGTGAATGATTACAAAATGATAAAAAGATTGTTTCAAGCAAGATTAATTGGTGCACCCAACAAGGGCAGAAATCAAAGTGGAATCATTTTAGATGCAATGAAAAATAAATTTAAAAATCAGATGACAATACAGCACGTTATACAGATATATAGTATTTTGATAATCATCATGTTCTCACATAGACAATTTATGTGTATTCGCTGCAAGATCATTTGAATCATTTGTCTACAAGGAATATTAGACAGTTATTCTCTGATGTTTTCCGCCAGAAAAAATTGTTATCTGACGTAAGAGAACCGCAGTAGTGCAGTTGTTAGTGAATTCACTTCTTAGATTAGTGGTCCGGGCTTAATTCCACAGTAAAAAAAAAGGAACCCTTTCATACCTTGTGGTATATAGGTCAATACAGTATTAGGCCTGTATTTTTATTGACCGTCGGCACACGATGGGTGATGTGGTCAGCATCACGCCGGCCGTTTTTACTTTCCCAGAGCATGTCTGGTACCCAGTTGAGGCTGGGTTGACCTGAGAGCCGTCTCGGTCGGGAAAAATTCCACGCGCACTGCGGGAGTTGAACCCAGACCACCAGCATTGAGAAGCGAGTTCACTAACAACTAGGCTATCAGGCTCAATTCCACAGTGGGCGTGGAATATTGTTCTGATCGTAATGACTCTCAGGTCGATCCAGCTTTAAATGGATACCAGAAAAAATCACTGGGAAGTAAAGTCTGCTGGCATGATAGTGGCCATATCATCCATCGCTCGCTGACGGTCAATGAAAAATACAGGCCCAACACTGTTAAGCTATATACTTGGAGGTATAAAAAGGGTTTCTTTACTATCTGACTAACCAGTGGTCAAGATGAGAAACCAGTTTGATAAATCAATGTTCAACAATGCTGGTTTACTTGATTAATAAGAACATCATCACTGCACTTCGGTGAGTAACCATGTGTGCTCTAATCTTTCTTACACAGGAAGATCTCAGTTGCAGTGCACAAACTCTGTAGCACTGGCGAGGTCCCCGATGTAGTTTTGAAGATGGTCAAAATATCTTGTATGAGGTTTTAATTTTTCTAAGAAATTTTGCACAGGCAGCGGCTTTCCAGCCTGCCTTTCTCAATTTTGAACTGCTAAGTGTTCTTTCACATATTTAAATTGAACATGGGACCTCAGTTTTATTGTCAGTCTCTGATAGGACTAGGAACTCGATCTCACCTACACTGAGATCAGGAATCTCTGAAAAATATCCTGATGGCTCCATGAGGGAGGAATCGAGTACCTTTAGAACGAGAGGCAAGCACCTAACCTTTACGCCACACAGGCTTCCAAACAGTTTATCGTTTTTGTGTTGCAGGAGTCCACGAGGGGAGCAAAGAATTGTAACACAGCGGCCTACAAGGCATGTCACAAGAGACGACTAAGGTAGGAACCTAGGGAAGCTACCCTAGTAAATAAAAAGCGTAGCAGAAATCGGATGTGCTGACCTACTTGTAGGCGCATAACTGGCACAGCGTAAAATCGCTCTTAGGCTCGGATCACAAAGAGTAGTTTAACAGATGATCGATATGGAGTGTTCGAAGAACAGTTTCATTACACTTGACTAAGCTTAGAATCAACAAATATTTACAAGATTTGAAAGACAGCGATTATAAATGAAACAAAAGTAACTCGACCAAAATTAAAGTTTCGACAAACAAAGAAAAAAATGAGATTAGAATGTACGTATCTCTATACTTGCCCGCGTGCCCATAGCGCGTTGGACTACGGGTGACTAGTCCTCTGTAAGTGCGGTTCAACTCTGCGGACTGGCAGAAAAGCTACAGGTTCCCAGATTTACGGTGTTCGTGGCACAGAGCTGAAGGGTTACGATGTCCATGACACCGAGCCGAAGAGCTTTCCGCTCAAGTGCTTCTGGATCGGAAAAAAAAAATCTCTATACTTAGGATGCCCTCATAGATGCACAGTATCATTCAGAGAACTGATATACATCACTGGTAACGATTTCTTAATCTTCCCTCAAATAAAAGTACTAGTAATCTTGTACAGCAGCAACCATGTGTTCACAAGGGAAGCAAAGAATAGTAACACTGAGACCTACAGAGCATGTCGTAAGAGGCAACTAAGGTACGGAATCTACCTTAGTAAGTAAAAAAGTATTGCAGAAATCGAATGTGCAGGTCAACTTGTAGGTGCACAACGTACAATCGCTCTTAGGCTCAGATCACATAAAAATCACAAAGAGTGGTTTAACAAGTGGTAGATATGAAGCGTTCGAAGATTTACAGCAGAATCAACCATTGAAAGAACTGAACCATATTATGATAAAATCCAGCAGACTGTACTATGCCAATATCTCCTTCACAAAGATACAAATTAAAAAAATTAATCCACGCAAGCATTTAAACGTTACTTACTGGTTCGAATGACAAACAAAATAAATTGTCAACTTATTTATTTAACACTTTCGCTGCCAACTATTTTTCAACCAAGTCTAGCTCATTGCCATACTATTTTTGTGGGCATGATCAGTTATTTAGGGTGATAATTTCAATAAATCTGTACCCCTGATATTGATCTATAATCATCTTCACTTGAATCGTCAAAATTTGTATCACATTCAGAGCCCGTTTTATCACCATCACTAGCTAAGGGGTAAGATCACAGTCATTTTGGACCTGACAAATCATCAGCTACATCACTCATTTTGAAAATCTTTGCTTACTTATGAAAAATCGCTCAAACATTAATTGAAAAAAAACGACTACATACATTTTAAACCTATGTATGTTTGACCCGTTAGGTGGCATCTGTGGCTTAGGGGATAGTGACTCAGTCTATTAACCTCGACGTTCTGAATCATGCTGCGGACAGTTTGGTTGCAAATTGTTTCACGTGGATTTTTACAAAAGGACGATAGCACCACCCGCTCAGAAAGCAATGGCAAACTACTGAACATAATAATGCCTAGAAAATCACAAACAGCGTTAAAAGCTGGGGTTGATTTGCAAAGTCCTGTAAAGGATATGCAATGTCTTTTTAATGTTAGATCCGCCATTTTGGAGAGCTCTTCTGAACGATAGGGAAGTATTGTGTAATGTAATACCGTTGTACGGTCAACGAAACTCCCCATGAGAAAAAGACATACCCATGGCCGACAAAAGGTGACAGTGAAAGGGAATTTGTGTTTGATCGACTTTTGTTGTCCATGGCAGCGAAAGTGTTAAAATAATATTTTATAAAAGAATGAACAAAATAAAACTGAACAATGATTTCTTGAAAAATGATCAACTAAAACAGTCATCTAACAAAATAAGAAATACCTGCAACCAAATAAATTATATAACATCTGGGGGACTGCCCAGAGTAGTTGATAGTAGCTCGGCCTGCTAGCTGTGAGACGCCTCATAGCTCGGGTTCGAACCTACTGTCCGGCATTTGTTCGAGTCCCCTGGTCTTACCAGGACGATAACGTGAGTACCTCTGAAGTCGGAGAAAATCTGCCTGTATGGCGAGGAATACTAATTACGAGTACATTGAGCACACGGCTGCCAGTGTAAGTAATTTACAATGTGCACGCTGCTGCCATTGTAAGAAATTGGAAAACAGATTTTCACGCAAAAATCAGTTTCAGAGATGAAACTTCGTCTGAGTTGAAAGCGGACGAAAAAAAAAAAAATATAACATCTGAACTTTGAGGATAGTAGAACCACATAAGACTTTTTATGTTAACAGCATTTATATAAATCATTCCTTCATACTCATGAAATCAACCGGTTTGTTCGATCATCCATTCATATGCCTGAAGTCAACCGGTTTGTTCGATCATCCATTCATACTTATGACGTCAACAGGTTTGTTCGATCATCCATTCATGCTTAAGCCAAACGGTTTGTAAGTTTTAAAATATGAATAAATAAATATATAAACAGATCTTTCAAACGAAATTGAAGCACCAAATACAGTAGCTCCCCCTAGTGTCATAATCTCGATATTAAGAAGTGGCGGCTCGTCATTAAGGGCCAGTGGGGCCGGGCTCCACCATAAATAAGGTGAACGTGTATTTATTATTTTATACATTAAAATATAAGCTAACCGAAACCAAGTTTTTTCCGAAAATCTCTGTCTGGCCCCACCAACAAAAATGATCACGAGCCGTCACTGATATTAAGTAAATGTGTTTATAAATATAACGAATAAATTGACTTGTTGAACAGCAAAAATAACTCCTCCTATACGGCCCACAATGACATCCATATACTTTAGTTAGTATTTTAACAAACAAGAAAGAAAGGAAAACTCACACTAGAACAACAGAAAATATTGATATGTAAAACTGTGGATATGGATTACCCCAGGTCTATAGAAAATATATGTAAAATAGTGGATATGCATCTACCCCGGGTCTATAGACAATTTTCCAACAAAAAAAGCGAGCCCATTTTCAAATTATGAGGTATATGAGAAAATAATGAGGTTTGGTCAACATTCTTTGTTGAACAATGGCCGATGTGGTTACCACGCCAACTGCCTTTACTTCCCAGTGTTTCTCTGGTAGCCTAATTGAAAAGGACCGACCTGATAGCAGACAGTTGGGGTTGGAGAAAAAAATCCCAATCTAATTGGGAACTTTAAACCTGGGAGCATCCGTCTACAAAACAAGTGCACTAAACACTACGCCTCTCTTCACCCGAGTGGTTACCGGGCCCAAATTTGGGGTGTAAAGAATAGAACCACTGTTACCTGCCACGCATGTATAAGAGGCGACTAAGGAGGTTTGGCTGAAATCGAATGCACATGTCCTAAACGTGTAGAAGTCTGTGTGTTTAGGGCCTACCAAACCAATGTCAACGTATACACGTTCTTGGCAAAGATCAAACATATCACAAAGAGTGATTACAATTGGTCGTAAAGAACGAATGCAAAGAAGAAGAACTATGCCTCTTATATACAACTTTGGACTTGGTACAATGACTATCAGATAAGGAATGGAAGAAAGGGACGAAAACAAACTTTATTAAGTTGAATCATCATTATTGCACTTCAGTGAATAACCATGTGTGCTCCAATCTCTTTCTTACACAGGAAGATCTCAGCGACAGTGACACACTTCTAGCACTGGCAAGGGTCCCGTGTAATTTAAAAGATGACAATTCTTGGAGGGATTTAAACAAAAATAATGACTTTTGCCTAGGCAGCGGCTATCCAGTATGTTCTCAACTTTGAATTGCCGAGTGTTCTTTTACAAGCTCAACTTGAAAGTGAACCCTACATTTTGTTATCAGTCTCTGATAGGACTAGGAACTTGATTTCAATCCCACCTACAATGAGATCAGGGATTTCTGGAAAAATATTCTGATGGCTCCATGAGGAAGCAAACTGAGTACCTTTAGAATGAGAGGCGAGCAACTAACCTCTATGCTACAGACACCCCTAAACTTATAGTGAACTAAATGGGAACTACTGTAGTATAAACTCCTTGTGGACCAGGAACCACACTAAGTGGCATTTTAACTCTATAATGGCTTTTTCCCTGGTCCACTAAGAGTTAAACAATAACAAGCATTATGCAGAAAATAGTTGAACAATTATTAACAAAGCTACAAGCTCTGGCCTTCATTACAGGCTAACGTAACAGTTCGTATAATATTTTGCCTTTTTAAACGTGCTGCGTTCATGGCAGGAGTAACAACTGTCTTCTCCGGAGAACGATACAGTTTACCTTGTGGTGTGGCAGGTTCTGCATCTAGACTGTTGTTGAGTATCTTATGGATATGTTCAATAAATAACGACACGGCCATCGATACCTCATGCACGGCCGACTCTATCTGACCTAGTTGTGGCTCCGATAGAAGCATGACATCTGTTAAATCAGAATCGCTTGTTTCACTGGACGTAACGCAGGTGGAAGATGTGGACATATCACTCTGAGATGATGATATCAACAAAGACGACATGCACTCTCTTGAATTTGATGATGACGAGTTCTGGGCATCATTAAGTTGACGGTTTAATGATGACAGCGAGGATGAGGTGGATGATGATAGTGTGGATGAGGTGGACGATGATGGAGTGTAGGAATATGACGATGCAGACACAAGTCTCTGTAAACTTTTCTGGATAAGTTCTGCACATTTGTCAAGTCTCTTGCCATCATGACTGGTACCTGCAAAAACACAACAAACACCAGCATTAATACATTTTATCGAGAGCCGCAGTAGCATAGTTGTTAGTGAAATCGCTTCATAGGCTAGTCGTCCAGGTTCAATTCCAGTCGGTGTGGAATTTTTTCAGACCTTAACTGCTCTCTGCTTAAATTGATTGATTTGATAGGACCATATGCATTGCACTTCGGTGAGTAACCATGTGTGCTTCGATATCATTCTTACACAGGAAGTTCTCAGCGGTAGCGCACAAACTCTGTAGCACCGGCAAGGCTCCTCATTGTAATTTAGAAGATGGTGAAAATATTTTGTAGGAATTTAAGTTTTTAATTTTTCGAATGAATTTTGCCAGGGCAGCAGCTTTTTAGCCTGCTCTTCTCGATTTTGAACCACCAATGGTTCTTTTATGTGCTCAACATGAACAAGGAACCTACTGTTTATCGCCTGTATCCGATAGGACTAGGAACTCGATCTCACCTACACTGAGATCAGGATCTCTGGAAAAATATCAGGATGGCTCAGCTTCAATTGAGTACCAGGAAAAGCACTGGGATATAAAGGTGGCAGGGCGTGATGTTGACCACATCCCTGATCGTGTGCCGGTGGTCAATGAATAATACGGGCCTAATAACATATTACCCTATATACCATATGGTATAACAAGAATTCCTTTTATACACATTATATCAGTTCTAGAGTTCTATATGAAGCATCAACATTGTTTTATAAAGCTACTCAATAGTTGCAGAACACGTGCAGATCACTCAGTTTGGTATTTTCTCCAATCCTGTTTGCATCACAGCGACAGGATAAGAAGAGATTTCTAGAACAAGCCCTAACCTGCTGCCTTGCACGTCGGCTGGGAACAGTCAAAGGTTGACGGAGAGCGAACCCAGTAAGCACTGGCTGAAATCGGACACATCACCGAAGGATAAACACCAGAGCTCTAAATGACGCTGAAGATGTGACGAACCACACCCGTTCTTGGTGTAGGATGTTTTATATCACAATAAGAATGATCAAAATAGCCAAAAAGAATGATTGAAAGAACAAGTCCTTTGTAGCTTCATAAATAGTGTCTTCGTCGCCTCTGAGGTCCTGCAACGCTTTTGCTTTGTATCCAATGTATCAGAGCAACATTTCTCTTTTAGGCGCAGCACTGTCTATTGGTAATCTGCTTATGTGGCTGAACCATTTAATTTGTTGTTTCTTGATGTCTTCATTTCTCAACAGGTCTCTTCTTGTTACTCCCAGCATTCTGCGTAGACAGTTCATCTCTGATGTGATTAGTTTTCTTCTATCATTTGATGTCAGCGTCCACGTTTAGCACTGGTAGCATAATGCGGGGAGAAAGATTATGTTGAGCAATGCTTTTTTTAAATGTTCATGGTGACATGTTTGCATTTTAAAATTGGCGCCATTCAGCTTGGTATTAACTGTATAGGGAATACAATCAGCAACGCTTCTTCACCAAACTTCTTCCAGCACTTCCTCTCTCTTGTCCTCCCTTCCAATTCTTTCCATGTCCTACCTATCCTTTTAATATCAGTCTCCAGCTCTCTTCTCCAGGTCTGTCTAGGTCTTCCCCATCTCATCTTTACCTGCAGGTTCCAAAACAGTGCCTGTCTTGCAATGTGTCTGACCGGCCTTCTCAAGGTGTCCTATCCATCGCCAGCACTCTTTCTTAGCTCTTTTTCCCACTGGTATCTGCTTAGTTCTTTCTCTTTCTTCATCATTTGTAATCTTATCATACCATCTCAGTCATTCTATTCTACGTAAACATCCATTTATGAAGATTTGTAGTTTTCTGTTTGGTTTCTTATGTTGTCCTCCATGTTTCCGAGCCATATAACAGCACTGACTTCACATTTCATTGAAAAATTCTCAACTTTGTGTTTGTTTTCTTATTCTTCTTCTCCTCTCGATCATTCTTCACGCCAATTTTATCATTCTTTTTGTGATATATAATTGGTCCTTTGACAAGAAGGGGGTGATCTACGTCGGGTCGATTGTGCGCCCAGGGTGACTAGGCTCGCCCATCCGGTTTCAGCCAGCTTTTGATTTACTAGGGTGAACTTTCCCTAAGTCGATCCTTTCTGCCTACTATGTCGGCCTGGATCTTTGCCTTTTCGAGCAGCTTTGCCGTATATTTGGGCGTTGTGATCTACGCCAAGACATTGAGTTACGTGTTTGTTTTGATATCCTTTGACTTCCATAAACAGCAGCGCCAGATAATCTCCCATGCTTCAGCAGGAGCAATTAACGGAAAGTATTGATATGGACTTTCAGAAGATGAAAAACATACTATGCAATAAATCCTTGGCAGTGGCGTTGAGGAAAAGAGTAATCCAATGCTATATAGTCAATACTTGTATATGACAGTGTGTCATGGATAATGAACAGACAAGTGACAAGAATATTGGAAGCCACAGAAATGTGGTTTCTCAGAAGAAGAATGTTTTAAAGTTCCATGGAAAGCTAGAAAGACCAATGAAGAGATCTTGTTGGAGACAGATTCATATTGAAATCTAATCAATTGAATAAGAAGCAGACAATCAAGATTTTTTGGACATATAATTAGAATTGTCAGTTTAGAACATTTGGTTACAACAGTCAAAATACAGGGAAAGAAAGATAGGAGACAAAGGGACACAATTCTAGAAGACTTGAAATCGCGATTCAGCAATTGTTCGGTAACGGAGTTGATGGATTGTACCAGAGACAGACAGAAGTGGAGGGACATGATCGTCTATGCCAACCAGCATGGCACTTGATTGATTGATAGAAAAATTGATAACAAAAACTTGAATGCAACATTGCCCATGTGGTGCCGGGGCCTGCAAGGGAAGCAAAGAATAACAGCACTGCGACCTACAATGCATGCAGGAAGAGGCGACTAATTTAGGCACTAGGGATGCTACCCTAGTAAATAAAAAGCAGCGCAGAAATCGGATGTACTGGCCTACTTGTAGACGCATAACTGGCACAACATACAATCGCTCTTAGACTCAGATCACATATAAATCACACAGAGGCGTTCAAAGAAGAAGAAGAAGAATACAACATGCTCTTACCCAAGATAATGGACTCGGCAAATTCTAGCAAAAGAGTACTAGAATCAACAATAGCAGAGACACTCATAACAACACCCTGGAGTCGCTTGTAGTTGGTGGTGTAGTACTGGAGTGGTCTGTGTTCACTGGCCTCCTGATCCAACTGTCTCTGAACATGCAGTGTCTTAGACAGAAGGTCTTGCAGACATGATAAGACATGAGAGAGGTACTTGAACATCTCAGCGTAAGACTGAAACACAGAAAGTTACGAGTGAACTGTTAAATTTACATGTTTGATAAGACTGGTTCATTCTAAATAAGGGGTAATACTTGCTCAAATACACAGTTGTATTCAACCAAGCGTCTGTAGCTTAAACGGTAGTGAGCTCGATCACAACTCAAGCGTATCTGGTTCAAACTTCACGGCGGGCAAGTTTGGAAGCAAATTAGTTCCCTTGGTGCCCGAGTGGTTACCGGGGCCCAAATTGGGGTCCATGTTGTAAGAGGCGACTAAGGAGGTTGGGCGTGAGGCTAGCTACCCCACACTTTAAAAAACACTAGATGGCTACAGACGGAGAACGAACCGAGTAAACGCTGGCTAAAACCGGATTTTATGAATGATAAAAATAGACCTCACTGTTCAGAAAGCAGTGGCGCAAGTGTTACCAGGGCCCAAATTGGTGTGAAAGCTTAGAACCACTGTTAACTGCCAAGATGTTGTAGAGGCAACTAAGAGTTTGGCTGAAATCGGATGCATGTCCTAAGCATGAAGAAGTCTTACGTTTGGGGCCTACCAAACCAATGTGCAACATATACACGTTCTGGCAAGATAAAACATATCACAAGAGTGATTAAAGTTGGTCGTAGAGAATGAAGCATAAGAAGAAGAAGAAAGCTGTGGCAAACTACTGAACCTATGGTGGCTAAAAAATCAATAACTCGTTTACCGTGGTTGATGGTAACATCCTGTAAAGGATATGCCAGGATTTTCATTTTTCAACCAAGACATATGTGCCAGAATGATAACAAAAATACACACTGAAAATGTCCACTCTTAAAGAATAACAGAGCATCTCTGAATTTGTGCTTAATGAAACTTTGGTAGTTGAAAATAGATAAGAGTAGGCTGCAAAGCTGCTGCCTGGACAGTATTCTTTGAACGCTACATATCGACCACTTGTTAACCACTCTTTGTGATTTATGTGTGATCTGAGCCCAAAAGTTATTGTACGTTGTGCCATTTATGCGCCTACAAGTAGGCCAGGACATCCGATTTCTGCGATGCTTTTATTTACTAGGGTAGCTTTCCTAGGTCCTACATTAGTAGCCTCTTAAGACATGCCTTGTAGGCTGCAGTGATAATATTCTTTGCTCCCCTTGCAAGCCCCGGTATCACATGGGTGGGACAGTGTTCAACAAAAGATTTAAAAAAATAAATCTAAAAAACCAACTTTGAAATAATGTACACAAACTGACCTGCTCGTTCTCCTTCCAGTCTGAACATCTTTTAGCACAGTTTTCTATGGAAGTTAGGCCTCCCTTCAGAAGTTGGCCAATAAAGTTACTGCAGCCATTCAAGAAACACTGGCAGATCTCAGAGCTCAACTATAACACATGCAAGAAAATGATGATGGAATCACACAAACTGAATAACTGCAATGATAGTAACTGAATCTATGAGCATGCTAAGAAGGAACAATGCAAGCAAACATTATACTAAATGGGTAAACAGTATTCAGAAGTCCTGTCTGTCGCAAGAAACTCTTTCAACATTCAAATTATAACGGAGCACAGGTCTTCAAGAAAATTCTTCCACTTTCTTGCCATCCGTTCCAATTCTTTTCACGTCTTGCCTATCCTTTTAATATCAGTCTTCAGGTATTTCTACGCCTTCCCCATCTCCTCTTTCCATGTGGGTTCCAAAACAGTGCCTGTTCTGCAAAGCTTCTGTTTGGTCTTCTCAATGTGTGCCAAAATCTGAGAAGTCATAGTCTGAGAAGTTAAAGTCTGAGAAGTCAATCTGAAGTCATGTCTGAGAAGTCAAGCCTGAGAAGTCATAGTCGAGAAGTCAAAGTCACTAGTCTAGAGTCACAGTCTGAGAAGTCAAAGTCTGAGAAGTCAAGTCTGAGAAGTCATAGTCTGAGAAGTCATAGTCTGAGAAGTCAAAATCTGAAAAGTCAAAAGTTCTGAAAGCAGAAAAAAAAAATGAGATTGAGGTTAAAAAAAAATATGCAATTCTGACCTGGGTTTGGGCATGACCACTGGTAGACTGCTCAAGCCTGAGTACATGGGAGTCAACGGTCAGCGACAATTCTCCACATATCTCACACAAAGAGAGTGTAGCTTTGTTTAACTTGTGTACACTTTCCGACATCAGACTGGTCAGCCGACCTTCACACCCCTAGACAAGGAAAGCAAGAGTTTAAGTAAACATATTATTATTATATACCTCTTGTACTGTTATACATTACATAAGGCCTGCTAGCAATTTCTCCATACCAATCTATCCTAGGCAATTTGTTCAATCTTCTCTGTGGAAGATTGGATCCCAATCGATGTTAGCGTGGTCAACTATTGCAACGTTATCCTTCCTCTTGGAAGAGAATGTAGAGATTGGGAAAAAATGAAGGCTGAACATGCAATTAAGAAGCTGATAGCAACCTGCTGCCTTGCAGGTCGGCTGGGGACGGCCAAAGGTTGATGGAGAAGCAGAACCAAATAACGCTGGCTAAAACCAGACACATCGCGAAGGATAAGCACCAGAGCTCCAAATGGCGCTGAAGGTGTGACGAAACCCACCAATGCTAAGGCTGCATGAATCAGATTTCCACATGAATGAGGTTTATGGGAAATCTGGTACATCAGTCTAAGGGTGATCATAAGAGAGAAGCTGATAGAAGATAATGCAAATGATCTTCATCTTTGCGTTCGTTCTTTATGACCAATTTTAATCACTCTTTGTGATATGTTTGATCTTTGCCAAGAACGTGTATAGTTGCACATTGGTTTAGTAGGCCCCCTAAAGCATAGACTTTTACAAGTTTAGGACATGTGCATCCGATTTCAGCCAAACCTCCTTAGTCGCCTCCTACGACATGCGTGGCAGGCAACAATGGTCTATTCTTTACACTCCAAATTTGGGCCCCGGTAACCACTCTGGCGATGCAAGTGATGATAATGATGATGTATATACCGACGGGTTTGTGCATCATGGTGAGAAGTCAGGTTGGGGTTTCTTAGTTAGCTCAACGGTAGCAAAATGGAGCAAACAGGACAACTACTTCCAGTATGAGGATGGAGTTTGAAACTGTTACTGCTGCGATGCATCTCTTCCATGGAATTGTGTCTGAGATTTCTCATCTTTCTTAGTAATGCTCATTTCAGGGTTTTTCTAGGATATCCTTTCTGTTTTTGAAACCTTTGCCTCTCACTTCAATCTCTGCTTTATTATTCTTTGATCCTTTCTTCTTAGAATATGCCCAACACATCTTCATCTTCTCCTTCTTATAACAGTTGTCCCTAGTGGTTGATCAGACTTTTCTCTGATCTTCTTCTTCTTTGCGTTCGTTCTTTACGACCAATTTTAAACACTCTTTGTGATATGTTTGATCTTTGATCAGAACGTTATACGTTACACATTGGTTTGGTAGGCCCCTAAATGCATAGACTTCTACCAGTTTAGGACATGTGCATCCAATTTCAGCTAAACCTACTTAGTTGCCTCTTACGACATGCATGGCAGGTAACAGTGGTTCTATTCTTTACATCCAAATTTGGGCACCGGTAACCACTCGGGCGTCTTTTCTCTGAATTCGTTCCATTTAAATGTTCATTATTTTCTGCAGACATCTATTCTCAAATACATTCAACTTTCTATATCTTTAGTCATTTTCCAACTCTCGCTGGCATATATTGATTCAACATTGAAATTGAGAATTCGTAATTTAGTTTTCAAGAGCGATGGACTAGTATATTAAATCAAATGTTTATTTCTTTATTTGGAGAAGCGGCTTTATTAGAGAATCTGAAATCCGAATCTAGTGAGAATGCAGAAGAAGATTATTTGGAGAAACAGATATCTCAGAGGTAGTACCCGAGCCCCCTAGCACAGGAGAGCGTCCCCAATGTCATTAAGAAGATGGTGAAAATTTTGATGGTATTTTATTTTTAACTCCCTAACATTGGCAACATGAAAAAATCGAATATTTATCCTCGACGCGACATGCCTATTTCAGTAGGCGTAATTTTGTATTAATCTTTCATTTAAATTCATAAAAGTTATGTTACCTAATGCAAAACATATGATAATTTAATAAATAATTGTAAAAAAAATTCTTTATATATTTTCATATGTCTAATCTGTTGTTTGAAGCGCTTATTTTCCTGTCTATTTTGTATATCATATATCATTGTTTACTATATTTTTGTTCAATAATATATTTTACTTGCTATGGTTAGAAATTATATACCTATTTAATGTTTATGTATGATACTATAATTGTTAGTTCTTTATGGGCTGCTTACTAGACCAATTCTGCATTATTTTCTCTTGAATGTCATATTTATTGACTTTTTTCTTTAAAATATGAAAATATGTATGTTTTATACATATTATGATTACTGCCTTTCTTATTGTCCAAACATGTTCAATTTCAGATATGTCCTGGGTAAATGAATATTCTAAAAGACTTAAATACAAGATTGCATTATATTTGTCATACTTTTTTTCCCCCTTCTTTGTGACTGTAAAATTATTTGTCATTTGTAGAATAATCTATTTTAGAACTTTCATAAGTAGGTCACGGATATCATAAATTAAATCACACATATGTTAAAACCCCATATCCAGATAGCCCATCCAATTAGCTTTCCAACTATATATAACATACCTATTTTCAATGCAAAGTATTTGTATGTTTGCTAAATATAGAGCAGGTCATCACAAACATAAAAAAAACCTGAAAAACCTGCCAATGGTTAAGAGTTAAGCTTTCTAGTGAATTGTGCATTTGCAGCGGCTTCTCAGCCTCTGTGGCGCAGAGGTTAGGTGCTCATCTCGCGTTCCAAAGGCAATTGGTTTGCTCCCTCTGGAGTCAACTGGATATTTTTTTCAGAGATCCATGATCTCAGTGTAGGTGAGATCAAGTTTCTAGTCCTATCGGAGATGGACGATAAAATGTAGATTCTGTGTTCATGTTGAAGATGTAAAAAATTCAGTAGCAGTTCAAAATCAAGAAGAGCAGGCTGGAAAGCGACTGTCCAGGCAAAATCGAGACAGACAGATCTCTCTCTCTTTAGCCTGTTACGCCCTTGGCGTTTAGGGCAGCAACAAACGTACACCATTCTTCCCTGTTCATGGCCTTCCTCTGTATTGTGTTCCAGCTATGATTCATTTCCTTCAGCTCTTGCTCTATCGTTCTCCTCCAGGTCGTCTTGGGTTTTCCACGCTTTCGCCTACCCTCTGGAGTCCATCTCAGTGCAGTTTTCGTGTCGGAGCCAGTCTCCATGCGCATCACATGTCCAATCCATCTCCAGCGTCGTCTTCGGATGATAGTGCCCATATTCTCTTGTTGGCATCGTGCAAGCAATTCTTGATTCGAGATAGTAGTCGGCCAGTACACGCGTAAGATTTTTCGCAGACAAGTTGTATGAAAGGCGGAGAGTCTGGACATATCCTGTTCTGTCATTCTCCAGCATTCCGATCCGTACAGCAATGTTGACAGCACACAGCTGTTATAGATACTAGTCTTGGTTCTGATGCTGTATTGGGCAGATTTCCAGGCGGTCTGAAGGGTCATGAATGCACTTCGTGCCTTACTCAGTCTGTTTTTAATGTTAGATCCAGCGCCTCCTTCATTGCTAATAACACTTCCAAGGTATGTAAAAGCGGTTGTATCTCGGAGGTTTTACCTTCTAGTTTGACTGGTGCTGGGGTTGCTATGTTCAGAGTCATTACTTCAGTTTTCTTCTGATTTATTTTCAGCCCAACCATCTCATTATATTGGTCAAGGCGGCAGGTCTTTTCCTGGATATCTCTATGTGTATGAGATAGGAGTGCGATGTCATCTGCAAAATCTAGGTCTTCCAGAGTGGATGTGAGCGTCCATCTAATACCTCTTGCCTTATCTTCCGTTGTTTTACGCATCACCCAATCTATGACAGTGTTGAATAATAGGGCTGACATAACACATCCTTTTCGCACGCCTGTTTTTACTTCAAACTTTAGTTCTGAAGTTTCAACACTGCATGCAAATTTGCTGTAGCAGCTTTTTATAATATTTATAAAACACAGTGGATTCCATACCATCTTAAGATACGCCATAGACTTTCGCGTGTATGCTATCAAAAGCTTTTCAAAATCTACAAAGTTGATATAGAGTTTGCTTTGCCATTCTGTGCACTGCTCTTATGATATTTCTAAGAGCAAATATTTGGCCTATACAGCTCCGTCCTCTCCGAAATCCTGCTTGTTCCTTTCTCAGTTTCTTATCCACAGCATCAGTAATACGTTGTACGATGATTTTGCTTAAGATTTTACTTGGGACAGAAAGCAGTGTTATTCCACGCCAATTATTACAATCGGCAAGGGAGCCCTTTTGGGGTATCTTGATGATGACTCCTCTGTTCCATGCATCAGGTATTATTTGGGTATTCCATATAGTAGTAAACAAGGGTTGCAATATATTAGCTGCAAGTTCTGGGTCTATTTTGAATAGTTCTGCGTTTAAGTTATCATTCCCTGGTGCCTTGTTATTCTTAAGAGATTTAATTGCTGTAATGATCTCATCCCGGCTGGGTGTTTCAATGCCAATTTCTAATTCCTCTGTTGGTTCTGGTATGTCTGCTACTACCGTTGGCGGTGGTCTATTTAGCAATTCTTTAAAATGCTCTGTCCATCGTATTTCTTGTTCCTTTTCCGTTGTCAATAGTATTCCATTCTTATCCTTTATGAGAGTATTTGATCTCCTGTAATGTTTCCCGCTTATTAGCTTTGTAATTTTGTACACTGTTCCCTGATCACACTTTTGCTGCTTCTTCTGCCTGTACTGCCAGGTCTTTAACATACATTCTTTTGTCAGCTCTCACAGCCCGTTTGATTTCTTTACTTGCGCTTTTGTACTGTTCTTGGTATCTTGCTTTCAGTCTTTCGGACTTTGCTTCTAACAATTTCTTTTTAATATTCTTCGGCTGTCTATTATTTTCCATGTTGTTGGTGTTATCCATTCTTTTCTTTTCTTTGTGCGGTACCCTAGACATGTTTCACTGCTCTTGCTATATATAGATGCTATGTTGTCCCATGTTCTATCTATGTTGTCAGTTTCATCCATAGTTTCATTACTTTCTAGGCTTTGGAATCTGTTCTTTATCTGCATTATAAACTTATCCCTTACTTCCGTGTCTTTTAGTCTATCCACATCGAACCTCTTTGGAAGTTTTTCTGTTGTCCTGTTTTCTTAGTTTAAGTTTGACATAAGCTGTGACTAGGTGGTGGTCGCTACCAACATCTGCACCTCTCTTGACTACAACATCTAGCAGCGAGCGTCTCCAGGGTCCATTGATCATTATATGGTCTATTTGGTTTTTATCTCTGCCATTAGGCGAATACCATGTTAATTTGTGGATATCTAAATGTTGAAATAGGGTTCCTCCTATAACGAGATTGTTCATGCTGCAGAAGTTTACTAAACGTTCCCCATTTTCGTTCATCATACCACATCCATACTTTCCCATAGTTCTATAACTATGCGTGTTGTCTTGTCCGACCTTCGCATTTAGATCTCCCATAACAATGATAACATCATGGGATGGTGACTTGTCTAATTCTGCTTGTAGGTTTTCATAGTAAGAGTCTTTCTTTGTATCTTCGCTATCATTAGTTGGCGCATAGCATTGTAGGATTGTGATGTTTGTATGCTTCCCCTTTAGTCTGATCTTAATCAAGCGGCTGCTGATAGGTTTCCATTCTAATAGACACTTTTCCACGCCTTTTCTTAGGATTACTGCTACTCCTTCATGGTGTAGGTCATCGTCTCGTCCAGAAAAAGGACTGTTTCACCTGTTGCAGTGGTACTTCTTCCATTTCCTGTCCATCTGCTCTCGCTAACCCTTAGGATATGTAGATTATATCTTCTCATTTCTGCTGTTATTTGTGACAGTTTTCAGGTTTCGTACATTGTTCTTACATTCCAGCATCCAATTCTGGTCTTGGTTTTGGCATTCAGGACTTCCGTCCTCATGAAAGTAGCTTCCTTCGGCTTTCACCACTTCCAGTCATGTGAGTCAATGACTCTGGTAGCCCTTCATTCCCGTAGATAGGTTGTATGTTTGTTGTTGTTTCCGTAACTTTAATTTTTTTTTTAAAGGATGGGATCGTTAGTCCCAAGCCCAACACCCAACCTGGAGGACCAGGAGACCATGCTTCGTCTGTCCCCTCTTCAGTGACCTTTCCGGCTTAGGTAACCCTTCCGGGAACATAAGTTCCCGCCGTCCTAGCTCACTGTATCATTGTAGCACGCAAGCCTCCCCACCACTACAAGGTAATGGCCTCATGGGGAGGAGACAGACAGATAACAACCAGTAATTACCTGGAAAAGCGAGGTTGCTTGGTGAGCAATGACTTTGACCTGTTCAGTTGATCTGGACAGAAGATCTCGAAGAAGGACTGGCTGGAGTCCATCGTAAAAGCTTGACCAGAGCGTGGTCTGGGAGACTAGCAAGTGGACATCTGCTACGAGCTGTAACACTGAACTGGACCAGTTTTTGTCACTGCTTGTCCCTGAAATAAAGTCAAGACAACAGATGATGTTCATTCTATGTCATATATATATTTACCTCTTGCACCGTTATACGTTACATAGGACCTGCAAGTAATTTATATATACCGCTCTATCCTGGGCTACTTCTTCTTCTTTGAACTTTCCATATAGACCACTTGTTAACCCTTAGAACCAGTGCTTCTGATATTTCGGGATTGAATGTAAACATTACATATCATGACCTCCTGAAATATTGGTATGGAACGATTTTTTTCATTATTTTACTGTAGTGGAAAATAAATTGTGTACAAATGTGATATCAAACACAACCCAAATGTTCTCCATGCAAGATGGCAGACGCTGTTGTGTGATATTTTTGCATGCTAATAAGGTAATTAGTTAAGTATTTTCATGACGAAAAGATGTTCTGAAAATTTCGGAAATGGTCACTCTAAAAGTATAACAACAGAGCAAGCTGTTGAACTTGTTTTAAATGAATGTGAAGATGAATTAGACCTAGAATTTGATTATTCTGATAAGGATATGGAGTGTGAGTTAGACGATCATTTAGATAATGAAGAATAGTTTTAATCGATTGATATTCAAGATTATATCGATTGATATATATGTTCAATCTGGAGAACAATCTACATATACGGACGTATTTGCACGTGCCCACATATTATAAGTAAAATATAAAAAAGTAAGTAAAGGAATCCTTTCATACCTTGTGGTATATAAGGCAATACAGTGTTAGGCCCATATTTTTCATTGACCGCTGGCACACGAGGGGTGATGTGGTCAGCATCACACCGGCCGCCTTTACTTTCCCAGAGCATAATCTGGTACCCAGTTGAGGCTGGGTCGACCTGAGAGCCGTCGCGGCGGGAAAAATTCCACGCCCACCGTGGGAGTTGAACCCGGACCGCCAGCCTTGAGAAGCGAGTTCACTAACAACTACGCTACAGCGGCTCTCCCACAAATTATATCAAGTACATTTTTGAAGTTTAGCATTCTGCAAATAGATAATAAGTAGTAATAACTGAGATGATGGGGTAAGACAATAACAAATTATAGAGCACTTAAGTGTGTTAAATTATCATGTTGTTAATATCATTCTGATATGTGCTCATGTGTTTTTGCTCAGGAGTGGGTTTTTAAGGTACAGGTGGCCAGGGTTCAAAGGTTAAATCCTCTTTGTGATTTGTATGTGATCTGAGTCTAAGAGTGATTGTATGCTGTGCCAGTTATGCACCTACAAGCTGGCCAGCACATCCGATTTCTGCAACGTTTTTTTATGTGTCTTCCCTAGGCTTCTACCTCAGTCACCTCTTACGAATTTCTTGTCGGTCACAGTGTTACTATTCTTTGCTCTAAGTATCTTATCTACCTACCAGTATAAGAACCATTGTTTAAGATATCCATAGCACTGTTGTTGATTCTGTGGCATACGTTAAGTATCTTATCCACTAAGGACTCTTCAAAGTTCAGGGCTGAAAAACAGAATCATAATACATGTGTTAGAACTGAAAAGTGGGCATCAGTTCTCCTATAGCTACAGTATATCTCTATAGATGGCGCCCGAGTGGTTACCGGGGCCCAAATTAGGGATGTAAAGAATATAACCACTGTCACCTGCCATACATGTCGTAAGAGGCGACTGAGGAGGTTGGTCGTGGGGCTGGCTACCCCACACCGTAAAAACACCAGATAGCTACAGAAACCACAACCAAGAAAATTCAAAGCTCGCCACCCGAGGAAGAAGAGGGACCCCAAGTAGAGGAACTCATGAAGCGACCCGGTGGCAAGAGGCGGGAGAGTGTGGCGAGATCTGGAAAGGATGGCCTTGGAAGGCCTTGGTTGCGGACCTATGCTTCCCTAGGGTGAAGGGTGAAGAAGAAGAAGATGGGGTAATATCTTCTTTGAACGCTCCATATGGACCACTTATTAACCACTCTTTGTGATGTGTATGTGACCCGAGCCTAAGAGCGATTGTATATTGTGCCAGTTATGCGCCTACAAGTAGACCAGCACATTTGATTTCTGCGACAATTTTTATTTACTAGGGTAGCTTCCCGAGGTCCCTACCTCAATCGTTTCTTATGACATGCCTTGTAGGTCGCAGTGTTACTAATCTTTGCTCCCCTTGTGAGTCCCGGCAACATGCGGGTGAGATGGGTTAATATAAAGTGGAGTTTCATGTTTCTAAAATCTGTAAAACTGCTTTTGAATATAAGTGTTACAGAAGAGGCCTCGGTATACCATGGGACAAGAACAAATAGGTCTATCCAAAAGGAATTCTTCAACGATCTCTGGTCATGCGCTTAGTTTTACTGTGGACCACAAGCTGGACAGTTAGCAAGCTTAGTTTTTAGGTCAACTGGGCGTGGCCACATGTTGCTTTTCAGCTCACCCAGGAGAGAACAGTCTTGCAGGATATGCTCCAGAGTCTGTTCTGCCTGCTGACACTGTAGAGAGCTTTTGATTTATTCCTAGTCTATATAAGTGTTTGTTGATTCTGCAGTGTCCAGTACATGGCGAAATATCTCTTCTTCATGCTCCACTAGATTGGGATTTTGGATTCTCTAATAAAGGCAGCCGTCTGCCTCAGATTATCAGCCACGCCGTACAGTTTGTCTTGGACACTAGTGTAAGTGGGCCACCTCTTTCTTCTCAAATCTGCATGCAGTTCTGTAGGATATAATTCCTATGATTTCTGCTCCCTGTTTGTGCCGACCTCTTCCACAGTAAGTTTCCACCTCGTGATAGTAGGTCTGACATTCGTACTGCGTGGTTAAATCTCTAGACAGATTGGAGGCCGTAGAATCCGTTATCCCATTTCTCATTGTGAGGGGTCGTTGTACCATGTTCTGCGCCTTACGGCCTGGTGCATCCGTTTTCTGCAAGCATTTGTTTTGGGTTAGCGTTCCCTAGCAGATACATGCATCGGATTTCAGAAAATTGAAGTATTTTGGACATATAAAAAACATAAAGAGTTGGAAAAGAACATTATGGAAGGAGACATCCAGGTAAAGAGTTGGAAAAGAACATTATGGTAGGAGACATCCAGGTAAAGGGTTGGAAAAGAACATTATGGAAGGAGAGATCCAGGTAAAAGGTTGGAAAAGAACATTATGGAAGGAGAGATCCAGGTAAAGGGTTGGAAAAGAACATTATGGAAGGAGACATCCAGGTAAAAGGTTGGAAAAGAACATTATGGAAGGAGAGATCCAGGTAAAGGGTTGGAAAAGAACATTATGGTAGGAGACATCCAGGTAAAGGGTTGGAAAAGAACATTATGGAAGGAGAGATCCAGGTAAAGGGTTGGAAAAGAACATTATGGAAGGAGACATCCAGGTAAAGAGTTGGAAAAGAACATTATGGAAGGAGACATCCAGGTAAAGAGTTGGAAAAGAACATTATGGTAGGAGAGATCCAGGTAAAAGGTTGGAAAAGAACATTATGGAAGGAGAGATCCAGGTAAAAGGTTGGAAAAGAACATTACGGAAGGAGACATGCAGGTAAAGGGTTGGAAAAGAACATTATGGAAGGAGACATGCAGGTAAGGGGATCTAAATGTGAAGGATTCACTTCATTACTTTGGATTTCTCTATATACTTCCGTCCCTGTCTGCAGAGAGTGTTGCACAAGCGAGAACTTCGTAGCTCCTGCAACAATTCTAGGGATCTAAAAAAATTGATGTCGGATTTGAACACACAACCTTCAGAATGGCAGGCAAACTACCAATTCACCACAGATACCCTAAAGAGAAGCGAAGACCAAGGGAAGATAATTTCAGGATGTGAGAGATGATGTGAGTATGACGCAGCAGAGGCATCTGGTCTATGAGAGAGATAAATTTCGAGGACTGTAAGGGTGACAAAGTTCTGTGCAGGACAAGTCACTGGATGATGATAATCTTAAGAGAAACGCAACTGAACAAATGTGTGTTCTCTTTCTAGCATGTAGTGCTTCTTGCCGTTAAGGGCAGCAACAAATGCACACTGTTCTTGTCTAGTCTTTGCTGTCCTCTGTATTGTGTTCCAGCTGTGATTCATGTCTTTCAGTTCTTGTTCTACTGCTATCTTCCAGGCCATTTTGGGTATTTCAATTTGTAGTTTATTTCTAATACTGTATAACTCGTAGTTCCATATTTTATTTAGACTTTTAAAAGCTGATATTGCTTTGACAATTCGTAGCATAATTAATTTTTTAACATTTCCAGTGAAATCAAAATTGCTACCCATATAGGTGAACTGCTCTGTTATTTTTATCATTTTAGATTAATGTATAGAATGAAATAGCAATTAATACCTGTAAGATTGTCTCCGACAGAGCATAGGAGACCTTTACATGCTCTGATCATCTCAACATCCAGACTAGACCTTTGACTTGATAATTGGACAGATCCTGTAGAAACGAATAGGATAGATAGTGTCACTGAAGGAAGAATACATCTGATGGTATTCAAAGTTCTTCTTCTTCACCCCTAGAGAGGCATAGGTCAGCAACCAAAGCTTTCCAAGCCCTCCGATCTAAGACCATCTTTTCCAGATCTCTCTCCACGCTTTCTTGAATTATGTCTTAAACTCCAGGTGTTCCTGGGTCTTCCTTACTTCTATTACCCTGGGGTTCCATCAGAGGGTCTGTCTCTAATACTGTTAGGGGTCTCTCAGTGTGTGTCCTATTCATCGCCACCTTCTGCACCTTAACTCCTAACGACCCTGAAAATCAGTTTAGAGCCGTTAGGAATTTATTGCCTTGATTCTATATGTTCTGTACCATCTAAGAAGTGCATTTCTTCACTTCTATTGTATCTTTTGCTTGATAAAAGCATTTTGATGGAAACATTCTGTTGTATCTTTTGCTTGATAAAAGCATTTTGATGGAAACATTCTGTTGTATCCTTTGCTTGATAAAAGCCTTTTGATGGAAACATTCTGTGTATCCTTTGCTTGATAAAAGCCTTTTCGTGGAAACATTCTGTGTATCCTTTGCTTGATAAAAGCCTTTTGGTGGAAACATTCTGTGTATCCTTTGCTTGATAAAGGCCTTTTGGTGGAAACATTCTGTGTATTGTTATTGTTTTTGTAAAACTCCAGTACTTTGTTTTTATGTGTTTCGTCATTGCTACATAGTTTTACTGCAGTCTTCCCTTGCATTGCTACATAGTTTTACTGCAGTCTTCCCTTGCATTGCTACATAGTTTTACTGCAGTCTTCCCTTGCATTGCTACATAGTTTTACTGCAGTCTTCCCTTGCATTGCTACATAGTTTTACTGCAGTCTTCCCTTGCATTGCTACATAGTTTTACTGCAGTCTTCCCTTGCATTGCTACATAGTTTTACTGCAGTCTTCCCTTGCATTGCTACATAGTTTTACTGCAGTCTTCCCTTGCATTGCTGCATAGTTTTACTGCAGTCTTCCCTTGCATTGCTGCATAGTTTTACTGCAGTCTTCCCTTGCATTGCTACATAGTTTTACTGCAGTCTTCCCTTGCATTGCTGCATAGTTTTACTGCAGTCTTCCTTGCATTGCTCATAGTTTTACTGCAGTCTTCCTTGCATTGCTACATAGTTTTACTGCAGTCTTCCCTTGCATTGCTGCATAGTTTTACTGCAGTCTTCCCTTGCATTGCTACATAGTTTTACTGCAGTCTTCCCTTGCATTGCTACATAGTTTTACTGCAGTCTTCCCTTATATCGATAATATGTTGTCAGTGTGATAGCTTTGACTTGAATATCAACTCTCGTGTTTTTATATTCAGCGACTCCATGAGTTCTATAAAAGCCCCAACACTTTTATAAAAAAATAAATGGTGGAAGAGAAGAAGACTCCATGAGTATGATTTGTAAATTCAAAAGATGTTTGATGTTCCACACTTATTCAAACAAGTCGGCAAGAAGAAACATCAATAAGTTATCTGTTATTGATTACAGAGAATACAAAGAGTTGTGGAGGCAACAAACCCACAAGATCCCATCAGCAGACTAAACAGAAAACGGTACACAACAATCTATCGCCTAAGAACAGGTCACTGCAGGCTCAACCATTACATGCACAGAATAAAGCCTGCTCAGACTGCACAGTGTGCATGTCAGACAGAAACAGACTCCAGAGCACATCCTGCAGTTATGTCCATCATACATAGACCAACGAAACGAAACATGGCCTCATGAACGAAGCTTACAGAGCAAGCTATGGGGAACTCTAGAAATATTCACAAAATAGATGAGACTGCAGTAAAACTATTTGATTGGCAAAACACGTAATCACAAAGTACTGTAGTTTTACAAATTACAAACAATGACAAATACAGCAACGTTTGACCAACAAGGCTTTATCAAGCAACGACAACAGGAGTGACAAATTTAAAAACAAATGCGACCAAAAACAAACGTTTCTAATCAAATTGCATTAGAAATGTTTGTTTTTGGTCGTCCATTTGTTTTTAAAATTTGTCACTCCTGTTGTTCGTTTGCTTGATAAAGGCCTTGTTGGTCAACGTGCTGTATTTTGTCATTGTTTTGTAATTTGTAAACAACAGCACTTTGAGATTACGTGTTTTGGGAACCTCGAGGAACTCCAACTGACATGCAGCATCATAGAGGCAACCCACACATCATGGTTTAGACAAGCATACGAAACCAAACGCAAAGAAGAAGATTGCAAGTAGTTTGAACTTAATTGGTCAACAACATTGGTCCCAGGCATGCTGGAGTAATGAATAAGCTGATAAATTAGATGACACAGCTATGATATCAGAGGAAACTGTAATGGACCGAAATGACATTCTTAGGGTATTGAGAGAGTCTTTCCCAACACCCAGAACAGAGGAGTTTCAAGGTTATGAATCGCAGTCACTAAACCAGATTGAGAGATATGGATGTCGATATTGGTACATCCCAAAAATAATAACACAATATGCTAAAAGATTGATTAATTAACATAGAACTGGTGTGTTGGGTATACATCTATTGGTATCACGCTGGTGTAGGGAGTCTTGCTCTCATGTCAATCTTGTGAAGAAGACACATATGTTGTGGTGCTCTGAATAATTCCCTAGGACTGATCTACCTGGAGTAACCTTTGATGGGCTAGTTATCGAGTTTCAGGTCAGGCTGCATTATTTTGGAATAAAGCCGAAGGATTGACTTCATTGCACAGGGTTTTTAATCACATATGGCTCGGTCCCTCTCCGCAGAAATGGCATGCCACCTGTAGAGAGTATTGCACAAACCACAACTCCGTAGCTCCAGCAACAATCCTAGGGTCTCTGGAAAAACTGCACTTGTGAACAGAACGGCGCGGTCCGGATTCGAACCCACGACTCACAAGACAAAGGGCGTAACCATTTAACCACGGAATAATCATTGATAGTAATTTATCTTTCAAACATGTTGAACAAAATATAACATTGCAAGTGTTATCTTGCAGCTCTTGAGAGGGTCTCTGTGACATAGACATTGGGTGCTTGTCTCTCGCGCCAAAGGTACCAGGTGTGCTCCTTGTAGAGTATTCTGGATATTTTTCGAAAGATCCCTGATCTCAGTGTAGGTGAGATCGAGTTCCTAGTCCTATTGGAGACAGACGATAAAACATAGGTCCTGTATTCAATTTAATTTGAGCACGTTAAAGAACCATTAGCAGTTCAAAATTAATTAGAAATTATATCACGGACCCTCACCGTTGCTACGGGGTTCATGCAATGCACCTGAGATCTTCCTGTGAAAGAAAGAGACATGATTACACACCGAAGTGCACTGATGATGGTTCTATCAATCAATCATAGTTCATAAGTACGGTTCCAACTTCACTGCAACGGGTCACCACATAATTGCTCCGTTCCTGTGCCAATGAAAATCTCACGAAATGCTAACAACTGTGAAATGTTTCCTGTGTAAACTAATTCCAGAATGAAACAGCCGCGTATCACCACAAAAAGCAACCTGCTCCGCATAAAATGCATATGGCTAATGTAGCAACACAAAACTGTTCATCACTTGAATTACAATTCTTGTCGAAGGAAACATCAATCACGACAAAATCCAGCTTTCTGTACTCGCAATATAACTGCATACGGCAGATTGAGCTTGTTCATCATAACCGCTGTCCGCCATTTTCTGAATACACACTAACACACAACAAACGCACGGTTGACACAGCAAAAGCATTCCATGTAACATTCATAGCTCACAGTGTTGCTCAAGCACTAACTCAGTAGCTTGGCAAACGAAAATACCCGACCAAACATGTTGGAAATACGCTAGCAAAGTCGTGTTCAGAATCAAACAGTTCTGACTCTGAATGGCCCTCCCGCATTCCGCCATTGCTGGCCAGGTTTTTCATCAATCAATCAATCTTAAGGTTAGGGTAGATATGAAACTTGGAACATATCTTGGTTAGATACCTCCTATTATTTATGATACATAAGTATAGAATTTCCTTACCTTTAGTGAAAGTGTTGACTGAAGTTTTACTCATACTGTCTGTCTTAGGACTGATCTTCCAACTTTAGAAGAAAGAAATTTATTGAAAGAATAAAATATAAATGAACACATTATCATTTATGGCCATAAGTTAAAACATTGGGGGGTGTCTGTGGCTAAGCTGTTGTCTTGCATCCCGAAGGTCATGGATTCGAATCCGGACAGCGCTGTTCTGTTCACGAGTGCATTGTTTCCAGAGACCCCCATAATTGTTGTTAGAGCTACGGAGTTTGTGCAATAATCTTGGCAGGTGGTGTGCCATTTCTGCAAAGAGGGACAGAGAAATATAAGGTCTTATTCTTCGTCGAACACTCCATATTGACCACATGTTAACCACTCTGTGTGGTTTGTATGTGATCTGAGCCTAGAGTGATTGTATGCCGTGTCAGTTATGCGTCTACAAGCAGGACAGCACATCTGATTTCTGTGATGTTTTTTATTTACTAAGGTAGCTTCACTAGGTCCTACATCAGTCACCTCTTACGACATGGCTTGTAGGTCGCAGTGGTACTATTCTTTGCTTCCCTTGTAGGCCTCGGCACCACACGGGGTAAAACCCAGTGCAATGAAGTTAATCCTTCAGTTTTAGCCCTTTCTCTTTGTGAGAGAGAACTGAAAGAGTGTGACCTGATGTGAAAAATTATTGTAACTAGAGCCAGCAGATGGAAATGGGATGAAGGAAATTAAAAGAAGAACAATAGTATGGAATGGAACTGATAGCAAAACAAAGAGCATACATATTCCCAGTGACAACGTATGGGTGTGAAACATGGATATTTAACAAAATAGTGGAAAAACATACATGTGCTTTTGAATATAAGTGTTACAGAATAGTTCTCCGTATATCATGGACAGAGAAGAGAACAAATAGATTTACCCAGAAAGAACTTAAAAACAAAGAAAACTGGCTGATGCTACAAATAAGAAAATTAAAGTATTCTGAACATATAAAGAGACACGGAGGGTTGGAGATGACCGTTATGGAAGAAGGTATTCCAGCAAAGAGGAGAAGAGAAAGACCACAGAGAAGATGGATTCAGGATGCAACTGATGGTTTGAGCATGACGGCTGCAGAGGCGGGACATCTAACCTATGAGAGAGACAAATTCTGAAGGACTGTTGGGGTGGCAAAGTGCTCTGCTTAAGACAAACAAGCTCTTTGATGACGAGCAGCATACAATTTTGAAACAGATCTTCTTCAAGTCCATGTTTTGCTTACTCACCTGCTCTGTTGACCAACAGGAGAGGACATGGAAGTTTCTTTCTCCCAAACATCATCAGGGTCATTGAAGATTTCATCATCATCTGCTGTAGTATCACCACCGTTCTGAGAAAACATATTGAAGAATATGAACTTGCACAAAAATGAAAATCATAAAAGAACATTATGAACTTAAAAAAACAAACCATAACTGAGAAAGAGTTAGTTTATTCCTTTCGTGCCAAGGCGGCACATAGGGCAGAGGTTTTAGATCTCCATGTGATACGGTTCTTTGCTAGCAGTTGGAGATCTTGTATGGTTTTACATCCCAATAGTTTACTTTCTTGTTGGATGGTTATTCGAAGAGTGGTCTTTGGTCTTCCACGTTTTCTTTCCCAACTGGTGACCACATAAGGACTGTCGATTTAGTCTCTTTTCGTCTGATCTAAGAACATGACCTAAATATTTCCACCTTCGTTTCCTTATAATATTTGATACGGGTTGTTGGTGTGTTCTATCTCTCACTGTGTTGTTAGAAACGAAATCACTCCATTTTACTTTTAATAATTTTCGTAGACATTTATTCTCATTATAACTGAGAAAGAATTATGAATTAATTTACATGTTGTTGTCTGTTTCAATTTGGAATATCTTCATTGCATCCCAGACATGTCCATAGGTGCTCCGATCTCCTTTGCAATATCTCCAACAACGTCCAGCGACTAACTGTACCAGTTTAATGTTTATTGATGAACCTACTTATACACCTGTTGTGCTGTTCCTTTTTGGCCACTCCAATATTCAATCCCAGCTCTTGCAATCTAGCAGTTGATGTGGATTGGTTTAAATGAAAATCTTCTTTACTGCCACATTCTAAGAGGGCGTTCAGAATGTCAGTTCTATCCATTGGCTGACCTCCTGAAATGGTGGAAGAACCATCAAGCCCGTCTGCTTTCTCATTGCCAACGACACCTATGTGCCCCGGAACGAAGATAAGTGTAATTCTTCAAATTGTTGACGTTTGTAGTGATTCAGTCTACTGCCAGTGCATAGAACCAGCCCCAACCCGGATCACAACCGCAGAGTCTATTGGTGTGTAGATGACCCTAATAGGTGCATGAAATACTCTTGAATAGTATGGGCAGGGAATGTTTGCATTTTAAAATGTTATATTGCTTTTTTTAGGCATATCTCCTGTTCTGCTGATGAATTTTGAAGTTTCACTTTACTTTTCTAATCCAGCAGTCATCTGAGCATTTGCCCTTCGACTTGAGGCTATGGCAGTGAATTTACAGGTCTGTCTGAGTTGTGTTAGCATAGAGAGTGTTTTCAACATCTGAGTATGGAGGTAGGTACTTGTTGTGCAGGGCACTGGAAGATATGGTGTGCGACAGTTTCTTCGGAAGTCACACAGTTGATATTGTGGGGCAATATTTGGTTGGATGTGATGTAGGTGAGCATTCAGGGGCACATGTTGTGTCCTAAGGCGGAAAATAATGACTTGTTCTTGTCGTGTGAGGTGATTTATGGCATCTTTTGGATTTGGAGTGGCCATGTGTTTGAAGAGGGTTCTGCATGTTTTACCCATTCATTCAGCCAGTCCTCCTTTTTGTTACTTCTTATTATTTGTTTAGCTGTCGGCAGAGTTATTGGTCTGTCATGCTGTTGACTATTTGCTTCTGCCTTTGCAAGGATGTCTGCTCTTTCATTTCCCTGTATGTTGCTGTGTCCTGGTATCCACTGTAAGGTCAGCTTGACGGCAAAGGTGTTGATGAATGAACTGATGGATAGTGCCAGGAACTGGCATGCAGAGCTCTCGTGGTTTGAATTTTCTAATGCTGTAGCCCTGACTTGCCATCAGTAAAGATGACTGTGTGCTGGGTTTTTTTCAGGATGGAGCTGGAATGTTTGTAAGATGGTGCACTGAGGCTTCAATGGCAATGGTCTCAGCCTCAAAATTAGAACAGTACTTGCCACATGCATTTTGCAACTCCTCGCATGTTTTGTCTGGGTATTCTATTTGTGCACCTTATCCAGCATTAATAGTCCCCTTGAAGGCTGAGCCATCTCTCTCTCGTGATCACCGCCCAGACCGATGTACCAGATTTCCCCATAAATTCTATTCATGTGGAAATCTGATTCATGCAGCCTTAGCATTGGTGTGTTTTACATCACATCTTCAGCACCATTTGGAGCTCTGGTACTTATCCTTCGGCGATGTGCCTGGTTTCAGCCAGCATTTACACGGTTCACTCTCCGTTCTGTAGCCATCTAGTGTTTTTTACGGTGTGGGATAGCTAGCCCCACCTCCAACCTCCTTAATCACCTCTTACGAAATGCGTTGCAGGTAACAGTGGTTCTATTCTTTACACCCTAATTTGGGTCCTGGTAACCACTCGGGCGGCTGAGCCATCTGTATAGACATGTATCCATCTATCCTGGAAGTTTCACAAACCACTGCATTGTGGCAAAGCAACATATGCCAAGATGTTCAGTCTTGTGCAGTAGCTTCCTATGTGACAGTGGTTATAACAAATGTTTTTAGTGTCTGAGAGTGTCTGTGAAGAGCTTAATTTTGGCAGCCATGGAAGCATTTATCATTTTGCAGTTCACCAAACCCTCCCCATGATGCCATTACCTTGTAGTGGTGGGGAAGCTTGCATGCTTCTCGCCATTGACTCTTGCATGTCCATGTATAAAGATTACTTTCCAGTCCTGAACTCAACAGACTCCAGTCACTGTCTTCACGAGAAAATAAATAAACTTAGGGAAGGAAGAAGAGAGCAGACAACTCTATTTGTACCTGATACAAGTCCCTCATCTGTGCCAGCTTTTCTTCAAATTTAGCTGTGGTCCAATATGTAAACATTCTGTGAGATGTGTTTGTGACTTGTATCCGGGTGTGTAGTGTGTCACTTCCTTCTGATTGCAATATATCTTCTCTTTTGAATGTCTGAAAACAACCAATCACTGTGCATTTTCAAATATATGTAAATTATAATTGATTAATATAACTAAAATTGTGTTTGTGGTTTCTGTAACTACATTCATTTTTAAATGGATGGGCAGTTAGCCCATCACACAACCCTCCAACCTGAAGGACCAGGAGTCCACATTTAGTCTGACCACTCTTCTTTGATCTGTCCAGCTTGGGTAACCCAGCCGGCATAGCTCTACGTGTCATTGAGGTAAGCAAGCTACCAAAACGATATGAAATTGCTTTAACTAACAAAACAATAACATGAAATTGCTTTAACTAACGAAACAATAACATGAAATTGCTTTAACTAACGAAACAATAACATGAAATTGCTTTAACTAACGAAACAATAACATGAAATTGCTTTAACTAATGAAACAATAACATGAAATTGCTTTAACTAACGAAACAATAACATGAAATTGCTTTAAATAACAAAACAATAACATGAAATTGCTTTAACTAATGAAACAATAACATGAAATTGCTTTAACTAATGAAACAATAACATGAAATTGCTTTAACTAACGAAACAATAACATGAAATTGCTTTAACTAACGAAACAATAACATGAAATTGCTTTAACTAATGAAACAATAACATGAAATTGCTTTAACTAATGAAACAATAACATGAAATTGCTTTAAATAACAAAACAATAACATGAAATTGCTTTAACTAACGAAACAATAACATGAAATTGCTTTAACTAACAAAACAATAACATGAAATTGCTTTAACTAACGAAACAATAACATGAAATTGCTTTAACTAACGAAACAATAACATGAAATTGCTTTAAATAACAAAACAATAACATGAAATTGCTTTAACTAATGAAACAATAACATGAAATTGCTTTAACTAACGAAACAATAACATGAAATTGCTTTAAATAACAAAACAATAACATGAAATTGCTTTAACTAATGAAACAATAACATGAAATTGCTTTAACTAATGAAACAATAACATGAAATTGCTTTAACTAATGAAACAATAACATGAAATTGCTTGAACTAATGAAACAATAACATGAAATTGCTTTAAATAACAAAACAATAACATGAAATTGCTTTAACTAATGAAACAATAACATGAAATTGCTTTAACTAATGAAACAATAACATGAAATTGCTTTAACTAATGAAACAATAACATGAAATTACTTTAAATAACGAAACAGTGACATGAAATTGCTTCAACTAATGAAACAATAACACGAAATTGCTTTAACTAACGAAACAATAACATGAAATTGCTTTAACTAACAAAACAATAATATGAAATTATGATACAAATTTAGCAGTAAAGACTACACTAAAACAATGTATGGCTCAAACCAGCCAAACAAAATTTACAAATCTGCAAAACTTGGAACAAAACAAGTTATAAACAGTAAGTACCAAGAAGAACTTACTAAATTTGTTTTCAAGAATTGATTAATCTTATTAGCCTCTCTCAACAGCAACGCAGTCTTGTATAAACCTTGTCGTGACACAGGGCTACTGGCCAACAAAGTTTGCTTGAAGGCAGCATTATTGTTGGAGCTTGTCAGATGTACAGGAGTTGCAAACTGAAATCGTTTATTGCGTAGCTTATCTAATCTTTCTGCTGCATTCTTAGTTTCAACTTCCAAGAGTTCCACAATCTTAGACCTGGTCAGTTCCGTTTCAGTAAGAGCCTGTTGAGCATTGGAAACAAGATGTATGTTATAGGAATTATAGAATATGAACATAGAAGCAAAGATTACATAGAAAACTGGTGAGAATATGAATATAGAAATAAAAATCATGGCATATCCTTTACAGGATGTCACCATTAACCACAGTAAACAAATGATTGATTTTGTAGGCACCACTTATACGTTTAGTAGCTTGCCATTGTTTTTTTAACAGCGAGGTCTATTTTTTTTTCCGCTAGTGAAATTCCACGGAATAAATTTGTTTCCAAACTGCTCAACGCAGAGTTTGAACCAAGTATGCTTGGGTTGTGATTGAACTCCACTACCACTTAAGCTACAGATGCCTACTATATGAACATAGAAGGGATTAACACTTTTGCTGACACTGACGTCAAAAGTCGACGAAAGACCAAGTCCCTTTCGCTCCAGCGTCCGACTTTTTCGTCCTACATTTAGTCGAGGCGTATTTTTAAACGGGAGTTTGCTGACTGTACACTGGTAACCATGTCCTTCTCCTGGTAACCATGGAGGTCTCTATGGTTAGGTGGTTAAGCCCTTGCGAGTTGAAGGTTCGAATCTAGACGTACCGTTCTGATCATGAGTGAATTTTTTCAGTGACCCTAGGATTGTTGCATTAGATAGAGTTAGTACAATATTCTCGCATTTAGGCGTGCCATTTCTGACACGACTGAGGACTGAGCCATATGGGGTAAAACCGGTGCAATGAAGTCAATCCTTCAGCTATAAAACCCTCTTTTATCCCTGGTAACTAATTGATGCCGGGTTGACCTGAGAACCGTTAAGGTTGGAAAAAAATTCCATACCCACTGCGGAATTGAACCTGATCACATGCCAAGAAGCAAGTTCCTAACAACTACACTACTGCAGCTCTCCTTTCACAGAGATTATCAACAACAATAACAAACCTTTTGAGATGAAGCAGATTCCATTTTTTGATGTCTCCTACTAGCAACCACTTCCTGTTCCAACATCTAAGAGATAAAATATAAACAAGATATGAATAACATCACCTCTTATGTAAATTTCAAGAATAGCTGCTACAGCGATCAGTTATATGAGGACTATCATGATAGCAATCAGGACATGTCCATAAGGGCTCAATCTCCGCTTCAACAAATCCAGCAGCCCAACACGCCAGTTCAATGTTGATTAATCAATCTTTTTGCATATTTGCTATGTCGTCTTTTCGGCTGTAACAATATCGACACCCATCTCTGCCAATCTGGTCAGCAGCTGGGATAAACAACCCTGAAACTCATCTGTTCGGGTGGGCATACATGGTCAGGTTAGACAGATGGTATTGTAGTTTCTGTCTTTCACACAGCTCGTTTTTCTGTGCCTCAACAGCAGATGATTCTCAGCTATGCGGATCGCCTGAGTGGTTACCAAGGCCCAAATTTGGGGTGTAAAGAATAGAACCAATGTTACCTGTCATGCATGTCGTAAGAGACGACTAAGGAGGTTTGGCTGAAATCGGATGCACGTGTCCGCTAGGAATGCTAACCGACAACAAATGCTTGCAGAAAACAGATGCACCAGACCGTTAGGCGCATAGCATAGTGCAACGACCACCCACAATGAGGAATGCTGATAGACGGATTATATGGTCGCGATCTGCCAAGATTTAGCCACACAGTAAGAATGTCAGACCTATCATCACGAGGGTGGCCAAAACTTATTGCGGGAAGAGGTCGGCACAAAGGAGGAAGCAGAAATCATAGGAATTATATCCTACAGAACTGCCCCAGTATGCAGACTTGAGAAGAAAGAGGTGGCCCACTTACACCAGCGTCCAAGATAAACTGTATGCGTGGCTGATAATCTGAGGCAGACGGTGCCTTTATTAGAGAATCCGAAATCCCAATCTAGTGAGAACGCAGAAGAAGAAGCTATGCGGATTCCTCTTGTGTTGTTACGTTACATTTAGCGATCTTGCAAGGGATTTCCAGCACGTGAAGTCTATATAGAAGCATTTCAGAGACATTTTATGAGTGTCTTTAAAGAGATTTATCTGTCCACCAGCAGAAAGTCTGCCCCTTTCAAGTTTGCTATTCATCAACTGTTTTGGGATGTGTTTATCAGGCATTCGAGCAATGTGACCGGCTCTTTTCTTTTAGTGATAGGTAATTGGTACATCTGGTTGCTTTCCTACAGCACCATCCTTGATCAGTCAGTCTGCTGTCAAATTTCCTGGTATTCCACACTGAGACTGTATCCACAGTTAGACAACCTTGCAACTGGCTTCAAAGTTTAGACAGCAGGGTCAGTAGATTTGACAATTTACTGGATTTCTTCTTCTTCTTCTGCTAACATTCTTCACGGCCAATTTGATCATTCTTATTGTGATGTATAATTGGTCCACTGGCAAGAACGGAGTGATCTACGTCGGACGATTGTGCGCCCATGGTGACTAGGCCCGCCCGTCCGTTTCAGCCAGCTTTTGATTTACTAGGGTGAGCTTTCTAGGTCGATCTCTTCGGATCTCGCCTTTCGATCAACTTTGCCGTATATTTTGGCTTGTGATCTACGCCTAAGACAGTGAGTTACGCTGCTTTACCCGTCTGACTGAGAAATATTTCTGGCTTGTCAGCTTGTCCTCGGACGGCGTCTTACTGTATAAAACACCGTGTAAAGTATCGGCCTTCGCCAATGTTCCAGGACCGGCTTCCTGTTTGATCCGTACATTGTCGGCCTTGTTTACCGTACATTTGAGTTTGATCCGGGAAGGAACATTCTCAGCCTTTTCTAGACGGTGACGGTCGTGGCAATTTGCAATTTACCTCGAAAGCACTGGCATGGGGCCGAGTACAAGCAATGTAGAAGGTCGTTTCAGTGGGCACTATAAGCGTAACTGAGGATTTTGCGCCGCGCCATCACCGCCCCAGTTATTCGGGATGTTAGATTCACACTGCAATCGACTTGCCCAGTTGCCCCAAGGCTGGCAGTTCCGTTAGGCATCACCAACCTCAGTTCTTCCGGGGATGTTAATTTTAATCGCACAGTACCTTGCACGGTTTTCCCAGGGCGGGTAGTTTTGAGCACAAACGCAACTTGTTCTTTGCGCTCGCAAACCTTGCCCAGTACATGATCTGCACCAGGCTACCAATGCGGGGTCAGCTGCAATCTTCTCTCGCACCAACACGAGGGTAGACTTTCATTCATTACGGTCCTGTCTTATTTATTCTGCAGACGGTTGGCAATGTTTGCCCTCCTCAGGGCTTCGAGCTTCGCCCTACGTGGCATAGTCTTGGTCACTGGATGCACCTCTCATCCATGTCTGAGTCGTTCGTTGCTGTTTCTTTGCGTTCAGGGACTTGGGCAATATCTTGTTGGACATCGGTCAGGAGAATTGTGCATTTTATTTGTATGTATCTTTATCGTATTTCGTAATTGCACTGCTACCACTACCAGTAGTTTCCTCTCCCCGATCCCTGCCCTCTTAGCCAGACCAGAACTAGAGTCTGTTTCCAGGGTCAGGGCGTGGAGGTTAGGGTCAGGGTCTGTTAGCGCAGCCTGCTAACCCTGGCTCATGTTACCACCATGACCTCATGAGCCTTTTGACCCCTTACTGGATTTAAAATGCTTGGGGTTCTGATTTTGCATCTGTCAAACAAAAAAAAAGTTGTGAATCAAGCTGAGTTCACCATTATCTCAGCTCCCACCTCGATTGTCTGCATTGTAGCTATGACAAAAATATACTAACTCTACTTCTTCAATGATCCAGCGGCACTTGAGCTTTTGCCCTTCGCTTCCAATGCTATGTAGTGGTATCTGCATGTTTGTAAGTTGTTCTAATAGCTCTACATGTTTCTTGATCTTTTACTTGGGGGATCTAAATTACAAGTCAATTACCTCTGAAGGCGTGCCTGAATGGTGAGGGACACTAGTGACAGGACAGCAAGCCTTCTCGCAAAAATATTTAAGATTTGCCATATTAGGTACCCTGACTATGTCTGAATTCATAGTGGACAGCACAATAAAAAAGTACTAACTCTAAACAAATCTAATGAACCAAAACAATGTGGAACATTTACAAGAGAAATGACAAAATACAACTGTTAACTTATCAGCAAACAAAATCTTTCTTGGACATAGTTATACAAACTTGACTATTACTGAGACCAGGTCATTATATTTCGACCACATACCGGACACTGCATACTCAACAAATACTTATATGGACTAGGAATGTAAACTAGGCCAGTGTCAGAACAGACACCGGAGCATGTACTGCAAGACTGTCCACTCCTGTATGAGCTGAGAAGCAACATATGACCACACCCAGTTGACCAAAAATCTTCTTTTCTTCTTCTGCATTCTCACTAGATTGGGATTTTGGATTCTCTAACAAAGGCAGCCGTCTGCCTCAGATCATCAGCCACGCCGTACAGTTTGTCTTGGACTGGTGTAAGTGGGCCACCTCTTTCTTCTCAGGTCTGCATACTGGGGGCAGTTCTAAGACCAAAAATCTAAACTTTGAGGAAACCTGAAGTTGATTGCCTAATTTGTGGTCCACAGTAAACTAAGCTCATGACTAGAGATCTCTGAAGAAGGAAACCTGACAGACCTGAAGTTGACTGCCTAATTTGTGGTCCACAGTAAACTAAGCGCATGACTAGAGATCTCTGAAGAAGGAAACCTGACAGACCTGAAGTTGACTGCCTAATTTGTGGTCCACAGTAAACTAAGCGCATGACCAGAGATCTCTGAAGAAGAAGACTATTACTATACATACCTTGTTCTGTTTTTTAAGGCTGTCAATTGTTGTTTGTGCTTCCCTGTGAGTCTCTTCAACCTTAGTCTGAAAAATAATGAAGGATTACAAGAAAGATCAACATTTCAGTTGGCAAAACTTCTGCTTCAACTGCTTCATATCGATACTTGTTAAGCCACTCTTTGAGATTTGTATGTGACCTGAGCCTAAGAGTGATTGTATGTTGTGCCAGTTATAATACGCCTACAAGTAGGCCAGCACATCAAATTTCTGCAACGATTATTATTTACTAGGTAGCTTCCTAGGTCCCTATCTAAGTTGCCTCTTATGACATGCCATGTAGGTCGCAGTGTTACTATTCTTTGCACCCTTTGCGTATTTGAGTGTGAATCAGAGGTGCAGTTTGGGCGCTTACTGACCTGATAACTAGCACATCCAGTTTTTTTGCATGCTTTTTACTCGGGATCGCCTCATTAAGTCGTGGTTGAGGAAAAACAACAACCTGACTTAGAGGGGAGTCCATCTCTCTAGGTGAAACAGAGCCACATTAGCCTTGGATCTCATGATCAAAGTTTCCCAGGCTACACCACTGAGAGGTGGGGTTGACCTGTGTGTTCTAAGGGCCTTCAACAGGATAATAATTTCACCTTTCCCCTTCCTAAGTGATACTAGCCGATCCCAACTCTGCTGGATGTAGAGCCAGGCTTAGAATAGATCTTGTATACCTGTTGAAACATCAATAATAAGTATTTTATATTTAGTAATACTCTGTGCTTTCAAATTGCCATCTGCCGTCTATATTGATTGATATGACCATCATCATTGCACTTTGGTGAGTAACAATGTGTGCTCCGATCTCTTTATTAAACAGGAAGATCTCAACAGCAGTGCACAAACTCCACAGCACTGGTGATGATCTCCGATGTAATTTAGAAGATGGTGAATATATTTTGTAGGAATTAGATTTGTGTAATCTTCCTTTTTAAATTTTTTATCTAGCATCTGCCAAATGGATTAGAACGCTGGCTCCCATTCGGGTGACTCAGGTTCGATCCCTGGTGAGGTCAAGAAGTTTTTTTCTGTTGGGAGCATATAGAAAAAATTCTAACCTGAACAGTTTCACAATGGCTGCATTAGTTATGCGACGATTAAATTCTTCAAGCTCATGTCACCCCCTGTTCTACACCGTCCTTGTAGACCTAACAACACACTATGTGGCTTTGGGTTGGACACCTTTGTACAAGGAGCCACACTATAGGGTGTTTTTATTCTAAAAATAAATGCCTTGTAAAAACATGGCTTTTGCCTGTCTAAAAATACAGTGCACTTCTTATAATATATAGTTCACTGCAACGGGTTACCCCATAATTGCTCCGTTCCTGTGCCAACTAAAATCATACGACATGCTAACAACTGTATAATGTGTGAACAAATTTCAGAATGAATCAGTTGCAACTCTACAAAAAGCAACCTGCACCGCATAAATGCATATGGCCATCAATGAAGTGTCAACACAAAACTGTTCATCACTTGAATTGCAATTTATGTGGAGGGAACATCAATCACGAAAAAATCCAGCTTTCTTCACACGCAGTATCACTGCATATGGCAGATTGAATCGGTTCATCATAACCGTTGACACAGCAAAACAGATTCCATGTAACATTTATAGTTTACAGCGTTGCTCAAGCACTAACTCAGTAGCTTGACAAATAAAACAAGAAAATACTCGACCACACATGGTGGAAATGCGCTAGCAAAGTTAGGTCCAGAATCAAACAGTCCTGATTCTGAATGGCCCTCCCGCCATTTTAGGCCAGTTTTTTCTGCTTATAATATATATATAAAACCAACTAGAGTTGGTCTAATACTTGCTAACATACCAAGACATTCTCTAGTCCTTTCAGCTTATTCTCATATCCATCCTTCTGCTTGGACAATTCTATTCTAGTCTTCTCCAACTCTCCTTCAAGCTCAGCCTGCAGTCTGGAGTTGGATAATAGAAAGTTTGAACTCAAATTATAAAAAAAAATTTGACAAACAGTTAATGAGCCACAAAATTAGCATAAAACTCTTCAAACATCGCTTCTCTAATTCCAGGATCAAATATACGAAGTGCATTCCATCATCAACCAGGAGAAAGACAATAGACCAAACTTTACTGTATACAGAGTCTTCTACAACAGAAAAATCAGGAAAGAAGATGAGAGAAAGACCACGAAAACGATGGTTGGATGGCATAGAAGAATCCTTCCAAAAAGTAAAAATAACTATCACCCAAGCCACTAGAGCAGTGCAAGAAAAAAACAGAAAACCATGACACTGGGCAACAACCCAGTAACAGTGTGACGACAAAATAAGGAAGTACATAGCTATATATTTTCTCTCGTCGCCGATATGAACTCAGACGTAGTTATGGTGTTAAATGACACCTTTGTCTGATTTTTACATGAAAGTGCGCTTTCCTTAACATCAGTATCCCTCCTCATTCAGGCAAGTCTGACTCTGACATCAGAGATACTTGTAATTTAGATCCCCAGGTAAAGGATCAGGGTTTCCTGTAGTCCAACTATGTATCATATGGTTACAGACTGAAAAAAGTGATGTTGCAATACAAGACATTACATGGTATTATAGTCAGAGAGAACATAGTGAAGTCTGATGCTGTCAAACTAGACAATATTTTATGCATTGTTCATTTGAGAATCATCTTATTCAGACATCTCCATAATTACTCCGATCTCCTCCTAAAGATGTATTTCAGTATGTTTAGACTCTCTCGCGATCCCCGCTTAGACTGATGTACCAGAGCTCCTCATAAATTCTGCTGTTGTTTTTAGGGACTCCATCCATCCGTACAGCTTCTCATTTAGCTCAGTATATTCCGGCCAGGTTTCGTTTCTCAGGCCTGCTAGCAGTGGGCAGTAGGTGCTCTGCAGTCATGTACGCCTTCTCACAGTAGCACAGGCTGGAAAACAAAAGGGCTAAGTCAGGATAAAACAAAATATGTAGAAGTAATATACTGGAAGTGCTTCAGTAGTGAATGCTGGAAAATGACCCAGCACATAATACACAAGTTGGAGACATTTCAGAATAAATGTTTAAGAAGAATCCTGCACATTTTTTGGCCAAATACCATAACAAATGAGGAGCTTTTGAAACAAACGGAATGTGCATCTTTGGAGACATTCATTAAGAGATGAAGATGGATGATTGGACATGTATGTCGTATGTCAGTAGGAGCAGTGGCTAGGACAGCTCTTAGATGGACATCGGATGGATAGAGGAGGCCTGGACGTCCAATGGAAACACAGAAAAGAACGGTGGAAAGAGAGTTGAAGGAGTGTGGTCTGACGTAGGAGACGGTTGGTAGAAAAGCAGCAGAACGGCAACAGTGGAAGTCTCTTGTGGAAGCCTTATGTGTCAATCGGGACACGAAGAGGATATAGATAGAAGGAAGGAAGCTGAAACATAAGCCCCTATTATATTACTGACAACAGATTTACCTAGCTTCTTGAACTCTGTGTAACTCTTGTTTAGCAAAATCAAAATCTTTAATTTCTGAACTTCCTCGGCTATCAGTCTTGTTCTGTAGTTCAGTAGGATGGTTAAATCTGGGAAGGGTAAGATAAATTGTGAGCTAGTTAAATTATAACAAAAGACTTCTTTGTTTATAACCAATCTTTCGCTTAAGAACAGGTCACTGCAGGCTCAACCATCACATGCACAGAATAAAGCCTGCTCGACTCTCATGGTTTAGACAAGCATACGGTCGAACGCAAAGAAGATAACCAACAAATGCAAATATATTGCAAAAAATATTTTATTTCTCATAGCCTTTTCAGATTTTAGGGTATGAAGTACATATCACTTCATATTTCTAGGCCCTAGTGTGCTCGTGCATAGTTAACCAGTTGCAGTGCTCAAACTCCGTAGCACCAGCGAGGGTGTCCCGATGTAATTTAGAAGATGGTGAAAATATGTTGTAGGAATTTAAACTTTTAATCTTTATAATTGATTTTTGCAGCCAGAGGCTTTCCAGCCTGCTCTCCTCGATTGTGAACTGCCAAGGGTTCTTTTAGGTGCTCAACATGAAGACGGCACCTGCATTTTATTGTCCGTCTCCAGTAGGACTAGGAGCTCGATCTCACATACAATGAAATCAGAGATCTCTTGAAAAATATCCAGATGGCTTACGAGGGAGCGAACCGAGTACCTTTGGAACGAGAGGCGAGCAGCTAGCCCTACGCCACATATACCCTGTCAGTATAAACTAAGACACTAGATATCCCTGCTAGTACAACTAAGACAGTATAACAAATGTCTTTTTCAGGCACCACAAAGAAGAGGATACTAATGTACAGCGTACTTCCAAAGTAGTGAACACCACCAAAATTACTCGATCACCCTGAATTTGGAAGACAAAATTTTATATGAAATATGTTGGAAATTGATAAAATTTCATATGAAATATGTTGGAAAGTGATAAAATTTCATATGAAATATGTTGGAAAGTGGTATAATTTCATATGAAATATGTTGGAAGGTGGTATAATTTCATATGAAATATGTTGGAAGGTGGTATAATTTCATATGAAATATGTTGGTATAATTTCATATGAAATATGTTGGTATAATTTCATATGAAATATGTTGGAAGGTGGTATAATTTCATATGAAATATGTTGGAAAGTGGTATAATTTCATATGAAATATTTTGGAAGGTGATATAATTTTATATGAAATATGTTGGAAAGTGATACAAATTAATGATATACAATGCTGTCCTGCATAGTTTTCACTGAAGTTTAACAATAAACATGACGGCTAGGTTTCAATATATATATTTTCATCTCATACTGTTATATGTTACATAAAGCCTGCAAGTAATTTATTCATACCGCTCTGTCCTAGGCAATCTCTTCCATGCAACTGAGTCTGATATTTCTTGCCCCTCTCAGCAGAGTTCCCTCGGCATCCTCACAGTCTTGAACCCATTGCCTCCCACTTCCATGCCTGCTTTGTGATTCTTTGATCATTTCTTCTCAAAGTATGCACAACATATCTCCATCTTCTCCTTCTTTTTAACAGTTGCTACTAGTGGTTGACCAGAAATTTCTTTGATTTCATCACTTCTCCTGATTCCGTCTCATTTTATGATCTAAATTACTATTATAAAAAAACCCAACCTATTTTAAAAATAAATTAAAAACAAACTGATCCTTTTATATAATGCCCAGAAACGTGTAGCTGAGCTCTGTGCATCAACAGTTTGAGAACTGCTGAATTGACAACAACATTCTTCGAAATAACATTGACAGAATAATTTCATTGACAATAAATAACACTCAAACATACATGATGAATAATGGTTGTCTCTGTAATCATGTCACCGTTGATGTAAGTTGAGGCATCTCCTATTGGTCTTATTTTCACCTCATTGTTCTTGCAGTTAATTACACTGAGGATAAAGGTTGAAAAGAAATGAATGAATATTAATCATAAACCACAAGGATAAACGAAAGACGAAATCAGAAAGAACTCTTAACCCTTTAGTTGCTACGCACGATATATCCGGTGTTCCCGTAGACTGCTAAAGCCGTATAAATGCCAATTTATTTTCTGTCCTCTGCGGGCTAACGACGTAATTTTCCGTTCAACAATTCTAATTTGGCTGCTAAATCTGTCTACTTTCGTTTTTCGCCTTGAAAATTCTGGTGTATATTCTAATGATAAAGAACAGCTATTTTTAGACATCTGTGACCAATTTACACACATTTGAACACCTGTGTTACTGGTCAAACCGGTTTTTATATGCATGGAAAAAGTTTGGGAAGTCATTTTTGTACTTCGGACGTGACGGTGTTGAGTCTACTTTCTACTCGTGTTAATTCTTGTGTTGGAGAGTATTAGTCTGTGTATATTTATTATATATTTATTTCATAAAATGGCAAGGAAACTTGTTAAAGTAGATGAGGAATTATTGGAGTTTTTTTCTAGAAGTGATAGTGAAGAAGAAATGTGTAGCTCTGATTCTGAAACTGAACAAGACGATCAGACCCAGCCATCAACATCCACAACAACAAAAATGGCGTGGCTGAGCACATGTTATTTGCATGTCCGCATCTTCGCCCCATCGGAGTGCAGTGAAGATGACATGCCATCAAAAGGCATAAATTTGATTCAATTCCATGGTCTTCCAATGACCTGAATCCAATTGTAAATAATTTTGACAACTCCAGCTCTGGATGTAATGCTGATGTAAATCAGAACAGTTCAGTTCTTGATTTTCTTCTACTATTTTTCTGTCACCACTGGTTACGTCTATATCTGATGAATGCAACCGATTTTATAATGACATTCTTCACAATGCTTCTGCAACCATAAGCAATCGTCTCGTTGGACCAATACTAACTTTAAAGAATGTTCTTATTTTTCTGTGTGCCTGCTAATGTCTAGAACTAAGAAGCTGAAAATTAATGAATTGAATACTGGTCGCAACACCCTTTGCTTCTGACTACTGTGTTTGGTGAAATCATGTCACGGGATAGATTTCTATTACTTCTGAGAATTCTTCACTTCTCAGACAACAGCATTGATGCAGATGGTGATCGATGCTTCACTTCTCAGACAACAGCATTGATGCAGATGGTGATCGATGCTTCACTTCTCAGACAACAGCATTGATGCCGGTGGTGATCGATGCTTCACTTCTCAGACAACAGCAGTGATGCCGGTGGTGATCGATGCTTCACTTCTCAGTCAACAGCATTGATGCAGGTAGAGATCGATGCTTCACTTCTCAGACAACAGCATTGATGCCGGTGGTGATCGATGCTTCAATTCTCAGACAACAGCATTGATGCCGGTGGTGATCGATGCTTCACTTCTCAGACAACAGCATTGATGCAGGTGGTGATCGATGCTTCACTTCTCAGACAACAGCATTGATGCCGGTGGTGATCAATGCTTCACTTCTTAGACAACAGCATTGATGCCGGTGGTGATCGACTTTACAAAATTAGAAATGTAATTGAAGTTTGCGTACTTCATTTCGGAGTGCATTCTCACCATATCTGATGTTGTTATTGACGAGTCTCTTCTTCTTTTCAAAGGAAGATTGCCTTTCAAACAGTACATTCCTCAAAAGAAGCAGATTTAGAATGAAGACTTTTGTTTTGTGTGACTGCAGAACTGGTTACATTTTAGATTTTATAGTTTATACTGGTGTCACTACAGTATGACTACATGTCATAACGCAGAAGTAGTTCAAAATGACAAAACAGATTATAAAACTGGAGAAAGTGTTCGAAAGCCCAAGTGTGTTGTGGACTATAATAAATGTATGGGTTCACTAGATTAAACTGACATACTTCTCAGTTCTATTGAGTCTATTAGAAAAACTGTGAAATGGTATAAGAAATGTTTTTTTCATGTGCAAGATTATTATGTTTTGAATTCTCATGCATTATACAAACTTGTCACATGTAAAAGCATCCCTGTTGCTGATTTCCATCTAACTCTAATATGGGAAATTCTGGAAAAATATTGTAAAGAAAGGAGAAAGTGCGGAGGAGGACATAGGAGTGCAGATCTGCCACTACGATTGGTACAGAGAGAGACATTTCCGTCCAACCATAGAGTCTAAAACATCCCAGAAGAAGGCTCCAGTGAGAAAGTGTGTGGTGTGCTCAAAAAGCGACGTGAAACAAGATACTTGTGCAAAGACTGATGTAGCACTGTGTATTACACCATGTTTTGAAATATTTCATACTAAAAAAATTTATTAGCAGCACAATTAACAGTTCTATTGTAATGTCCAACTTTTTCACATAGTAACTGATGAATTTATTGTTATGTGTGCTAATAGATGTCCATATTGTAACATGCATCATTATGAACCATTGTTGTGATGAATTTATTGTTTTCAGTTATATGAGGACTATCATCATAGCACTCGGACATGTCCATAGGTGCTCCAATCTCCACCTCAACAAATCCAGCAGTGTCCAGCGACCCAACACGCTAGTTCGATGTTGATTAATCAATATCTTTGCATATTTAGTATGTCATTCTTTTCCGGCTGCACCAATATTAACACCCATCTCTCTCAATCTGGTCAGCGAGTGGGATTCACAGTATGATACCAGTACCATAATAATTTATTGTTATGTATGCTAATAGATGTACATATTGTAACATGCAGTATTATTTGTATGAATTTATTGTTATGTGTGCTGTTAGCTTCTACAGTTAATTTTTTGAAGCTGTATGAATAAAACCATGATCATTTGATTAAAATAAAATTCAATGTGTGACCATATCTCAAGTTTGTTATTATCTTTAATCTATTTACGAAGTTTGTCATTAACCTCATTTACAACAAATACTTTGGACATTTAAAAAAAGGCTGCGCCATACTGTCGAGCCACAGCTAAGCGACACATAAATGGGATTTTGGAGGAATAGGAGCTGTACAGATGCAATATTCACTTTCAGGAAGTTAGTGGAAATGACAGAAGAAAACTAGTCACAAAAGAGATGAAGTGTCTACGCAGAATGCTAGGAGTATCAAGAAGAGACCGTTTTAGAAATGAAGACATCAGGAAAAAAGTGGGCACAACATAAGTACGGAACTTTATCAAGAAGCAACAAATTAAATGGTTCGGCCAAAGCAAGTTACCAACAGACAGTGCCATTCAAAGAGCAATGTTATACTGATACAGTGGATACAAAGCAAAAAGCCGCCATTCAAACGGTGGACTTCAGAAATAACAGAGGCAGTGAAAAACACTATATTTATGAAGCACACAGAAAAGCCTGTTCAAGAAATCTCTCCTGATCCTGACACTATGATCAGTTTCCTTGCCAATAACTAATTGTCTTGTTCCACTATTTTCTTCTCTTTCACATCTATCTTATTTATTTCTTTCTTTGTTATTCTTCCATTGTATTTTTCCTCTTTATTCAATCTAGCTTTCAATGTTATCCACCTCTTGTTCTCTCATTTTCACATTGTTTTCTCTGTCTTCTACTCTCATCTTACCTCACACTTGTCTGCTCAAAGTCTCATGTTCTTCCCTCTTATCGCTTCTTATGCAAACATATTCCTCTTAAAAACAAGAACGAAAATCCAGTCCTTCAAACTAAATGCTACAGAAAAAACTACGAATACCATGGACAGAAAATAAGAAAGATCACTGATGTCCTGAAAGAACAAAATGTTAAAGAGAATTGGCTGACAAACAACATACTATACAGAAAAATTTGATACTTTGGTCACGATGACCTGGAAAGAACAATATTAGAGGGCAGGGTCCCAGAGGCAGACCAAGAAGAAGATGGCTACAAGATATTAAAGAAACCATGAATATGACCATCGACGAAGTGGGTCACTAGCTAGAGACAGTGTGAATTTCAGATGTGCTGCAAAGAAAGCAACGTAATATAAAGGATACGCACCTTGATGATGATTCCCTCTTATCGTCATCTTGATGCAAACATCAATCATTCTTGCCATTTTTTTCTTATATTCTTCTGCTTTTCTCGTCTTTTTTTAGTGAAGTCTTCTTCTTCACGTATTCTTCTCACCCCAAGGACCTCAGAGATAACAGAGGTGACGAAAGACACTATTTATAAAGCACACACAAAAGCCTGTGCTAGAAATCTCTTCTTACCCTGAAGCTATGAGGCAAATTAGGACTGGAGAAGAGAAAGAAAGACAAGGTGCATAGAGAGGCTCGTCTATGTATCTTCTTTTCGACCTGACAAAACAGGATTAGAGAATAGATAGATATACAACAAATACTTGTGCAGTCACATCTGGTTTCACTTTTACACTCATGCCTGTCGTTACATTAATGGATTTCGTAAAGAGATCTAGTCAGATCCACAACTCAAAACTAGGTCAGGGTTTACACGGTCAGTTGTCTACCCTGTTTTTAGAGTTGGCTGTGGGTAAAAACACGCCTGCACACTTTATATTTTCGGCGTAAAACAGAGTCTACACCGCCTGACAAATCTCTTGTATTTGGAGGGGAAAAAGTATTCAGCACAGAGAGGAGTATATGAGTAAAAGTATTCAGCACAGAGTAACACATATTTGAATAGTATTCAGCAGCTAAAGGGTTAAAAGACAAGATAGAGCATTTTTTTTTTAGAGCTAGCTGGTCGTGGTCATTAAAAGATGTGTCCGCCCTACTACATCTACTGTAGTTTTCCCTACTACATCTACTGTAGTTTTCCCTACTACATCTACTGTAGTTTTCCCTACTACATCTACTGTAGTTTTCCCCTACTACATCTACTGTAGTTTTCCCCTACTACATCTACTGTAGTTTTCCCTACTACATCTACTGTAGTTTTCCCTACTACATCTACTGTAGTTTTCCCTACTACATCTACTGTAGTTTTCCCTACTACATCTACTGTAGTTTTCCTTACATCTACTGTAGTTTTCCCTACTACATCTACTGTAGTTTTCCCTACTACATCTACTGTAGTTTTCCCTACTACATCTACTGTAGTTTTCCCCTACTACATCTACTGTAGTTTTCCCCTACTACATCTACTGTAGTTTTCCCTACTACATCTACTGTAGTTTTCCCTACTACATCTACTGTAGTTTTCCCTACTACATCTACTGTAGTTTCCTACTATATCTACTGTAGTTTTCTTACTACATCTACTGTAGTTTCCCTACTATATCTACTGTAGTTTCCCTACTATATCTACTGTAGTTTTCCCTACTACATCTACTGTAGTTTTCCCTACTACATCTACTGTAGTTTTCCTACTATATCTGTAGTTTCCAATGCTGCATATCCCGTATCCCCCAAATCTCCTGTAATTTACCTCATTTCCTGTAGTTTTCCCCACTACATTTCCTTAGTCCCACCCCACTATATCTCCTGTATTCACACCCCCATTATATCTCTTGTAATTTCCCCATCTGTAGCTGCTTCCACTACATCACCTGCAGTTTCCTAATCAATAAATTCTTCTGCAACTTCTACCCCTACAACTCCTATAGCTTTCTTTACTACATCTTTTGTAGTTGCCCCTACGGGCACATTTCCCAGCTATGAAAAACCCACATATAAAATATTCTATACATACACATATATTATAAGAACAACAATTCACCCACCAATGACAGTCAGCAATGAGAGCTCCAGTTAACTTGATATCATGTTGCGACTCATCAATTTCTCGTCCAACTCTTGTCTCTCCATTTTTGATGACATAGAGCAGCATCTCAGAAAGCTGGGGGTCCTCATTAAGGTTGACCAGACTTGGCAGCCTGTTGTTAACTTTGAAAGTAATGCCTGAACGCTGGAGAGGAAACAATGGTTGAAAGTAATCTTGTGTGTGCTTGTTGTAAGGCACTTTGTAAGCTGATACTCATTTGCATAAGGCTGTTCTTGATGCCCTCGCTTCATTTTTGGAATCATTAAATTTTGATAGCTTATCAAAGGAAATATCTAGGAAATTTATATAGCTTATCGAGATAATTTGTATGTCAACGTGATAATTTTCTACTTACTTTCTTTACCGAGTTAAACCATTTCGTACTGATACAATGTGCGCCAAGTATTATTTCAAGTAAAATTAGCGCTAAATTTACATCAACCCATTCTGATAAAGTCTCCATTTTTCTATCTACTGCAAAGCTATCTATTTCTACATCATGGTTCGATCAAAAGTTTGATTAAATTTATATATTTTAAAAATGTTTACCAAAATGTTGAAAATAATTTACTATGACAATCGGTGATAGTTTCACAAATAGCATTTGTGGAAGAGAACAGTAGAACAAGAAATAAAAAAAAAATCACAACTGGAACACAAAACAGAGATGGCTAAGAATAGAGAGGAATGGTGTGCATTTCTTGCTGCCCTAAGCGCCATGGGCATTACATGCTAGAGAGAGAGATATTTGAATATACAAAAATTAATAAGTCTCTCAAACCTCTAATGACTGTAGTTCCTCCGCTTTTCTTGCTTCAGCCTGCCTCAACCTCTCCTGCCATGATCTGCTTAGTTCATCCATCTCGGATCTGAGACGAGCTATTTCACACATGCTGGCTGCCAGGACTTTCTCATTCATCATACCTCCCTGCTCAGCACGCAGACGCTCAATTTCTGCCCGCAGCTCTGGAAATAAAATATCCACATTGTGTTCAGTAATATTTGGCCTTTTTTTCTCTTTACAGATGGTCAGTTGGAAAGTGTTTTACTGTGACAACTTCTAAGTTTTAGCTTGCCTCTCACCCGAGTGGTTACCGGGCCCAAATTTGGGGTGTAAAGAATATAACCACTGTTACCTGCCACGAATGTCGTAAGAGGCGACTAAGGAGGTTTGGCTGAAATCGGATGCATGTGTCCTAAATGTGTAGAAGTCTGTGCGTTTAGGGGCCTACCAAAGCAATGTGCAACATATACACGTTCTTGGCAAAGATCAAACATATCACAAGAGTGATTAAAATTGGTAGTAAAGAACGAACGCAAAGAAGAAGAGCTTGCCTTTCAGCTCATTGTTGTGTCTGAGGCACAAGCAAGGAAGAAGTGTTCTCTCCATTTATACCTAGCCTTGGTAACTGATATGGGGAATGTACCTTGTCTATTTTGCACAAACCTCCTCTCTATCCTACTGTTTCATCCCAAGGAAAGACAAAGTCCACATGTTTGGAATCAAGCAGGGGATGACAGAAGATGGAATAGAATTTTGCCAGCACAGCAACTTTCCAGTCTTTCTAGTCTGTTCTTCTCGATTTTGAACCAGCACATGTTCTTTTACGTGCTCAACCAGAACACATGACACACGTTTATCATCTGTCTCGCTAGGACTAGGAATTTTATCTCACCTACACTGAAATCAGGGATATCTGGAAAAATACACAGATGGCCCCTATGAGGGCGCGAACCAAATATCTTTGAGCGAGAAGCGAGCATCTAACCCCTACACCTCAGACAAGGCACAAAAGATATATATAAAACACATAAATAGGCTTACGTCTAATTATTTTGGCTTTAGGGTCCTCATTGATTCGTACAACATTGACAATGGATTGAGCCTGCTGTGCATATCGCAATGTGCTCAATGTTTCCTCACTGTGGTGATTGGATGGTGATATAGCAGCAATCATGGCTGTCTTTGAGTTGCCTCCCAAAGACTCTTTCAACAACCTGGACATGAAATAAGATGATATAAAACACAATATATCACGCTTTTCACATCTTCTACATGTTTCATGATCAAGGATCTGTAATAAACCGATCTTGCCCAAGATAAGGACCTGTATAAGTCTGCACTATATGGTTGCCAAGCTCACTTAATTCTGTTAGGGGTGTCGAATAATTTGTTTTAAAACGATAGGTTTTGAAAAACCTATAAAAGTAGAATATGTCATGAATGATTGGTTTACCCAGTTAATTGGGCCAGTTTGAGATTGTGCCCCACGTTTAACTATAATTTGTGCGTAATACATGTGGCGTTCAAGGCGACTTGAGGTGAGGGTCATTCATATCCACCCGTGTTGTCGGGCCTAAAAGGGAGCAAAGAATAGTACCACTGAGAGAAACAAGGCATGCTGAAAGAGGTGACTACGGTAGGGACCTAGGAAAGCTAGTCTATTAAATAAAAAGCGTCACAGAAATCGAATGTGCTGGCCTACTTGTAGCTTCATAACTGGCACAACATACAATCAGTCTTAAGCTCAGATCACATACAAATCACAAAGTGTGGTTTAACAAGTGATCGATATGGAGTGTTTGAAGAAGAAGAACAATGTTAGCTGTAACAGACTAGCAACGACAAGACATAATTTTCTAAACAGATTTATGTATGTCTTAGATCAGCGGTTCCCAAACTTTGCATTATAGCGGAACCTCTTTTAAATACATTTTGCTGCTAGGATACCAAATGTATATGTATATATATGAAAATGGAAAGGAATAAATTATCTTTCTGTTACAATAGTAAACCATGTTCTTAGACTGTGAGGAAACTTCAAATGATTTTTTATGTTGTCCTGTCAGATGTTTAGACTCTGGTCTGTGTTCTTTGATTTCGCAGTGGAACTAGTTTACCAGTGTTTTTTTATATTAAAAATTTATTGTTCTGTTTGAAATGTCAAAGATCATATTTCTTTACAAACTTGAGGACCCCCTGTGAGTACCCCACGGACCCCAGTTTGGGAAACGCCATCTTAGAATAATGCTAACCCTAGCAGACTAACCAGGTCAGAACTGAGTCCCTGTAAGGGATGAAGATTTTCCTCTTCTTACTGTTGACTGATCTCTCAGACAGAAGTGAAATGACTTTACCCAAAGTCAGTAGGGACTTGTTGATATTAGCACCTTCCTGCAAAAGCAGACATGATAACAAATACATCAGAGCCATTTAAAGTTGTGCTTATAAAATGCAACATTTCAGAATAATTTAATTTCTATATTACAAAAACAGATTAGTTACACAACGCACCATTCTGCTGTATGAGCTTGTAGAGAAGGTCCATGCAGACTTTTGGTGATTAATAAAAAACAGAAGAAATTGTGGTTTTCAAAGTTAGCATAGCAAAGTGAGCACTGGGCATCTGATAGCAAAGTGAGCACTAGGCTGCCAATAGCAAAGTGAGCACTGGGTATTCGATAGCAAAGTGAGCACTGGACATCTGATAGCAAAGATGATACCACTCTGTGCTAGTGACCATGTGAATATTTTGAGTCCAAAATCAACTTGGCCAACAGTTCTCAATGTGCTCATCGTAAGCAGTTGGACTACGGGAGACACTGATCTTTTACTTCAAGTAGCATGTCCCTTTCAGAACGTGGCATTCATCACATCCTGTTTGAAAAGCTCTCTGTCTATTGCAAGTTCTATGGCCTCTTCAAGCGTCATGTTCAAGGTTTCTTTGATGTCCCGCTGCCACCTTCGTCTTGGTCATCCCCTCGGCTTCCAGGAACCATGCCTTTCATTACCTTTCTCTTCAGACCTTTTACTTGGGGATCTAAATTACAAGCACCTCTGAAATAGCAGTAAGGTTTGCCTGAATGCCGAGGAACACTGGTGATAATGACCTAAGCCTTCCGCCACAAAAATCAGTAAGAAGCGACATGACCACGCCCGAGTTCATGTAGAAAAAAACCCCCAAAATTGGGTGCTCAAACTGACACAATGAAGCACAGACATAAACTAACATGTATAACTACAAGACCACAAACCCTAAGTCGTTCTCCTGAAGTGTTGGCCAAGGATTGCCTCTCACTACCAGCCAAATCTACTAGATTAATTTTACTGTTGACACTGTGGTCATGCTCCTGGCCATCAATATTTTCAGTCTGAAATATAATAATATACAATCAACACACATGCATAAAATAAACATTTGTCAAATGTATAAATATGTTAGGAGTGACCTTCTTCTTTGCGTTCATTCTTTGCGACAAATTTTAATCACTTTGTGATATGTTTGATCTTTGCCAAGAACGTGTATACGTTGCACATTGGTTTGGTAGGCCCTAAACGCAAAGACTTCTACAGGTTTAGGAAACGGGCATCCGATTTCAGCCAAACCTCTTTTGTCGCCTCTCACAACATGCGTGGCAGGCAACAGTGGTTCTATTCTTTACACCCCAAATTAGGGCCCCGATAACCACTCAGGCGGGAGTGACCTGAAATACATCTCTGTAGCTTTGTCCCACTACATCTCATGTTAGTTATGTTATGCGATCAAAGTCATGGCAAAATGGGCATTCCCATGCGTGCTTTGTTCTCCGTTGTAGCAACGTCCATCTCAAAGTCCATTTGCTCACCGTATCCATGAGAAGTTGATTAGTATACATTCTCTCTCTAACATAAAGACTACACTGTCTGGCATGTCCAAACTTAACTCCTAATTCTTGGACTCGCTCCAGTGTCTGAGACTTGCCCATGTCACATAAATGAGAGCGTACCGCATTGATGACATCGGCTCTGTTCATATTTCTGCCGCTTGAATTGGGGCATTGTTTGCAAGAAAGTCAGCACGCTCATTGCCACGCCCTAAAGCATGTCCAGGTGTGTACAGCAAGGTTATTTTCTTGAGATGTAATCTCCCAATGCTGTTCACCCTTTCCACGCGCAGACTTCCAGATTCAATGATTTGAATCACATCTCCTATAGCTTTCCCCACTAAATCCGGTAGCCTTTATATTGTAACATCTTACCTTAGTTTGTGTAAGCACGATGGTGAACACTGAATGAGAACGACTACTTTTATCGTTCATCCCAGTAGCAGCTGTAGCTCGATTTTTGTTACCAAGAGTAATCCACCCCTGTAAGAGAAAAGCAAAGACATAAATAAACATATGTAAGATTAATGTATACCACACATACAAGTAGTAGCATATCCCATGCGGAACGTCGCTTTCATCACAGCCCACCTGAAAAACTGTTTCTAGCAAGTTCTCCGGCCTACTCCAGTGTCATATTCAAGGTTTCTATGATGTCCTGCTGCCAACTTCATCTTGGTCATCTCCTGCCTAGTACTCCAGGAAATATGCTTTCCATTACCAGTCTCTCCAAACCACTGTGACCAACACAAGTTAAACTGTATTGTCTGAACTTTTATCTCAACATGATACAGCGGAGAGACATGGGAATGATCTGCATGCATACTGTTTAGACATCTGCTGGTGGAAACTGCACACATATGGATCTGCCTGGAGTGTTATGATGTCAATTCAGTAGCCAATAATCAATCTCGTCGCCCGCTATAAATTCAGGTCTAGTGATGGCATCTGACTAATTTCTGCATGAAGGCTTGCTTTCCTTATCACCACCAGTGTCCCTCACCATTCCCCAACTTTAGAGTATTGTATTAGACCAGTCGATCAGGATCCGTTAAATGTACTGAAATTTCGACACGATCACACGCAGTGTTATCGATCCAACTATCATCAGGATATTAAAGTAGTTCAGCACATTCTATCTTGTCAGGATGGTACACATCATATCAGTCAACTCTGCCACATCTCCTTGTCAGGATGTACAACTACACTACTGTCAGTCAACTCTTGGTTCCCGCATTCTATCCTTGTCTGATTCCATACACTGTCAGTCCCAAATCTGGTTCACACATTCTATCCCTGTCCTGATGGGCAAACATACACTACTGTCAGGTAACTCTGATTCCAGCCATCTATCCTTGTCCATGGTACAAACATACCATATGTCATCAACTTTGGTTCCAGCACATTCTATCCCTTGTCAGGATGGTACAAACATACACTACTGTCAGTCCAACTCTTGATTCCAGCACATTCTATCCCTTGTCCTGATGGTACAAACATACACTACTGTCAGTCCAACTCTTGGTTCCAGCACATTCTATCCCTTGTCCTGATGGTACAAACATACACTACTGTCAGTCCAACTCTTGGTTCCAGCACATTCTATCCCTTGTCAGGATGGTACAAACATACACTAGTGTCAGTCCCAAATCTTGGTTCCAGCACATTCTATCCCTTGTCCTGATGGTACAAACATACACTAGTGTCAGTCCAACTCTTGGTTCCAGCACATTCTATCCCTTGTCAGGATGGTACAAACATACACTAGTGTCAGTCCAACTCTTGGTTCCAGCATTCATTCTATCCCTTGTCAGGATGGTACAAACATACACTACTGTCAGTTCAACTCTTGGTTCCAGCACATTCTATCCATTGTCCTGATGGTACAAACACACACACTACTGTCAGTCCAACTCTTGATATTTTCCTAACAATTATATCTCTGTGGCTATACCTTGCCCTGAGTTCTGAAAGTCATGCCTTGGAATTCAGACAGCGTCATTTTGGTCATGAGAACATATTTTCCTGAGACCCATAGGATTGTTACAGTAGCTACGGAGTTCAGAGATAAAGAAATAGGTCAGTATGCTTCCCACAGTTGGATGGATTAGAGCAATGCACAAGCGTTCACCTATCGACTTGGACAAAGAGGGGGCAGGTTCAATTCCACACTTGTCATTCTACACACGAGGAAAGGACTTGACTGAAATGAAAATCGTGGTATATCCTTTACAGGACTTAGCCACCAACCACAGTAAACGAGTTGTTGATTTTCTAGCACCACTTATACGATCAGTAGTTTGCCATTGCTTTTTGAACGGTGAGGTCTATTTGTGCTGTTCGTAAAAATCCACTGGAACAAAGTTGCTTCCAAATTGCCTGTCACATAGTTTGAACCAGGTTGTGATGGAGCTCACTAAACCACAGACACCCACACTTCCTGCATACTAAAACCTAGAAATGTGAAGTGACGCTAAGGTATGAAAAAGCTACAGGACATTTTATTTGTTTATATGCTCACCTCAACATCATCAAAGGAGTTAACAACGTACGTAGACAATCCCTCAACGTATGGCCCTAGAGACGGATGCTCTCGGACTTTCAGCTGTGGAAACAATAACAATGAAATTAAAGAATCAACTTACGTGAAATGAACCTTGTCTTTCCTCCTAAATAAAAAAAAAACAACCCAAAACAACTGTAGTCACTGCCTGTAATGTTGCTGTCTAGGGCAGTGTAGGACAGGAAAGACGTGCCTGTGGAATTTAATGGCCGCAAGGATAGCGCAGTCACTGCGAAACTGTTCAGGTTAAATTTTTTTCTTTATGTCGCTGACAGAAAAACTCTTTGGCCGCACCGGGAATTGAACTCTGGCCTCCAGCATGGGAGCCAGCGCTCTAACCCAATCGGCCAGATGCCCCAACTAGATTGTGTAAATTATATAAAATGACACACAGTTCTAGCATATATTTTTTTATTCAGGCCTTTTTTAAATTGAGTTCTGTTTTAACTTACTTGGCCAGCAATCTTCCACTTCAAAGAGGAATGGTTTCCCAGAAGGAATCTATTGTCACCGACTTCATGTCTGATTTGACACATATACATATAAATGAAAATCTATTCTCTACAAATGCGAACAAAATAATCTATCACTGCTAAACGTGGAGGTGGAGGCTCTCTTGAATGACATCATCAATGATACAGATGTGGTTATTTACACCGATGGTTCAGTCATTCGCCAACAACGCTGTGCATGGGCTTTTCAGCACGCTCAGGAGGAAAAATAATAAGAGAGGCCAGTGGGGCCTACGCAACAACCACAAGTAGCTTGACAATGGAGGTTCGGGCGGTGAACTGGTTGGCATCTCACAATTACTCTCGTGTTTTCATACTCAGTGACTCTATGAGCATGATTCGTAAAGTCGAATCAGGTATGGTGAGACGCAACTGGGTGGAGGTACTGGTACAGACAATGATCAGAGAAATCACCATTTTTGTCCCTGGGCACTAAGCTCTCTCTGTGTCTTGACCTCATTCAACACCTCAACATTAGTCATTTTAGCAGTCCATGGGATTCTCATCAACCTTCTGTAAAACCACATCTCTGTGGCCCTTAGAGATTTTTTGTTCTGTTTGTCTATTGTCCATGACTTGTGTCCGTATGTCAGTATCCCTATGGACATACAAAGATTATATCCAGTTTACTTACCACTGTCTTCTTAGCTCCTTTGTCTTTGATGCTGGCCAGAAGATCATGAATTTTCTCATTGTAGATTTCAAAGAAACTGATCTCTACATTAACTTTCACCTGGCAAACAAAACCAAAAACACAAGGTCAACTGTCATATTGAGATAATTGATATTAATATACTAGCCATGAGACAATTCAATTTCACAGGCCCATGTCCACCATGTACTACACAGCCATTGGTATTGGTTACTAAACTGACGTCACTGCACTCCGGGCAGACCCATAGGTGCTCAGTCTCCCCAACAGATATCGAAGAGTATGCATACTGATGGTTCCTGTGGCTCGCTGATTAAACACACCTCTCACTCTGCCTCTCAGGCATCCAGTTCGACTTGAACAACGGGTAACTCCAAACTGCTTAAATCGCTTGATCGATTCGACATCGATTTTAGTGTCCTCATCCAACAGAGAGTCGCGAAGGGACAGAAGAATATCCCCTTATCCATCTTCAACTCCCCAACAATCGATGCTGTTGATGCAAGCCTGTCCGCTCTCTCATTACCGTAAACACCTGCATGCCCAGGACAGTATATCCACGTAAGCCGCTGGAGGTTAGAAACTTCTATAGACGACATTCACTCATACCGAAACCTGCCCTTCTGGATCTTGTGAAGCATCGACTGAGAGTCAGATACAACAACTGCCCCAGTAAATGAAGTCCCAGAGATCCAATGGAGGGCAGCAGTAACGGCCTCAACCTCCATCCTCATACTAGAAGTAGTTGTTCTGTATGCCCCACTTCGCTCTGCAACAACCCTACCATGCGCATTAGCCAAGAAACCCCAGCCGGATTTCTCACCACGTTGAACCGACCCATCGGTATATACAACATCATCATCCCTTGCATTATCTTCTATCAGCTGCTTAACTGCGAGATCAACCTTCATGTTGCCCAATCTCTACATTGTAGATGACCAAGTAAGACCAAGAAAAAGATGGATAGACAATATCAAGACCACATTACATAAACACGGATACAACACAACAAGGGCGACTCATCTAGCTCTAGAATGCAAATTAAAGCTCCTATCCCTACGCTTACGGCAAGAGTGGACAGCCAACTACATCTTCCACCTGGGAATAGACAAATAGATAGACCAAGTACTGATAGCAGAAAATGTAGAATCTCTCCAGAACCATTAGAACTTAGTTAACATCAAGGCTGAGGAGTACAACATGAGAATAAATATAATAAAGACAGAGACAATGGCAATAAGTAGACAACCAGAAAACCTTACAACAAAACTCCAGAACATAGAAAAACAAACAATTGAGACCAAACACATGATCCCAACATCAAATTCTCCAGTTGGTGTAGGATTTTTTTCTAAATGTGGCTCTGTGACTCTCAGAGGAAATACTAGGAAGTAAAGATGGCTGGTGATCTTCCATCTGTGAAAATTGCTGGCCAAATACTTAGGAACAATTTTCACAGCAGATGGAAGTATCGACTGCAAAATCAGCAATATGTGCACAAAAGCTAACCAGGTACTGGGACAGTTAACACCACTGTTGTGACATAAAGAGATACCGCTAACAACTAAAGCAAATCTCATAAGAACGATTTTCTGGTCAACACTATGTTACCAGTGTCAAACATGGCCAATAATAGCAGCTAATGATCATAAATCATAATGACAGAGATGAGGTGTCTTAGAAGAGCTGCAGGTATGACAATGAAAGACAAAATTAGAAATGAAGAAATCAGAAGACTGGATGTGAAACCAGTCATGCAATTCATAAAAAACAACAGATTAAATGGTTTGGACACCAGACAAGAATGTCCTGGTATCGCCTACCACAGAGAGCCACACACAAAAAGTATAATGAGTACAAAGCAAGAGGAAGACCACGTAAAAGATGGAGCGATGGCATCAAGAACAGTCTTACAAAAATGAATATCAGCTTACAAAGTGCCTTAAAACAAGCACACACAAGATCACTACGTCTGCTCCCCAACACTTCTATAAAGAAGTAAATGGTGGAAGAGAAGAAGAAGAAGAGAAAATACAATATAATTAATAAGAGAGGAATCAGATAGTCTGAACCACATTTAGACATTCTTTTGTTGTTTATATCTGAACACACAATTAGGACTGGAATAATAGCTCCCATGGTGGTCAACAAGGCAGATAAGCAATTAACTATTGTGGAGATAAGCAGGTGTAGAATTACTGGTGATCAGACTGGGGGCTAGAGATAACACTCACTTGAATTCATTTAGAACTAGGCAATTACAACTAGCTAGACAAATGGAGAAGGTGTAATCTACAGTTGGAAATGAGAAATGTAACCCAGTGTTGCTTGCAATGTAGGTTAGTTCTGGGAGGAATGTTTGAACGGTCAGGTTTTTTGGGAGGGTGAGGACCGGATTTATGGCTGTCTTATCCACATTTGCGTTATGCCACTGGGGAGTTTCAGTTTTCTATCCTGTGCTAGGTGTGTTGCATCTGTAGTTGTTAGGATGAGGACAGGATTTATGGCTTTTGTCTTATCCAACATTTGTTGTGATAACACCATGTGGCGGGAGTTTGTTTTCTATCCTGTGCTAGGTGTGTTGCATCTGTAGTTGTTAGGGTGAGGACTGGATTTATGGCTTGTCTTATCCACATTTGCGTTATGCCACTGGGGAGTTTCAGTTTTCTATCCTGTGCTAGGTGTGTTGCATCTGTAGTTGTTAGTCTTTGATGTTGCAGGATATATGTGTTATTATTTATCCATCGGGTTCTTGGTCTTCCTCAGGCTCTATGTTCAGGTTGCCATAAGCGAGATGGTAGTAGATCTGGTTTCATTCCCATTAGGTGACCGAACCATTTTATTTGTTATCTTCTAATATGTTGGATGCAGTGTGTGATTTCAACAACATTTCTAATGTTCTCATTTCTCAATCTATCCCGTTTTGTAACACTGACGGCTTTTCTTAAACAGTTCATTTCACATGTTGTGATCTTTCTCTTTTGGGACTTAGTTAAGGACGATGTTTGACAGTGGTAACAGAGAGTTGGTAGAAATATGCAATTTATCAGCTTTATTTTTATCCTTTTTGAGTTACCGCTATTTCCTTATGTCAGCGTTGCCATTTAGTTTTGTTTTTAAAATTAGCATTTGGCAGGACGTTGGATTGACTGATTTCCAACCCAACTGGATCAATTTGGCCAATGTCTGGATAACATTTTTCGATAGCACAGGTGCGGTTTTTTTGTACTGGTTTATCAGCTACAAAATAGGCATTTGGAGGACAAGGATTGACTTCACTGCAGCAGGTTTGTCTATATGGAAAAGTCCTGCAGACTTGCCTATATGGACAAGTCCTACAGGTTTGCCCATATGACTAAGTCCTTCTCCGCAGAAATGGTATGCCACCTGCCGCGAGTATTGCACAAACCACAGCATGTCATGACTTTATATGTCCAACATACTTCAATTTTTTCCTTCTTATTTGTAACAATCGCCAGTTTGATTTTGAGTTCTTTCTGGATAGATCTATTTGTTCTCTTCTCTGTTTATGATATACAGAGGACTCTTCTGTAACACTTATATTCTTCTTCTTCAAACGCTCCATATCGACCCCTTGTCAACCACTCTGTGTGATTTGTATTTGATCTGAGCCTAAGAGCGATTGTACTTTGTGCCAGTTATGCTCCTACAAGTAGGCCAGTACATCCGATCTCTACGCTGCTTTTTATTTACTAAGGTAGCATTCCTAGGACCTACATCAGTCGCCTCTTATGACATGCATTGTAGGTCGCAGTGGTACTATTCTTTGCTTCCCATGCGGGCGCCGGCACCACATGGGCGACACTTATTTTCAAAATTACATATTGGCTTTTTTCGATGCCCTGCTAAATGTCCATGTTTCACATACATATGTTGACACTGTGAATATGCATGCTCTTAATATTCTGTCTTTGTTTTCATAAGCTTAGCATGCACTCCCTTAAACTGGAATGTTGCATTCTCCATGTTTTATTCGATTCCTTATCTCTGCTCTGTATCTTCCATCTGATGTTATCAGGGCACCCTAGATATTTAGTATGAGTACAGTGAACAGTATATTGGTTCCTGTATCATTGAGTAGAACGGGGAGCCCTATAGTACAATAGGGCAGCCCAATTCTGGTTACTGTCAGAAACTGGTAGTAAATTCAGACAGCTCAGCTCTTCAATGATATGTCTAATAAAACTATTATCGATATAAGGGAAAACCACAGTAAAACTATGTAGCAATGGCGAAACACGTAAAACCAAAGTACTGTAGTTTTACAAAATACAAAAACAACAACGATACACAGCAAGGTTTTGATAAAAAGGCATTTATCAAGTACAACAAAAGTCTTCTTCTTCTTTGCGTTCGTTCTTATGACCAATTTTAATCACTCTTTGTGATATGTTTGATCTTTGCCAAGAACGTGTATAAGTTGCACATTGGTTTGTTAGGCCCCTAAACGCATAGACCCCTACACGTTTAGGACACATGCATCCGATTTCAGCCAAACCTCCTTAGTCGCCTCTTACGACATGCGTGGCAGGTAACAGTGGTTCTATTCTTTGCACCCCAAATTTGGGCCCCGTTAACTACTTGGGCGACAACAGAATTGAAGAATTTCACTTCTTACACAGCACAGAACATAGACAATAAATTCCCAACAGCTCTAAAATGAAAATCTTGTTTTTTACTATAACTACAGTACTATGTGTTTCGCTATTGCTACATAGTTTTACTGCAGTCTTCACTTATATAAATATTTATTTAAACAAAAATATAGAACACATTGTTATACCATGTGTTATTGGTTACTGATTTGGACTTCTTAGCCAGTGATAGTGATAAAACAGGCCCCGAATGTGATACAAATTTGAAGTTTGATTCAAGTGACGATGTTTAAAGATCAATAGCAGATATTCACAGGATTACACAAGTAAGTGATGGACCCAACCTTGAAAATGGGGGCCTATCATACTGTGGATAGGTATGGGGAGTGACGCCAACATCAGTTACAGCAATAGCTTGTGGATTATGAAGAATATACTCTACACATAGACAGGTCAGTAGCTCATACATATATGAATATCAAAGTCCTAAGTTTATTTTTTAATGATTTTTGAAATTATCACCCTGAAAACTGATCATGCCCAAAAATAAATGGAAGTGAGCCAGACTTGGCTGAAAAATGGGTAGCAGCGAAAGTGTTAAATGAGTAGTCTGGGTTAAATTCCACAGTGAAGTGGAATTTTTTTCCAATTCAGCCTCAGTTGGGTGTCAGAATGGCATTGGGTAGTAAAGGTGGTCACAGTGATATTGACCACATTAATTATCATGTGTAAATGGTAAAAAAAAATATATGGGTCTAACATCATATACCTCAGGGTATGAATACAGGCTAATTTTTTTGTTTTTATTTTACCAAAAGGTTAGGGTGAAAATGGAATCATCAAGAGGAATGGTATATCAAGTATGCACTATCTCAGTAACAGATCATCAGTTAAACATGTGACTCCCAATGGCAAAAAAACAGAGAAGGACAAAAGAAATAAAGAAGAAAGGTAAGGGTTGCTGAATTAGAAAATCGAAATAGGGGGAAGACTGCAGTAAAACTTGGTAAATAGTGAAACACTGTACAAACAAAGTACTTAGTTTTACAAAATACAGAAACAGTGACAATAAACAGCAACATTTCAACCAACAAGGCCTTTATCAAGCAAACGAACAAACAGGAGTGACACCTTAGATACGTTTGTATTTGGTCGTCCATTTGTGTTTCATTTTAATTTGTCACTCCTGTTTGTTCGCTTGCTTGATAAAGGCCTTGTTGGTCGAAACGTTGCTGTTTATTGTCACTGTTTCTGTATTTTGTAAAACTATAGTACTTTGTTTGTAAGTGAATTAGAAAAGAAACTTAACCATGAATGACAGAGGAGGTCAGAGAAATTATGAAACAAAATGGACATGGAAAAAAGAAAATAGGAGTGAGAAAAGGACAAATAATGAGGACATGCTTACCTTTTTCTTAGAAGTTAGATTTTCTGCTCTTTTGAAGAGTTCTTCACAAAATCTCGGAACAATTCCTACTTCATTTGAATGGCCCATGATGCTGAAACAGTAATAGATATTGGATAATACACGCTCTAGAGCAGAATACCAACTAAAACAAAGACAAATGATACTAGCAGACAGGATCACACTTGAAGATCTAAACTTCAAGTACCCTTGAAGTCAGCGAAGGCCCACCTGCATGGCGAGGGACATGAATGAAACAGGAAAGTAGACTTTCCTGCAAAAATCAATCAGAAACGTTATGGCTACCGCTGAATTCACAGTTGGTGAACGCAGAAGAAGATACTAGCAGACATGCAAGTAAATTAAACCACTTCCACACAAATTGTCTACACATGCTACTAAAAATAAACTAGCAGAACAAAATTCTAGAAAAGTCCTCATAAGAACCAAGATCTTAGCATCCCCACTCTGTTACAGAAGGGACATGTCAGATGGGTTGGTCACGTTGCTAGGATGTCTGATAAATTCATACCAAAACAGTTGATAGATGGCGAGCTTCTTCTTATTCTTCTTGTGTTCGTTCTTTACAACCAATTTTAATCACGCTTTGTGATATGTTTGATCTTTGCCAAGAACGTGTATATGTTGCACATTGGTTTGGTAGGCCCCTAAATGCATAGACTTCTACACGTTTAGGACACATGCATCCGATTTCAGCCAAACCTCCTTAGTCGCCTCTTACGACATGCATGGCAGGTAACAGTGGTTCTATCTTTACATCCTAAATTTGGGCCCGTAACCACTCGGCGTTGATGGCGAGCTTGAAGTGGTCAGATAATAATTTGGTGGACAGACAAAATGATTTGAAGAGTCGCCGAAATGCTTTGATACAGACACAGCGTGCTGGGACACCCTACGCAAGATCGTCAAATGTGGCACCGTAACACAAATGGAACTCGCATAGCCGAGATTCGCTGCGCCGTTGAGGCGCAGAGAAAGCGAGCTGCGTTAAAAGACAAAACACACAATATCCACATGTCTAACCTTGATCATGCATGCCCCACCTATGAGACACACCCGAGTTGATGATTATCCTCATTGATCAGAAACAACAATGGCATAAAAATGAGAGATTACATACAAATGACATATGTGTTTTTGAATTAAAGTGTTGCAGAAGAATCCTTCGTATGTCATGGACAGATAGATCTATCCAGAAAGAACTCAAAATCAAAGAAAACTGGCTGATGCTACAAATAAGAAAATTGAAGTATTTTGGACATATATAGACACAAAGAGTTGGAGAAGATCATTATGGAAGGAGGCATCCTGGCAAAGAGGAAGACCCCGGAAAAGATGGATTCATTCAGGACGCTACTGATTATTTGAGCGTGACGGCTGTAGAGGTGAGACATCTGGCCTATGAGAGAGGAAGAAATTCTGAAAGACTGTTAAGAGTGACAAAATTCTGCTCAGGACAAACTATTTGATGATGACGGTGACTAGGATACCAACAAATTTAGAACAAAAGCTAAATGAGAAATACTGCACACTGACGAAAACTAAAGTACTAGAATGGTAAACATGCATACAATACATACCTGTAACTCTTACCACTTCCTGTCTGTCCATAAGCAAAGAGGCAAGTATTATAGCCTTCAAATGCTTTTCCAAGCAGTGGTTGAGCCAATCTGGTATACACACTTTCTTGGCCACAAAAGTCAGCACTACTTCGATCATGTGACCAGAAAGAGAAGTCGTATGCAAATCGATAGACACCGCCATTGTCCGTTGTTACAGTTGTTTCATTGCCACACATTGAGATTGCGCAGCGTGTGTTGGAATCTGCCAGCTCCCTGTAACATTAATAAACCCATGTTTATCTTTGTGAAACCTGATACCAAAATTCTCAATAACATGGGAAAGATATTAAAGTACAAGTAAATCAAAACCTGGGGAGTAAAGAATAGAACTACTGTTACCTGTCACACATGTAGTAAGAGGCGACTAAGGAGGCTAGATACCCCACTCGTAAAAAACACTAGATAGCTACAGAAACCATCAACAAGGAAATTCATAGCTGCGCCCGAGGAAGAACCCGCAAGGAAGAGCTGAAACGACTGATGAAATCCAAAAGAAAATTGGGATACCCAGGAACACCTGAAGGTGGGAGTTGGGATGCAAGAAAATGGGGAGAGATCTGGAAAAGATGACCTTCGATAGGAGGACTTGGAAGGCCTTGGTTCCGGACCTCTGCCTTCTTAGAGATGAAGAAAAAACCTATTATTGAGATTACCCCACATTCATCATTTTCTATTGCACCAACCATATTAGTTTTCCTATCATCACTTTGTCTATGAAATATGGTTAGCACATCTCTATCCTGCAGACAGCAACCCCACAGACATTATAATGTAATATTTGATGGTGTAGTAAACTGATAAATCTCTGGAGGCCACAGAGATGTGGTTTTACAGAAGAATGATGAGAATTCCATGGACTGTTACAGTCACTAATGTTGAGGTGTTGAATGAGTTCAAGACACAGAAAAAACTTATTATCAATATAAGAAAGAGGCAGTAGTAATTTTTCAGACATGTGATGAGGAGGGGAGGTTTAGAACACATTGTAACAACTGGTAAAATTGAGGGTAGACAAGACAGAGAGAGAAATTTTTGGATAGCCTGACTTCATGGCACAGTAGAGCGTCAACATCTGAGTTGATAGCAAACACCAAAGATAGAGATTTGTGGAGATCCATAATCGCCAGTCGGCACCTGATGATGATGAGTAAACTTACGAACAAAGTATTATCACAATGAGAGACAAGATATTTAGATAGACATTACAATGTAATATTTGATGGAGTAATAAACTGATGAACAAAGTACTATTACAATGAAAGACAAGACTTTTAGACAGACATTACAATGTAATATTTGATGGCATAATGGGGTACCTTTGGCCAAATGGACGAACTCTCACTGCTACTGTGATGCTGCAGCTATCTTGTCCTTCCTCTGTTAGGTCAACAGATTCATCTTGTATTACTGGAAGCATTCGCCGAGGAGTACCAAGATTGACATCTCGATAGCAATCAGGAGTTGCAAATAATCTGCTTTCTAGTGTATGTCTCCGTGCATGTTTCCCATCAGGTGTCTTGAATGGACTCTTAGCAGCGGTTTCAATGCGTTCTATAGTTGTTCTCCGATCGTCTGATAATGCATGCAAAGGTTTTGTAAAACCACTATCTTCTGTTTTCATTTTGTTTACATTCACATCAAGTTTTGTTGTGGAATTTTCTGACCCTACGCTGATTTTAATATTACTGGGAACATTACTCTTAATGTCCAAGGAACTCTTAATGTCTGTTTTTACACCTTTCATAGTAGAAGACATAGTTGATTTTTCTCTGACAGGGCTTACACTTCCTCTAACTTTTGCTATATTACTATTGTTAGCATTGCTAATAGATAATTTTTGATAAGAAGAATCCTTTGGTATAGGTTCAACATTTGAGTTGCTTTCTTTCCCTGATTTGGCATCTTTGCTCTGATAAGAAGCACCCTTTGGTATAGGTTCAACATTTGAGCTGCCTTCTTTCCCTGATTTGGCATCTTTGCTCTGATAAGAGCCCTTTGGTATAGGTTCAACATTTAAGTTGCTTTCTTTCCCTGATTTGGCATCTTTGCTCTGACAAGAAGCGCCCTTTGGTATAGGTTCAATATTTGAGTTGCTTTCTTTCCCTGATTTGGCATCTTTGCTCTGATAAGAAGAGCCCTTTGGTATAGGTTCAACATTCGAATTATTCTGTATATCAGATTTAATTTCTTTGTTCTGACAGGATACATCTTTAGATACAGAATCAACTTGAGAGCTCTGTTTCATATCTTTATTTTCTTTCCCGGGTGTACCAGACACGAAGACCCTAGCTGAAGTACTGGACTTGGGTGTGGTTTTCCCATTTAGGATAGTCAGATTTCTGGAAAAACCACTTGCTAAAACAGGTGTGTCAAAATGAAGAAGAAGATCATGTTTAATCTTCCCAACACGCTGTGTGCCACCAATAGATGTCTCAACAGTATCATCACTAAATGTTACAGACTTGAGGTTTGGACTTTCCTGTGCTGTACAGGGCACCACACGTTTTACCCTGACAACTTTTGTGGGAGTTACTTGTCATGGTCTGAGAAAAATAAAAAAAAGCTTCATTGTTAATCTTATTCTTTCATTTTAATTTAAATATTGACTACTCTGTTTCGTCAAACAAAAACAACATAAAACAAACACGACAAAGCATATTTTATCAATTGGGAAAAAATACTAGCAGTTTTGAATATTTCTGTTCACTGCTAACAAGGGGTTACATGATTTGTTTTATTGGCTATATGCGCAATAAATAAAAGGGATAACTGACAATGCTGCACAAGGGTCAGTGAGCTGACCACACCCCCATGCTGAGGCCCTGGAAACAGACTAGTCTGGATAAGTGTGTAGGGATCGAGGGAGAGCTGCAGAATGTAAGATAGTAGTGTTAGCGCAATCACAAATAATATGAGATCTGTTCGCAACCTAGAGTGAAAACGTACACACACATCTTCTGGCCAATGTCGAGAGAGTTAACAGGTAAAAGTGCAGTACAAATGAAAGAAAAATGGTGCAACATATCATCCAAACGTGTAGACTTGTACTGTCCAAAGCCATTGGTCCCAGTATTTTTTGCTCACTCTTGGCAAGACTAGTAATTTATGGAATGGAAGGAGGCATACTGGCAAAGAACTTGTATGTGCTGTGTCTTTCACTGCATCTATTATTTCTATGGTCCAAATTTTGACGACCATTCGCCTTCATGCTTCTATGAGCATAAATGAAATAAAATAATAAATTATTGCAGGATTGCTAGTTTCTCGAAAATCCCCATGAGCGGTCAAACAATGCACTAGTCTATTACATTTAGTATAGAAAAACACTATATCCAAGAAAATCTGTAATTGACTCATGTCATAAGCAGGTCGAAATACACCTTCAGCAAGTCACCTTTAGGGTTTACTTTGAGGTTCAACATGAGGGCCTTTATGCTCTAAGTAAAATACAAATTTCGACTGGGAAATTTGATTCTAGGACCCCAGGTATAAGAAGTAAATACACTAACTACTACACTATTGTAGATCTCTTGTAAGTTAAGCTATATGTTGGTAATTTGTTGGTAGTCAATACAGTACGTTAAAATTAATATGTGGATTCACACCCTGCCTAATGTTATAACATCAGTGAAATGTTCTATATAAAAGACATCACATTGAATATGAACACTAGTTTCTACAGTTAAAGTGGCAACTGAGTTGGAGTCATTATAAATGACTAATAATGATAATTAATTATTACAAATACTTGCGAAATATGGGGTAAACTGCAGTAATTTGTAAAACTACAAACTTGACGTATATTTGATGTTTCAAGCTCCTCCTCATCCAGCATACCTAAATCCCAAGTTATACACTGAGTGTATAGACTTAAGACTAGTAGAGGATAATACACATCCCTTTTCACGGCCAGCCCCAGATCCTATAACCTGCTGCTTGTAAGATCTACAGTATACAGGACTACACTGTACTCAGTGTACTGTACACTACAGGGCATCTAACACTCAGCGACTATACTATATATATATATACAAATATATCTATTATATTATTATATATCTCTATTCTATCAGTATCACACACCATTAAATTATTACTATTATTACACTTTTAGTAAGGCAATACGCTTACATATAACTAAACTAAACGGACTTGCCTTAGTTTGAAAAGAACTTCAACTTGCCTCACACTCACAGCACGGTGACTGTTATAGTCTTGTAGTGTACTCACTGTACAAATTACCGTGACGTAAAATTTGAAATTAGTTAGTCACTCACCGGCCGAGATTAAACAGATTTCTCCGAATTTATTTACGATTATACACTTAACAGCAGAAACAAAAGAAAGATTTACTCTTAAGTTTGATAAGACTAAAACGTATCCTATTTATTCTGAACAGATTTACTATAGCCGCTATAATAGCGACATGTATGTCAGTACCACAATGGGCATTACTCATGTCGATTTAATCCAAGAGTTTAGAAATATATACCGCTACCGACCGTCCATCAATTCGAAGAACTCGCACTTTGATTTCATTGGTTATCTTCATTCCACCTACACTTCATTTTCAAACTAAACACGAAGTGTAAAACTTATCATAAACCGTTTTTAAACTTTCTGTCAGTGTTGAGAGAATGAATTTTGAAAAGGTTTAAAGTAGTTGTTTAATTTTGTTGCTACAATTGTGCATAATTTCCCGCTCCATAGAATAAATGCAAATAAAGTTGATCGCAGAGTTGAAGAACGGCACTCATAGAATAAGGGAAATAACAATGTATAAATGTTATGAATCTTCTGTTTATGGAGAGTTAATATTTCCTGACTTTCTTTGTTCCATGGTTTTTCATTGGCCGATTACAACACGTTTTGTGCGTGCGAGTAATAATACATGTACTCACCAAATTTGGGCGATACCGAATATGGCAATTTTCACACTCAACAATTTTTTGTATCCCCCAAATGTTCTTGATTTATCTATAGCTTTTTTCGGTATAAAATCCTCTCTCTATGTTAATTCTCATTTAATTTTCCTGGCTATACCACATGCAATTAATATGATTTTCAAAGCTCATCCTACATTGAAAATGAAAGTAACAAGTATTATTTGAGTAGAATTAGAAAATTTCTGATGTGTGACGACCGTCACCAGTCACCAGCTGTGGTCTTGAGTATAAATATAATTTTGTTAAACAGCTGTCAGTGTAATTATAATAATTATATACTGTAAATTGATATTTTGTCCCGCATATTCCGCTGTGATTTTTAGTTACGCATTAAAAAAATATTGCTATATTGTTTGTTTATTCTTTTATTAAAATATAGCAGTTGAATTATCTCAGGCTGTTTCTGAAATTGTTTAATTGTTATCGATATCGCCATATGTCTTATTTATAGTGTTGTCGTTTGGCAGATCCTGAAGATGCAAAAACGACATTTTATTTCCCTCACGGACCTAGTTACTAGTACTCATGTAACTCAACTGTAACTGTGTGTAGTACAACAATCATCATTCAACATGTTTTAGTTTAAATTTTACTATAATAACGAGAAAGTGCACCTCTGGTTCACGCATCCCAGTCTAAGTGTAAACTAAATAGTTAAAAAAAACCGAATAAATGTCCGATCTTAAATTGGGTATCCTACGACTTGGAAGAGTCGCCGGCAAGGTAAGTTTAAAATTAAAAGATCAGACTAAACTTGTCAAGATTTTTTTATCTAGATTTTTAATATTCAATGTGGGTTTAGTGTTTAGAATTGAATACATAATAATTTTTAATATTAATAATGATCAATATTAATATAATTTTGAAATGCAAACGTATCACCTTGACCACGACTGCCATGAGGATGAACACTAACAGTTAAAAACTTAAAAGAGCATTGTTACTCATTCTACAACACATGACAATCTTTCTCCCGACATTATGATTATTAAATTATGCTATCACTCAACTAAGTTAATTATAGTATCAGTGCCAAACCTGGACGCTGACATCAAACAATAGGAGAAAACTAGTTACGACAGAGATGAAGTGTCTACGCAGAATGCTGGGAGTATCAAGAAGAGACCTGTTTAGAAATGAAGTCAGGAAAAATATCAGTAGAGCCTACTGAACTTCAACAAGAAACAACAAATTAAATGGTACTATGGCCACTCGCCACATATCATTATTCAGATTACCAACACACAGTACTCCTCAAAGAGCAATGCTACTCTGATAAGTGGATGCAAAGCAAAAGGCAGTACATAACAGAAGGTGGATCTCAGAAATAACAAAGGCATTGAAAAACACTTTATGAATCGCACACATAAACCCGTTCTAGAAATCTCTTCTTATCCCGATGCTGTGAGGCAAAACAGGATTAGTGTAAAGGAAGAATATATATATTTGTTTTTGTTCGCCACTATGACTTCAGGTATAGTCAGGGCACCTCTGATTTGTACATGAATGCTTGCTTTCCTTATCAGTGTTCCTCACCATTCAGAGGAGCCTTATTTTGGCTTCTGAGGTACTTGTAATTTATTTCCCAGAGTAAAGGATCATGAAACCTATAGTTCTGACCACATATCATGTGCGCACTGAAATTTTTGTTGGCTCAAGTTAGTCTTGAACCCCAGAGTTAGCATGGCAGTGGGTTACTAGCAAAGCGTGTTATCGACTTCGCTATCTGCACCCCATAAAATAAATATAAAATTGCACTGGTCTAAAAGTAAAAGAAAAGTTCAGGTAAAGTTCAGGTAAACTGCATGCTATAGTAGAACGCCCATTACAGTAGAAAAATGCAGGTAGATCGCACACAAAAGTAGCACCCTGTTGTGGCCTGTGCAGAACTGAATATTGCAACTTGTTGTTTTCTGTTGAATTAATAATATGTGTCATTTCTCTTGTGGTTCAGGGAGTAGGTTTACCACTTCGTTACGTCAATTCGATCTCCCAGCAATCAAGGGAATCCCAGAAATTCATAGGTGTTCCCCGGATTTTCCAACGTGGGTAATCTGTTTGGTGTGCTTAGGAGTGTAGGTTCGCAAATTTTCCTGGCTCGAGTATTTCTGGCCTTGCAAATGGCGGCGGAAAGGTTATTTCTAGCTTTTCTCCGCATTGTTTATTAATTTGACTATTTCTGGCCATGAAAAGTGCCTTTTAATGAGAGTTATCGATATTGGGGGCCAGAAATATTGAAACATTTCTGTCCCTGTAAATCGCTTTTAAACTCTTTCCATGCTTTTTGCTGCGCCACGGCGAAAGTCCATTGAACGCCATTAGCTGCACACTGCGCCGTAGAGTAGCTTCCCATATAAGAAGTCTTTCTAGTTTTATTTCTACTGTTTCACTTATACTACTTTGTAACCTTGTTATTCTATTAGGTTGTCCAGTTTTTTCAATTTAGTATATAATAATACATATATATTTATTTATTGACGAGTAGTTAGGATAAAATTTTTTTATTGTTTTACCTCCCTTGAAACGGTTTAAAAATTGAGAAAATAACTCAGCGTGGAAAGAGTTAATGAGAATATTGGATTATTAGGGGACCAGAAGTAATAAATGTCTCAAAATTGTATTGAAGATGCCAAGACCACTAGATTTAATGCGCTGACGCCACATGAACTAGCACAAGTTGGAATCTAGGAGATGCCTGTCAAAAACTACCTGCGAAAAAATTTGCGTAGACCTGCCACCACTTTTCTTAGAATGATCGATCCTGCGACATTGTTTGCGGGAGAAAAATTGAAGTACCCCCACTTCAAATGATTTGATGTGTAACTTAGTCCCCATCCATATATAGTTTACTTAATTTATTTCTCTCCCATATTCTTATCTGCTACTCTATGAGCTAGTAATACAGATCTAAAATGCTTTTTATTCTTCTTTCTCTCTGTTTGTTCCTACTTTGATTAAGACATTTTGATAAAAACGTAGACTCTGTTAATTTCTAAAATTAAATGTAACTACTTCATATATTTTTTATTTACTATACGGGGATCTACATCCTGGGCATGCAGGTGTTTGTGGCAATGAGAGACTTGCATCAACAGCATTGATTGTCAGGGAGATAAGGGGGATGTTCTTTTGTCTCTTTGTGACTGCCTGTTGGGTTTAGACACTAAAATAGATGTTGGATTGATCCAGCCATTTAATTCCTTGTGGACCAGGAGCCACACTAAGTAGCGTTTTCAACTCTATAATGACTTTTGCCCTGGTCCACTAAGAGTTAAGGAATTTGGAGTTATCCATTGTACAAGTAGAATTGAGGGACAGAGTGAGGAGTGTGTTTAATTCTTTCCTTACGCAGTCATTTCCTCAGTTGTACACAGTCAATTCAAGGAGGCAAAAAAGCTTGCTTAAAAAAATACTAACTACTCGTCAATAAATAAATATATATATATGTTATATACTAATTTGAAGAAAACTGGACAACCTATTAGAAAAACAAGGTTTTAAAAAGCAGTAGAAGTAAAATAGTCAAAGTAAAACTAGAAAAACTTGTATAAGAGGAGTACTATAAAACTCGAATGGCGCAGTGTACTACAAATGGCGTTCAACGGAAGATGCTGTGGCGCAGCGTGTTGCGATTGGCGTGGAGTTAACCAGCAAGCGACATGAATCATCAGTATGCATACTCTTCAACATCTGTTGGGGAAGACTGAGCACCTATAGATCTGCAGAGAGTGCAATGACGTCAGTTCAATAACCAATCTTTATTTATTAACCTATTGATACACAATTTCCCTGCAGTAAATCTCACATTCTGTAAAGTAATATTCATTTTGTGTTTCACCTCCCCCCAGTCCAAGTATGCTCTGATTGATGAGAGGGATATAAATATAGTGCAGCAGCATGCAATTGAGGTAAGTATCTTCGTGAATTATTTTTCCACATGCCTTGATCAGCATGGGATCATAGCAATAATGTCAATGATTTCAGAATCAATAATGCTTAAAAGTTTTTCTGATACAGACAAATCCTAGCTGAGCTAAGTGGTTAAGCGTTGTCTTACATTTTGAAGGTCATGGGTTCTGGTCACAAGTGCATTTTCTCCAGAAGTCCTTAGGATTGTTGCTGGAGCTACAGAGTTTGTGCAATACTCTCGACAGGTGGAGTGCCATTTCATGCGGAGAGGGACCAAGTTATATGGAGTAAAACCCGGTGCATTAAAATCAATCCTTTGTCTTAGACACTTTACCTATGGAACAACTTCACAGACGAATGGCCCAGCCAAGCAACAAAAAAGGATCTGTCACTTGTAACTTAAACAGAATATATCTCTTGCGCAAACCAAATTGCTCTTATCCATATAAAGCAGTAAAAAGTGGTCTCTGTAGTTAAGCCCTTGCCTTGTGTTCCGAAGGTCATGGGTTCGAATCTGGGCAGTATCATTCTGGCCAAGGGGCATTTTTCCAGAGAGCCCTAAGATTGTTGCAGGAGCTATGGAATTCGTGCTTTCTGCAATAATATCGGCACGTGGCATGCCATTTCTGCGGAGAGGGACTTAGTCATATGGGGTAAAACCCAGCGCAATGAAGCCAATCCTTTGGTTTAAAAACCCTTTAAAGGCAGTAGTAAAAGTTGTACCACCCACAAGCTCATATCACTCCAGAGAAAGTTGAGTCATTTCTGAGCTCCCCAACAGTTTCAAAACCCTACACACCACCACAGCAACTACATACACATGTAATTTTGTGAACTTGATACCGACCGACTGTGAAGATTAGCAAGCAACTCTAGTTAACAACATAAAGACATGAACATAATGATAATATAAACTAGGTTGAAATTTAATTAAAATCTAAATAACACTTTTTGTGTTCAGTTGCTTCATAATTTAAATTGTGGTAGTTTTAATGTTGTACTGCTCTTATCAAGTGTCATGTGTGTGTGTATTATTATTACTAGCAAACATCAGTTTATAAAGCCATCTATAATCTGAGCTCACTGTGCTATATATTCTATAGTGTTATTTTAAAGCAGAGAATAATATCACAACACTGCCTATGATAATCAAAAGGTAGATAAAATTGTGGGGCTGCAGGCACAATAAAACAAAGAAATAATGATGTGTCAGGGTCGGTGAGCTGGCACTGATCAAGACCCTACCCCACCTTCATGTGGTTGGCCTGAAAACAAAACTGCCCTTCCTGGAAGAATCAGGATGGGCTATGTTGATCGAGCACAAAACCAAAAGATGTGTTCTAGAATGGTGATGACAGAGTACAATAGCTAGACATGATCATGCGACTGTATCACTGGTCTTGGCTCTATCCAACCTGATGATGACATGGAACAGTGGAGAGACATAATCAAATAACTTCATCACTAGTCTTTGCACACTGTTTAACCCGATGATGTAATGAAAAAAGGTACAAGAGGACTTGATACATTATTTACAATTGTTTCATTGTATTATTTGATCATTTCTTCCTGACAGCCCAGAGTGGAGGTAGACAAGAATGGAAATGGAGCCTGTGTCTATGCTATAGCTCATGATATCTGTAGAGGTCACAGCAGTGGGAAATATCTTCACGAGTTGCTATGGTTAGTTGAAGATCTTGTCTTTAGAACTGGTATGCTCGTGCTGTTGGGATAATATCTCTTCTTCAATGATCTAGCGGCTCTAGCTCTCATTGTTATCATAATGTATCCAGTGATAATTTAGTTTGTATTATCTGAATGTATCGAGTGATAATTTTGTTCTTATTATCTTAATGTATCGAGTGATAATTTAGTTCTTATTATCATAACGTAGCATGCATCCAGTGATAATTTGATTTTTATATCTTAATGTATCCAGTGATACTTTAGTTATCTTAATGTATCAAGTGATAATTTAGTTCTTTTATCTTAATGTATCGAGTGATAATTTAGTTATCTTAATATATCAAGTGATAATTTAGTTCTTATATCTTAATGTATCCAGTGATACTTTAGTTATCTTAATGTATCAAGTGATAATTTAGTTATCTTAATATATCAAGTGATAATTTAGTTATCTTAATATATCAAGTGATAATTTAGTTCTTATATCTTAATGTATCCAGTGATACTTTAGTTATCTTAATGTATCAAGTGATAATTTAGTTATCTTAATGTATCAAGTGATAATTTGGTTCCTATTGTTATCTTAATGTAGCAAGTATCCAGTGATAATTTAACTCTTATTGTTATCTTAATGTAGCAAATATCCAGTGATAATTTAGCTCTTATTGTTATCTTAATGTAGCAAGTATGGAAACCCTAGCTTGATACATTTTCATTTGAGCTTTGGATCAACTGATTGTGCATGACTGCAGTAGACACATTTCTTATGTTTGAAACACTTTGATTTTATTGTTGACTACAAGATAAGTACATTTGTGTTTAATCAGGGAGAGACATAATGGGGGCATTGCCCCTGGTTGGCGGGTTGTACACAAGAACCATGTGACAGTAGACAACAGACTGGATAACCTTGAGTTAGTCAAGGATAGTGGGATGGATGCGTTACCGCGGCAACATGATGAACCACCAGGGAGTCAGACCAAGAACAGAGAGAATAGTTTATACTGGATCACAGTCACACAGTTGATAGGAGACCCACTTGAAATGGTGAGGGATTTTGTTTTCTCTTGATAATTGTTGGTGGTGGTAATCGCAAACTGATAGACACATGTAGTTTGATTGTACTATAGTAGATTCTAGCTAGTTTACAATATGTTGGATTCAGATCATTGTAGTGATACCGTTATTTTTTTCAGTTTTTGTACAGCTAGCCCAATTGTTAAGGCACCCAAACATCTAACTGAGAGCTAAACAACAGCATTTTCATATTTACTCTTTGTTACTATTGCCAAACATGGACAATGAGCAAAGCACAGTAGAAAAAATAAATATCAGCATAAGAAAGAAAGTTGGGATGGAACCTTGCTTGAATTACATTGAAAAACAATAATGAAGTGGTTCGACCACAATAAGAATGCACCAAACTCCATTGTGAACAGTCTTCTACAACAGTACATCAGGAAAGAAGGTGAGAGGAATACAATGAAAAAGATTGTTAGATGGCATAGCAGAATTCTGTCAAAAAGCAAAAATAACTATCACCCAAGCCACTAGAGCAAGACAAGACAAAATCAGAAAACCATGACACTGGGCAACAACCTGATAACAGTGTGGCGACAAAAGAAGTGCAGTTTTTCTTTCTTTTAATATCTCTCTCTATTATCTCTATTTCCTCTTGTGTCCTGGGCATGTGTGTGTTAGTGGCAATGAGAGAGTGGACAGGCTTGCGTCGATTGTCATGGAACTTATTATGGATAAGGGGAAGTTCTTTTGCCTCTTTGAAACTTCCTGTTGAATGAGGACACTAAAATTGACATGGAAATTGACATACTCAGCGTTTTCATTAGTTTGGAAATACCTGTTGTACAAGCAGAACTGCATGCCTGACAGACAGAGAGAGGAGTGTGTTCAACCAGTGAGTCACAGGAACTATCGGTATGCATATCCTTCAACATCTGTTGAAGACTGAGCACATATGTGTCTATTAGGAGTGTTATGACGTCAGTTCAGTAACCAATAACCAAGTCACTCTTGTACCCTTAAGGTGAAGTATAACGTATGGGACAGGACCCTTTATGCGCTTATAAAGGGGATTAAAGAACTCTACTATTTCATCAGTCCAGTGTTTCCATCGCTGGATAGGACACACTTTGTGAAAACCTGAGGGAATATAACAAAAGGGTCCTGGAACCCACAGGGACAGAAAATGATGGGGAGGCCAAGAAATACATGAAGATGGGATTTGGATGCAGAGATCAACAATATAAAGAAGAGCTGCAAGAGGTAGCTAGAGATAGGAAGACTTGGCACGAGTTGGTTGAGGGCCTATGTCCCAATCCGGGTTAAAAAGGCAGAGAGAGAGAGAGAAAGCATGTTTGCATGGCTGTCCTCTTCCCCTGTTTTTGTATACTCTGTGTATCATTTCTTGTTGGGGTATACTATTTAAAGGCAACCATGTTATAGGACCAAACTCCTGTTGCCTCTCTATTATGTTACTGCTTGTACCCCCACTTCGGACCTGATTGTATCAGTTCTGATTTTCTCTCTACTTGATACTTTTAGTATTCCTTGTGGAGCCATCTGGATATTTTTCCAGAGATACCGGATTTCTGGAAAACGTAGGTCTCATGTTCAATTTCAGCACGTAAAAGAACCTGTGCCCGTTCAAAATCGAGAAGAGCATATTGGAAAGCCTTGCCCGGGCAAAATTCATTAGAAAAGATTTTTTTAAAATTCGCTGCAGAGTTTGTGCATTGCAGCTGAGATCTTCCTGTGTAAGAAAGAGATCGGAGCACACATGGTTACTCACCGAAGTGCATTGATGATGGTCCAATCAAGAATCTCATTGGTCCATGTCTGGCATTGATAGCACAGGGTTTGGGAGAAAGATTGTGTTATATAATGCAATATTCTTCTTCTTTGCGTTCGTTCTTTATGACCAATTTTTAATCACTCTTTGTGATATGTTTGATCTTTGCCAAGAACGTGTATACGTTGCACATTGGTTTGGTAGGCCCCTAAACGCATAGACTTCTACACGTTTAGGACGTGCATCCGATTTCAGCCAAACCTCCTTAGTCGCCTCTTACGACATACGCGGCAGGTAACAGTGGTTCTATTCTTTACACCCTAAATTTGGGTCCCGGTAACCACTCAGGTGATGCAATATAATATCTGTCATGTTATTTGCAGTGTTATTACAATTCTCTATATAATTCTATAAGACACTGTTAACTGTTTAATATCTTTCTCACAGAACTATCCACATTTCAGCAAGTGGTATGATTTCAATGGAGATATAGTCAACCCAGCAGGTAATGTCTGTGCAGACACTGTTTTACATTAAGTACTGAGACTCATGTTCTTGTATGCTGACCAAGCTAAAGATGTTTAAGATGTTTGCATTTGAGCTCTGATAAAATAAAATGTGAATATCTGTTAGCGTAGTACCCATCCAGTTTCAACTGTGGCAAGGAGTGCCACTCCAGAATAGGCCATTACACAACAGACATTGTGGCATATCCTTTACAATACTCGTCGTCAATTTTCTAGACACCACTTATACATTCAGTAGTTTGCCATTACTTTCTGAACAGTGAGGTCTATTTTTACAGTTCGTAAAAATTCTACGGGAACAAATATGCTTCCAAACTACCCGCTGTGTTTGAACCGGATACTCTTGGGTTGTGATGGAGCTCACTACCACGTAAGCTACAGATGCCCACAAACTATGTGATGCAAAAACCTATTGTCTTCTGAGAGAAAGAGGCCAATGATGGAATGATGATGAGTACCAATCATATGTAAACCAGGGAAAATTTACTCTCACCAATATTATTCTGGTATACAAGTTCAGTGAAGATATTGCATGGATGGGGTTAACTGTAGTCAAACTCAGTACCGTAGGTTTATATGGAGAAGGGATTAAGATGTTTGCATAGTTTTTTGAGGATTGTAGATTTAAATCTGGGCAGAGTCACATGTGCAATTTTAAAATGAGATCCATATAATTTTTGCTGGAGCTACGGAGTTCCATGCAACACTATCTGCAGGTGAAGTGTGCCTGGGCCTGCAAGGGAAGCAAAAAATAGTACCACTGTGACCTATAAAGGCATATCATAAGAGGTGACTGAGGTAGGGGCTTAGGGAAACTAGTCTGGTAAATAGAAAGCATCGCAGAAATCGGATGTGCTGGCCTACTTGTAGGTGCATAACTTGCACAACTTACAATCGCTTTTAGGCTCAGATCACTTACAGATCACACAAAGTGGTTTAACAAGTGGTCAATATGAAGCGTTGGAAGAAGAAGACCTGATGCATGAAACTTGTGTTATATGTTGTTGTATGTTTGGTGTAGGTAACATTTCAGTATGTTTATATTCTTTAGATGAGAGCTACATTTACTACGAGTGCCACTACCCACCCTGTACACGGATGGAGAAGGAGATCCGTGAGTTCAGTATATGTGGCAGATGTCAGGAAGTCCGGTAAGTTCTTGGAAATACATATTTTTGCATTTGCTTGTGCTTTCTGAATAGCTTCATGGTGACTGCACTAGCCATGCAGCCATTAAATTCCTCAGGTTCTCATCTCACCTGTCATACAGGCAGCAACTATAGTTTTTTTGGTTTTGTCCTTATTTATAGAGACAGTCCTTCCTGATATATCGTCATCAGCAGGTGCCTTGCTGGCTGATATTGAAAGAAAAGAAAAAAAAAGAGCTTTTCGGTGCTACATAGAGCCATTGTTACTCCGATGCAGGGATACAAAGCAAAGATCCACGCAGAAAGGTGGACCTCAGAGATAACAGAGGCGGTGAAAAACACTATTTATAAAGCACACACAAAAGCCAGTTCTAGAAATTTCTTCTTATCTGCCCTGCACAAAGTCTATAGATATTTGATAATGTTTTACTAGGACAAAAAATAATGGAAATATTGCAGCACTATGTTCCATAAATACAGAAGGGAATGAGGTATTAAAAAACATAAAAATTCATTTGCCCACCATAAATTCAGGTGTAACACATCTGACTGATTTTTGCATGATGCTTGCTTTCCTTATCACCAGTGTCCCTCGACATTCAGGTAAACCTTACTCTGACTTATAAGGTACTTGTAATTTAGATCCCAAGCAAGGGTCAGGGTTCCCTGTAGTCGTACCATGTACACACCAAGAATTTTTGGCAAAGCTGTCCTCAAACCCCAGAACATTCATGGCACATGGTCACTTAGTGCAGCATTTTATAAACTTCGCTATCGCTGACCCCAAATAAGAAAATGAACTCGGTTGCTGGAAGAAAGGTGGGAGAATTGTCATAAATTGTAATATAGAATGTCCTGTCTTGTTATTGCTCCAGCACAGCTTGAACTTCACTTAGTCCCATAAAACATGAGCTGATAGCTATATAAACAACTGAAATCCATCATATATTATTCTTATTCTATTGTGTATATAAAACCTTCTTGAATTGCCCAAATAATGTGCAGCATGTGTTGATGGTTTCTAGTTGACATATACCTTTATTATTTTGACTTCAGTATCATTTTGTATGTGTCAACTGGTTTCATAAAGGAGTGAGTTCAAACCCCAGCATCATTTTTTATATGGCAACTGGTTTCATGAAGAATTGAGATCAAAACCATAAGAAAGTCTCCATGCAGACAACTAACCTTCTATAACTCAAATCATCATCTCTTATTTGAATTTTAGAACCTTATATCAGGGCAGAGAATAAACATACGTTTTAAAGAACAAAACTTGAAATATATAGAAGCAGTGTTCTGTTATTATACAGTAGCAAGTGCTGGAGAAAATTCAAAATAAATGTTCAAGAAGATTCCTGCGAGTATTCTGTCCAAATACAATAACAAATGAAGAGCTTTTCAAACTAACAAACTGCATCATTGGAGATTAAGGGGGGATTCGGTAGTATGGGGATCAAGAAGCTATTTTCATTGTTTTCATATTAATGTAAAACTTGTATAACCATTTTGAAAGATTATGACTTAAAAGTAGAAAAAATTAGTAACAAAAATGTCAAAGCGTTGCCATGGAAACAATATAAAATTTGCCACCAAAAACAAAATTTCAAATCCCTAAGGCTCCGAATCTAATGAATGTAAATGAATTCTGTTTTCACTCTAAGGTGCAAAATTGTAATATCTAAAATATTAAGCATGATTTTTAGGATATTAAATATTTAATTATTTATACATTTTGGGGTAAAAATTCGGTCAAAAAAGCTTTTTGGGGGTGTTATCAAAAATTCTTAAAAATGTAATATTTAATATATCCTAAAATCCTGTGTAATTTTTAGATATTACAATTGCTCACCTTAGAGTGAAAACAGGATTCATTTATATTCATTACTTTCAAAGCCTTAGGGATTAAAAATTTTGTGTTTGGTTGCCATTTTTTATTGTTTCCATGGTAACGCATGACATTTTTAAAACTATTTTTTAAAACTATTTTAAGTCATAATATCTCAAAATTGTAATACAAATTCTACAATAATATGAAAGCAACGAAAAGAGTTTCCAGACCAGAATCCCCCCTTAAAAGATGAAGATGAATTGGTCAAGTATGTTGTATGCCAGTAGGAACATTGGCTAGAACAGTTCTCAGATGGACAGCCTCCCGAGTGGTTACCGGGCCCAAATTTTGGGTGTAAAGAATAGAACCACTGTTACCTGCCACGCATATCGTAAGAGACAACTAAGGAGGTTTGGCTGAAATCGGATGCATGTGTCCGCTAGGAAATACTAACCCGAAACAAATGCTTGCAGGAAACGGATGCACCAGACTGTAATGCGCATAACATGATGCAACGACCCCTCACAATGAGGAATGTGATAACGGATTCTATGGTCGCCAATCTGCCTCTGAGATGTAGCCAAGAAGTAAGAATGTCAGACCTACCATCATGAGGAGACCTACCATCATGAGGGTGGCCAAAACTTACTGCTGGAAGAGGTTGGCACAAGCGGGAAGCAGAAGTCATAGGAATTATATCCTACAGAACTGCCCTCAGTATGTAGACTTGAGAAGAAAGAGGTGGCCCACTTACACTAGCGTCCAAGACAAACTGTATGGCGTGGCTGATAATCTGAAGCAGACGGCTGTCTTTATTGTTTACACCCCAAATTTGGGCCACGGTAATCACTCGGGCGGGTAGATATAGCTAATTTTGTATACTTCATGTTCTCACATACTTTCTTCCCAAGACGAATTTATGAACAGATTAATTGAAATTATTTATCATTACAGGTACTGTGGTACTTCTTGTCAAGAGAGAGACTGGCCTTCACATAAGCGGTTCTGTCGAGAACGGAGAAGGCTGGTCAGAGAGAACACCCCAGACCGGTGATGGCATTATCACAAGCTCATGTATCACATCCAGTCATTCTATATATATATATATATCTTCTAGTCTCTGATATTTAATTATTAACACCTTTCTATCTATATATTTATTTATTATTGTATTTGAAGGATGGTACATTTACATTGAGTGACAGCTGTTGATTTGATGTTACATTTTAAAATAATATTTATGTGCATGTACTGTTGTCATTTTATTGATCTATTGTCTCTTGTTTCTTCTGGAATGTATGTGAAATATGGACTTTGATTTGTTTGTTAAACACTCTTAAGAAGTACAAGTTTTACTTTTTTATATGTAATGCTGAGCAAGCCAGCGTAGTTCATTCCAGGTCTTTCCTGCCTCTCTCTATCTACAGTTTGTCTCCATGTCTCTCTAGGTCATTCCCTATCTCTCTTGCCTCCCGAATTCCATTTCAAAGCCCCATGTGGGTGTCTGGTCTTCTGCATTCTGAATGTATGTCCCCACCACTTCTATCTAATTTTCATTTCCTCTATATTGTTGCCTGTGATCTCAGTATTTGGTATTCTCTGTTCCCAATGAGTTTCTAAAAATTCTTCTGAGACATCTTCCCTCAAAGCTTCTCATGGAACTGTCTGTCTTGATACTTGTTTCCATATCTCTGATCCATACAGTCAGACTTAATGCACATTTGATTTGTATATATTGATTTTAGTCTGTCCTTCCCCAATATACTATTATATTGTATTGAAAACAGGTTCTTTACTTCAGTTGATTTTTAAATTGAAAGTGGGCAGTCGCAGTTCATTGAACTTGCTACATGTTGTGACTATTTTCTTGTGGCTATATTTTAAATTGTTAATGTCACTGTTTTCTGTGAATCGTGTTGTCTGAGCATGTTACTTTATTTGTCTATAGAATAAAAGTTATCGCGTTTTAGATTGTCCTTGGGTACTGCTACTTTCTGCAGATATCAAAGATATTGTATGTTCTAATTATTCCTCTAACTTGGGTAAATAGTATACATTCCTTATTCAATCTTGTACATGCCCTGTTTTACTGTTTGAAAATATGATTGCAAGTTCTAGCAATTTTAGTAAGATTTTGTCATCATTTGATTTATCAAAAGCCAGCAGATAATTTTAATTTTGTTTTTATAGCCAACACTGCTACGCCCGTGTGTTTGCCGGGGCCAGCAATGGGAGAAAATAATAATAACACTGCAATCTACAAGGCATGTTGTAAGAGGTGACTGAAGTAGGGGTCCAGGAAGCTACCTAGTTAATAAAAGCGTTGCAGAAATCAGACGTGTTGGCCTACTTGTAGACGCATAACTGGCACAACGTACAATCGCTCTTAGACTCAGATCACATACAAATCAGAAAGAGTGGTTTAACAAGTGGTCGATATGGAGCGTTCGAAGAAGATATCCAACACCCAAAATTACCTGGTTCAAACTCCGCGGTAGGCAGTTTGGAAGCAAATATGTTCCAGTGGATTTTTACGAACAGTACAAAAAAGACCTCACCGTTCAGAAAGCAATCACAAACTACTGAACTTATAAGTGATGCCTAGAAAATCAAGGACTCGTTTACTGTGGTGACATCCTATAAAGAATATGCCACAATTTTCATTTCATATCCAACACTATGCTGTGTCACTATTAGCATTTCATGTTGAAAGTATGTCAGTTACATAACTGGAGTTATATTATTGTAAGTTTTCAACAAATTATTCCAAGTCTACATTTTTTGTTGGTCATGCTTAAATTACATTTTTTATCTTGAGAAAGTAAAAATGTGTTGAAATAATTCCCTTAAAATTATTTGCATGTTTTAATACTCAAAGGAAGAAGATGGAGACAACAACTTGGACCTGTGTAGAATGGCACCAGGAACTTTGGTAAAGACAACTCTTTGATGTATAGCAGACATAGCAAATCAAATGAAACCCGAAGAAGTATGATGAAAAGGGAAAGGATTATGGACTAACATTTGATAACATGCACAGAAAAGTCAGCAGATAGGCAGCAATGAGCATCACTTATGAATGCCATACATCTTAACTATGTAATAAAGAATATTTTTATGCCAGCTATGCTAAAAGATTTTTTAGACTTGTTGAACTGTGTATATATATATATATATATGTATGTGTACTGTTTAGTTTAATATTGCATACTTATCCATTAGTTCTGTTCTTGTCTTTAATAGACATATCGCTTCTGGACTTTTAGATGTTGACTTGTAATATGTTTGACTAACTACATCCAAGTATCAGTTGTTTCATAGTCTGTAAGTTTGATAGGGGCCACAGGCGCAATAAAAAAAGGGACACAGCGCGCCAGGGTCAGTGAGCTTGAACTTACCAAGCCCCTACTCCATCTCCACTTGATGGTCCTGGAAACAAACTACCACACTGCAGTCTGACAAAGCGGGTAGGGATCGAAGGAGAGCTTCCATGCAATAAGGGTAGCAGTGTAAGTGTGGTCACAAATGCAGAGATCTGTTCACAGTATAGACTGGCAGAATCCCAGAGTGGATGCTTCTATTGGTCTCCTGGCCGACGTCTAGTGATGAATAGCAGGTATAAAAACAGTACAAATGACAGAGAAATAGAGTGAGTGATTATTATTTTTTCTCTCTGACAGGACTCTGCTACACCATCTAACCATCTTTTTAATAGTCTTCCTCTCACCTTCTTTCCTGATGTTCTGTTGTAGAAGACACTTTATACTGTGGAGTTTCTATGCATTCTTATTAAGTGGCCAAACCACTTCATTCTTTGTTTCTTAATGTAATTCAAGCAAGGTTCCGTATCAACTTTCTTTCTTATACTGATGTTGGTGACTGTCTTTTCTGGTTTTATTAACGCTATGGATTATTGCAATATTGTTCACTTGAGATTTCTTAATATAAATTGAAGAGAAATGATGGAGGTATAGTCAATTTATTTGACTGTTTTATTGAGCTGGTTAAATTCCTGATTAACTCCTCCTGGAGGTGGATGTCGTCACCCAGTTTTGGTTACCGCTATATATTGACATGTTTGTTTTCTCACCCATGCAGGAATTCCTGTCTCTTCCAGATGAACTGCTTGTTGAGAATAGAATGTCACGTAGACTTTATAATGATATATTGTAATCATTCCATGATACATTTTTGTGTATGCTTTCATTATTGAAAATAGAATTCCAGACACTTCATGATTTCCATTTTTTTTGGTAAGAAGATTATTGTACATTCCACAATTTGAATTATTGCCATTGCTTTGTTGTGTCTGACTGAGCACAGGATTGAAGCAGCTATCTTCATATATGAAACAGGATGTCTATATCTGAATGCTGGAAATAACAAGAAGAGACCGGTTTAGAAATGAAAACTTCAAGAAAAAAGGGGGGCACAACATCAGCACTGTACTTCACCAAGAAACAACAAATCAAATGGTTCGGCCACATACACAGATTGCCAACAGACAGCATGACTCGGGAGCAATGCTACTCCAATACAGTGGATAGAAAAGCAGAAGGCATCCACGGCAAAGGTGGACCACAGACATAACAGAGGCTGTGAAAAACACTGTTTATGAAGCGCACACAAAAGCACATTCTAGAAATCTCCTCTTATCCTGATGCTGTGAGGCAAATCAGCATTAGAGAAAAGAAGAATCACTAGATACAAGGAACAGACGTAAATGTAAATGAACTGTGGAGTCCATCAAAGTAAAAGAAGTTTGTCTATCACTCTTCAAGTATTAATGTGACTCATCTTATAGTTTTTTATTATTTTGAGCAGCAGTTCTTAAAAATGTATGTTTGATTTTGAAGGATTATATTCTTTTAGTGGTACACTGTTATGAAACCAAGTAGTTATGAAATTGAAAGACTAGATGTTTGAATTCTATTCTAACATGCATAGATATTTGTAATTTATGGTTTTTTGTTATATTTTCTTTATAACAAACATTTCATTGTTATAACTTGTCATTTGGCTAATAATTTGAGTAAAAATGTTACAATTCAATGAAACATAAGATATTTGAAACATTTCCAAGATATTGAACTCAATTCACTAGTCCCAATTGTTGTATTATAGAAATATGTTGAAGAATATGAGGTATTGTCAGATCTATTGCAGATAAACGAGTAGTTCGTGTGGTGTGTATATATATATATATTTCTATAACCAATGAATATAGCCTTATCTCTAGTCTGTTCTAAGTCGTCTATTATGTGAGATAGACTTTGTAGGGAATGCTAAGCCGAAACAAATGCTTGCAGAAAACGGATGCACCAGGCCGTAGGCGCATAACATGGTGCAACGACCCCTCACAATGAGGAATGGGATAGAGTTCTACAGTCGCCAATCTGCCTCGAGATTTAGCCACGCAGTAAGAATGTCAGGCCTACCATCACGAGGTGGCCAAAACTTACTGCGGGAAGAGGTCGGCACAAGCGGGAAGCAGAAATCATAGGAATTATATCCTACAGAACTGCCCCAGTATGCAGACTTGAGAAGAAAGAGGTGGGCCACTTACACCAGCGTCCAAGACAAACTGTATGGTGTGGCTGATAATTTGAGGCGACGGCTGCCTTTATTAGAGAATCTGAAATCCCAATCTAGTGAGAATGCAGAAGAAGAAGATAGACTTTGATCAAAGGTAATTTCAAGTTAGCACAGTTGTACACCTATCAACAGGTGATTCTTGGTTGGTGAAATTGTTTCAAGAACATCACAACATGCATCAGTTACATGAGGACTATTATCATAACACTCCAGACATGTCCATAGGTGCTCCGATTCCCATCTCAACAAATCCAGCACTAAACACTATCAATCACAGGGTAGTAGTCCTATGACTAAATTTAAATGACAGTGCACAATTGTTCAGGTATAATCAGCATAATGTTCTCCATTGTTGATAATATAACAGAAAATATTGCAAAATCATTGCTGTCATCATCCTTATGTGTTGAAGCCACACACTATTGAAAGATCCCAGTTCTGATGGACATCCATAATGGGGGAGTTGCTTAGTGACCATCTTGGATGTAGGTACAACAATTGATGCTGAATCTATAGAGTAACATTTTAATGTATTTACAATAATAACACATTGTACAAGTAACGCTGGGCACCTGAGATGTAAAATGAGGAGTGTGCCTAACCAGAGAAATTATTAACATGCATAACTTTCAACATCTGGTGGGAAAGACCTGGAAAGATCTGCTATTGTGTTGATTCAGTAACCCATATATTCTATTGTGTACATTTATTAATTGTAATATTTTTTAAAGAAATCAATGGAATCCTTGTACTAATTTAACATTCATTCCATATTGTGCCATTTTATTTATTTGTACTTTTAATAAATTTGACATTGTTTCCTTTACCAGATCTGACATTGTCTTGTTTAGCAGTAGCAGCAGATGTGACATTTGTCCATGCATCCTTTGTCTATTGTAAATGATGTTAGTAGTTATATCTACCATATATCTAGAATGTGAGCGTCCGTAGCTCAAGTGGTATCAGCTCGATCACAAACCCAAGCATACCTGGTTCCAACCCCATGGTGGGCAAGTTTGGAAGCAAATTCGTTTCCATGGGATTTTACAAACGGTAAAAATAGACCTCACCATTCAGAATCAATGGCAAACAGAATCAATGGCAAACTACAAGTGGTGCCTAGAAAATAACGACTGTCTTACTGTGGTTGATGGCTACGTCCTGTAAGGATATGCCACGATTTTCATTTCATTCATATCTAGGAATAGTTAGTAATAATCACCAAAGCAACAGCTGGAATGCAGAAACTCAACCTCAAGAAAATGTCAGTTATTTATTTTGAAGGCAATAATTATTAATAGAAAAAAAATATTGAAAAACAAATAAAAATGAGATCCAGACATAAAAAAAAGCACAAAAAAACCAGACAAAACATATGACTACATTTTGAATATTAAAATGTGAAGTAATTTTGAGAGAAAGAACAAGTGGATTATATATATGGCTGTACATAAATGCATGTTGTTACAATGATGGCATTTATATAGAGAAAATGTACACAGTTATACCAAGTAGCATGCTAGCAGTTCATCTCTTACAGATTTGCTTTCTTGGGTGTCAATTATTTCTGGACATATTGTCACACAACTTATGCTGCATCCAACACTTAATTAACCAAGCTCTTCTTAACTGTTTCTCTCTGGCATTATATAGAAGAAGAAGAAGAAGAAGCTATATGTAAAAGTCAAAACAATGCACACATCTAAATGTTTCATCTTATTGCAATCACACAATAATACATTCTGCAATCATCTTGGGTGCTGGTTTTGTTGAGTCCTGAAATAGTCAATAGAATGTGGGTAGAAATCTCTCGCTCTCTCTCATGCAGTTGCAAATTGCTAAATGTGAACAGATTCATCAAACTCAATGACTTATTTGTTAAGCATCATTATTGAAAAGTGTAAAAACTAAAAGTGCATGTAGAATATAAAACAAGAATTCACTGACAAAATTGAGTACATTCTTAAATGAAGATAGCAAAATAGTCAGTGTCACATAAACTAGTGAAAAATGTCTCTCTGATCTTGTTGAAGTTCAGTTGGTCACTCACACTATTGCAGCTAATGTCAAGTTACAGGAAATTGAAGCCGATATAGGTCAATGGCTTTTAAACATTTTGTGTCTCACAACTTTCTTGACATCAAAATAAATGTCTGCGACTTCTCTATATGAAAAATGAGTTTCATTCACGTCTATATTTTATTTATAATAGGAATTTGTTTGCATGTACATTTTTCTTCATTAAATTTTCTGTAGCCTTTTAGACCTTAAGATATGAATTCACTTCACATTTCTAGACTCTATTGTGCAGGATGTAGGATGACCAATTACTTTACTCTTGTGTGGATTGTATTCAAGTTCGATAGATGAACACATATGCATTACTCGAATCCATCCCACATATTTGTTTCCTCTTCATTACCACTTGACATCTTGGCACACATTTCGTAACAATTCACCACAGCTCTTTATGTTCAGATCGGACCTGCATTTGATTTTCGTTAACAGTTACTACTTCTGTTAGAGGATCTTGTCAAACTTCAGCTTTGCCCCTGACTGAAACCCAGTATACCCCTAGACCCACAGCACAGTTTGAAAACCACTGATATATGCTGTTTGGTCAACAAAGCCATCTCCTTCACCCTCTTTCTTTTGTCGTCACACTGCTACCCGGTTATTGCAAAGTGTTGTGGTTTTCAGTTTTTGTCTTGTGCTGTTCTGCTGGCTTGGGCGACTGTTATTTTTGCTCTTTGACAGGATTCTGCTATGCCATCTAACCATCTTTTCATGGTCTTCCTCTCACCTTCTTTCCTGATGTTCTGTTGTAGAAGACTCTATTCTCAACAAAAGAGGGAGGAATACATATTTCTCCCAGCAGTTATTTCTCTAGAAGAAATCTCAAGAATATGTTTTAAACTGAGATTTTAAATACAGATTTTGTTAAAATGTTGACAAGTTCTCCAAACCACCAACTACATAATCTGTGAATGTCTCTTTTAATGGGCAGGGTATGTAAACAGAAATATAATAAAATATAGATATTATTTCTGTTGATATTCTAATTTCAAACATTGTATGAACATGAAATTAATAGTTGAAATATATTGACTCCAAGTTGTAGCTGATATTCTTCCATGTTCCCAATGAAAGACAACACAGTTTGTCATAGTCTGTCTGAAAAGCTCAAAGAAGTTAGCATTACACTGATACAAGTAACACAGATAAAGTAAAAGTGAATGAAAAGTGCAACAACATTACATGTGTGGATGGAGAAAAGGCAGAAGATAAAGAAAGAAATGCACTTTCCTATCAAATCAATAGTTAGGTACCTCAATACAGACTCATAATTCCTGAGGTAAGAACAACACAATATTTAAAATGCAACTTCACATCAATTCATCATTATCAAATAGCTTGTCCTGAGCAGAACTTTGCCACCCCAACAGTCCTCTGGAATTCTCTCTCTCATATGCTAGATGTCCTGCCTCTGCAGCTGTCGTGTTCAAACCATCAGTTACATCCTGAATCCATCTTCTTCGTGGTCTCCTTCTCTTTGCCGGTATGCCTCCTTCCATGATGGTCTTCTCCAGCTCATCATGTCTCTTTATATGTCCAAAATATCTCAATTTTCTCTTTCTTATTTGTAGCATCAGCCAGTTTTCTTTGATTTTGAGTTCCCTCTGGATAGATCCATTTGTTCTCTTCTCTATCCAAGATACACGGAGGACTCTTTTGTAATACTTATATTCAAAAGCACATATGTTTTCCCACTGCTTTAAATGTCGTTAAATGTCCGTACATCAATTACTGGAATGAAAATCCACTCAAATCAAACTAGAATGATGATAAAGAAGTCTCAAGCAATGATTTTTGTTTAGAGTCTGATAAAACAAAGACAGACAGAAAAGTCATACATTCAAGATGTCATCTTCTAATGATATATATCAAACATATATCTTATTCCAATTCATACACTTTGACATCAAGAACTTGATAGATAAAATCACATGAAATCATTTGATCAGGTTGTGGCTGCAAGTAAATTGATGACAGAGAAAATAAGAAACAGGATGAACTCATCTCACAGAGAACATATTTTTGTTTCATGATAAAAATGTTGATCCCACAGAAAAGTCATGAGAAATTGAGCATTTATATGTGCATGATGATGCTAGTTTAACAAAAATAATTTGGCATGAGTCCGCACACACTGGACAATTCATGAGAACTATTCACATAATTATAACAATAATTTGCTAACATCTGCTGTGAATGTAGCCTAGACTAAGATGCACTGATAAGATAGTATCAAAGAGCATACACACACACACACACATGATATGCACATGTAGCCTAGACTGTGATGCACACACACAATATGCACATGTAGCCTAGACTGATGCACTGATAAGATAGTATCAAAGCGCACACACACACACATATATGATATGCACATATAGCCTAGACTATGATGCACACACACGATATGCACATGTAGCCTAGACTATGAGGCACACATATATGATATGCACATGAAGCCTAGTCTATGATGCACTGATAAGATAGTATCAAAGCACACACACACATGATATACACATGTAGCCTAGTCTATGATGCACTGATAATATAGTATCAAGAGCAGCACACACATGATATACACATGTAGCCTAGTCTATGATGCACACAAAATATGACATGTAGCCTAGTCTATGATGCACATGATAAATAGTAACCAAGTCAGATCACACACACATATGCACATGTAGCCTAGATCTATGATGCACACATATATGATATGTAGATGTACCTAGTCTATGATGCACCTGATATACATAGCTAGTCTATGCATCACACACATGATATCACATGTAACCTAGTCTATGATGCACACAAATGATATGTACATGTAGCCTAGACTATGATGCACACACATGATGCACACATGTAACCTAGTCTATGATGCACACACACGATATGCACATGTAGCCTAGTCTATGATGCACACAAACGATATGTACATGTAGCCTAGACTATGATGCACACACATGATATACACATGTAGCCTAGTCTATGATGCACACACATGATATACACATGTAGCCTAGTCTATGATGCACTGATAAGATAGTATCAAAGAGCAGCACACATGATATGCACATACTGGTAAATATTTCAAGACAACATTTTAGATTGATGTTGCTATGTAAAAACTGAATGAACCATACTTATATCTGACAAAAGGTCCTACACTGTGCCATGGTAAGTGACCAAGAATATTACATAAAGGGTCTAAAGTCAAAGGTTGTATTCATTATGTTGGGTTTTACCCATATGGCTTGTCCCTCTCTGCAGAAATGGCACGTCACATGCCAAGAGTATTGCACAAACTCCGTAGCTCCGGCAACAATCCTAGGGTCTCTGGAAAAAATGCACTTGTGAACAGAATGGTGTATTCTGGAATCGAACCCACGACTTTCGGAACACAAAGCAAAGGTTTAGCCACAGAGACCCCCAAGAATATTACATCCAACCTACAAACGTTCATCAATGGAAGAAGTCTGTGCCACAAATTCAATCTTAGAATTTAATCTGAAGTGACCAACAAATACAGAATAGTGGAGAACAGGGTGGAAGGTGAAAAAGTGGTGGTGTTGGACACACTCTTCAGGAAACAACTGAACATTATAACCAGATATAAACTTGACTGGAACCCATAGGAAAGAAGAGGATTGGGATGCTCAAAAAATATCTGGTGAAGAACTGGAAGAGGTCAGACCTATTAGAGTCAAGTGGGCAGAACTGCAGAAGAAGGTTCAGAATCAAGTTTGATGCATATAGACAACTATAGTCCTATGTTACATTAGGAACAAGATGGTTTAGTAGTAGTGATAATAGTACGAGGGTGCATTGAAAGTAATGCCTCCAAGTCCATAACTTTGTTAATAGTGTTTGGAGGCAATTGACACTGATATCAGAATAAAGTATATGTAAGTAGTGTCTGGAATGTTGCATGCGCACAACATTACCCAAGATGGCGTCATACATGGAAATTCGGTTGAAGCAAAGAGCTGTGATTGAATTCTTGACGGCAGAAGGTTGTGTTCCCATCGACATGCATCGGAGAATGAGAGCGGTATATGGTGACGCCTGTGTGGATGTGAGTACTGTTAGGAGGTGGGCAAGGACTGTTAAGGCGACAATCCAGCGACGATGACCTTGCATGATCAGGCTCGCAGCGGACGACCAATTACAGCAGTGGATGACACACAAGACCGTGCAACTGATTCATGTCAATCGCTGCATCAAGCAAAATGATGTCGCTACAATGCTTGAAATTTCGACTGAACATCACATTATTCATGTATTGCTAGGTTATAGGAAAGTTTGTGCAAGATGGGTCCCTCGCATGCTGACACGGGAAATGAAACATCGCCGACATCAGGCGTGTCAGGAACACCTGATGCGATATGAACGAGAAGGCGATGACTTTATCTCCCGAATTGTCACTGGCGATGAGTCATGGGTGCATCACTACGACCCTGAAAACAAGCGCCAGTCTATGGAATACAGGCACAAAACTCACCCACCCCAAAAAAATTCAAAACTGTCGCGTCAGCGGAAAAGTTTGATGACCATTTTGGGACTGCCAGGCGTAATCCACACAGAATGTTTGGACGCTGGCAATACTGTCAATTCTGATCGGTATGTGGAAGCGATGAAGAAACTACGGGCAAGACTGCTACGTGTTCGTCCTGGAAAACACGCAGTCCTTCAACATGACAATGCTCGTCAACACACCAGTAGACAAACAGCGGCAGCATTAGAGCGTCTCAATTTTGACGACATTTTAGCGCACCCACCATATAGCCCGCATTTGGCACCTTGTGACTTTTTTCTGTTCCCAAAGCTCAAGGAACATCTCAAGGGAACAGATATGCTTCTGACGAGGATGTGGTAGCAGATGTGCGTACCTGACTTCGTGAAAAATCATCAGATTTTTTCTTCGACGGGATGCAACAACTAGTTCGACGTTGGCGTGTGTGTGTGGAGCGTGGAGGTGACTATGTCGAAAAACAATGACTATTGTGTAGTGGGCATCTCAAGTTTTCTGAAAATGTATGTTTCATTTGTAAATTATGTATATTAACAAAGTTATGGACTTGGAGGTATTATTTTTCAATGCGCCCTCGTATATCTAAAGAAGAAGAAGAAGAGGGGGTATATTATAACAGCACTAATTCAGTGGAGAGAAAGATGATTTGAACATCTCAAATTAGTTCCTTGGAAATATGTTTTCTTTGGCCAGATATCTGTGATTAATTTTTATGTTAACTCCTTGTTACACTAATATTTTTTACTACTCTAAAAACATATATGCCCTGGTCCACTAGGAGTTAATGGTTTCCCCTATTAAAGTCCACACTGGACACAAATTTCTGCAAAGCCAAGAAAATAATGTAAGATTAGTTATTTATTTCAAAATATAAAAAAATGTAGCTCTGTGGTGTGTCCACACAGCGTTGCAAATCATGACAATTTATGTCTAATAGCAAATCAGACAAGTATGACAAATCAGAAACCAGATGGTTCCGTCTCATAAACTTGGATACATCCATACTCAATGCACTAGACTACTATGCTCTATATTCTATATGTGATTTGATTTTTATTGTTTATCTTCTTTTTCCACTTCTAGTTTTTTGCATTTATTTCGTATTTGGTCACAGATTTTCATTTTAGGGCCGTTAGGAATTTATTGTCTCATTCTATATGTAGTGTGCCTGGAAAAAGTGAATTTCTTCACTTCGGTTGTATCCTTTGCTTGATAAAGGCCTTTTGGTTGAAACGTTGCAGTGTATTGTTTTTGTATTTTGTAAAACTACAGTACTTTGTTTTTACGTGTTATACATCCATACCACTACCTTCCATACACGTTTACTAACAATGATATATGATGACTGCTGTGTCTTTGACAAAATTCTGAAGAGTAGCTCTCAAGCAGCATCAATAGAACATTTTCTGTTTTTTTCTATGTAAGTTGTTTTTTCTAAGTACAATTTCTATGTACAAAATAAAAGGCAGTGTACATTCAGTTTTGCTAACAATCATATACCTTTTTCTTCTACATTGATATGTACTGAATTTTCATGTCTAGTATTAATTAATATGTACTAACCACATGAGTTTGGAGTTACTTGTTGTACAAGTAGAACTGAGGGCAGAGTGAGAGTGTGTTTAATCAGCGAGCCACAGGAACCATCAGTATGCATACTTTTATATCTGTTAGGGAGACTGAGCACCTATGGGTCTGCCTGGAGCACAGTGACGTCAGTTTAGTAACCAATAACCACATGAGAGGAGCAAATACTAGATTATCTAACTTGCTTATGTTTGTTATTTAGGTTATCTGTTCCACCAATGTCATTTCACTCCAGGAAAAGATATAATTGTTCAATTTTCTTTAGCAGATTTAGAAGGTGGCTCTGTAGGTTTCAAACATTCTTTATTTTGACCCATTAACTGCACAATCCTACTCTTACAATGTTTGATAGAAAATTCCCATTTGAAATGTGTCATCTGTCCTGTTACATCCAATAGGCAGTCGCTAAGAAACTGCATCATTATGTCCCCCTTGGTTATTGAACTGACATCATTGCCTTCTTTGTAGACCTATATGAGCTCAGTCTCCTCATCAGTCAAAAGTTATGAGTATGCTGATGGTTCCTGTGACTTGCTGGTTAAACACACTTCTCATTCTGCTCCTCAGGTTCAGTCCTAATACTATAAGGTCTGAATCTAATTTCCTTCAAACACAGTGTATTCATATGTGTCATAAATGGCAATGTCCTCATCTGTAGGTGCTTGTGATGTAAACATGTCTGCTCTTTCGTTACTACAGTCACCTGCATATCCTGGAGGACAGGGATATCTTATACATGAAACTTGTCTAAATCAACCTGCATGGTTAGTTTCTGTATTTCTATATCATTTGATATTTTGGACACACATCTTACTGAATTCTCATCATGTCCTGTGACACATGAGACTTCTACAAAGACTTTCCATTCTCTATTCTCTTTTGCTGTTTCATGTCAGAGTAGATAATATGTGTCTTTCTTCTTCAACTGTGCATCTCCACCAAGTTTGATTTTCTTTCTTTCCTACCTTTTCTCTCCAGTATTCAAGTAATGACTGTTCTCATAGATATGTCAGGGCTCATTCTCATAACATGTCCTAGCCATTTTCATATTTAAAAAAAAATAGAATATTTTCTATGCTTTCTAAAGTGATGTCTACGAGAAGTTGATAGTGTTTCCTACTTTGTTTAGTCAGAAAATTGTGTGCTTTCTTTCTATGCACACACATAAAAGTTCTGCATAGAGTCTGTAAACATCTTTATTGGTCATTCTTCAGCATTCTGATCTTTATATAAGAACTGGTACAATAGTGATTTGATATAATCTGAAATTGGTTTTCTTGCTGTATAGGTGGCCTATTCTAGATCTTCAGTTGATTTAATCCTGGCAAATATACATCCCTAACCTTACACAAACATACATGTGTGCCTATTTTTCTGTTCTAGTCTGGGGGAGTGTTGGACACATATCAATAACAGTTCATTTAGTAAAGTTATAACAACTCTTTCAGTCTGTAATAAAAAAGCCTCTTTGAGACACACCCCACTTCCCAAGTGCTTGACCATATTGCTGGTGAATAGTCATAAACAACATGCTGTTTGTAGTGTGGGATGGGTCTTGTAATATGCTAGTGCAGTATTTTGTAAACATTTATCTTGTGTTCAACTAGCGTATATAGTAAGAGATTGAGCAACACCTAATTTTGAGAACAGAGAAAAAGAATGACTTACAGCAGATAAACCAGTTAATTACCAGACTTTAATCAAGCAAGATTAACTCAGAACAAACTAAGTTGATTGATAGGACCATCGTCATTGCGCTTCGGTGAATAACCATGTGTCCTCCGATCTCTTCCTTACACAAGAAGATCTTAGCTGCAGTGCATGAACTCCGTAGCACGTAAGGGTCCCGATGTAATTTTGAATATGGTGAAGATATTTTTGTAGGAATTTTATTTTTAATCTTTTCTAATGAATTTTGCCGGAAGCGGCTTTCCAGCCTGCTCTTCTCGATTTTGAACAGACAAGGATTCTTTTTTGTGCACAAATTGAATACAGGACCTATATTTTATCGTCCGTCTCCGATAGGACTAGGAACTCGATCTCAATGGCTCCATGAGGGAGCGAACTTGGTACCTTTGGCATGAGAGATGAGCAGCTAACCTCTACAGCACAGAGACCCCACAAACTGAGTTAGTTGATACCTAGTATCAATAGAAAGTCTGAACATGCACACCACAGGTTCATCAATCACACAACATAAATAGATATATATATTAAATATATCAAGCAGCTGCTGTATACATTGCAGAACAAAAAATATGTTGAGAAATATCTGTAGTAAATCAATTGAACAACAACAATAACAACAGCAAAAAGATATGGAATTATAACATGCATTCATAAATATGTACAAATTTCAACAATACAACCAAAATGTAATATATATATATATGTGTGTGATATATAATATGAAAAGTGAGATATCAAAACATCCAATAATATGAGAGATAGTATATGATAAGTTTATATAGACAATGTTCAACATGCTTATCTTCATTAAATATATATATATAACACAATGGAAGAAAAATGGAGAAGGATACACACAAATAGATATCAGCAAATTCATAATAGAATTGATTATTATAACATGACATATATTTTTTTGGGGGGTGAGAATATGGACTGGTTGCTGTTATATCGTAGTTGTTGATACTTTGATCTATAATTGACAAGTCTAGACAAGACAAAATACACCACATGTTCTATCACAGATTTGTTCAAATATATCACTTGATCAACTACTATCAAATTGTACAAATACTTCAAGAAAACAGAAGTTTGGGAATATTTCTTCTTCATAGGGATGCTCATCTTGTAAGTAGAACCATACTCAACTGATTCACAATGTATCTCTCACCAAGCCAACCAGAAGATAATAAATATATCAAGTACCAGTATCAATAGAATTAGAATATCACACACAAACTGACATGGCTGAATCTATGTAGTCGATATTCACGGGGAAACAAAATGCTAATAGTGAAATATTATCAATTAAGATTCTTTCAATACCAATTTTTCTGTTAAAATTACCCATAGTTTTCATATTGTCTCTTTTTTCTGTCAGTCTCTTGTAGGGTATTGTACAAATTCTCAATATCATCATCATCATCATCTGCTGGTGTTGGCTTGTATAACTGATGTTTCTTGTCTTTCCATTTAATCTGATAGTCGTCTGTGTGTTCCTGGGGCTCACAAGGGGAGCAAAGAATAGTAACACTGACCTACAAGGCATGTCATTAAGAGGTGACTGAGGCAGGGGCCTAGGGACGCTACTCTAGTAAATAAAAAGTGTTGCAGAAACCAGATGTGCTTGCTTACTTGTAGGCACATAACTGGCACAATGTACAATTGCTCTTAATCTCGGGTCCCATACAAATCACAAAGCGTGGTTTAACAAGTGGTCTCAATATAGAGTGTTTGAAGAAGAATCTGATAATTACAATTCTGTCACTAACTGGGTGCTTGTGTCTCAGTAATACTGTGAATGTATTACAATTCTGTCACTAACTGGGTGGTTGTGTCTCAGTAATACTGTGAGTGTATTACAATTCTGTCACTAACTGGCTTGTGTCTCAGTAATACTGTGAATGTATTACAATTCTGTCACTAAATGGGTGGTTGTGTCTCAGTAATACTGTGAATGTATTATAATTCTGTTACTAACTGGGTGGTTGTGTCTCAGTAATACTATGAATGTATTACAATTCTGTCACTAACTGGTGGTTGCCGCTGCCAGCATGTTCATAGCGCTGGACTACGGGTGACTAGCCCTCTGGACGGGTTCAATTCACAGGCTGGCAGAAAAGCACAGGTTCTCAGGATTCACGTGTCTGACACCGACGAAGTTACGATGTCTATGCACAGCAAACTAAAAAAGCTCAAGTGCTTCTGGATTGGAAAACCTCAAAAAACTGGATGGTTGTGTCTCAGTAATACTGTGAATGTATTACAATTCTGTCACTAAATGGGTGGTTGTGTCTCAGTAATATTGTGAATGTATTACAATTCTGTCACTAACTGGCTTGTGTCTCAGTAATAAATGCATTACAATTCTGTCACTAACTCGGTGGTTGTGTTTCAGTAATACTGTGAATGTATTACAATTCTGTCACTAACGGCTGGTCTCAGTAATGAATGCATTACAATTCTGTCACTAACTGGCATGTGTCTCAGTAATGAATGCATTACAATTCTGTCACTAACTGGGTGGTTGTGTCTCAGTAATACTGTGAATGTATTACAATTCTGTCACTAACTGGCTTGTGTCTCAGTAATGAATGTATTACAATTCTGTCACTAAATGGGTGGTTGTGTCTCAGTAATACTGTGAATGTATTACAATTCTGTCACTAACTGGCTTGTGTCTCAGTAATGAATGTATTACAATTCTGTCACTAACTCGGTGGTTGTGTTTCAGTAATACTGTGAATGTATTACAATTCTGTCACTAACTGGCTTGTGTCTCAGTAATGAATGCATTGCAATTCTGTCACTAACTCGGTGGTTGTGTCTCAGTAAAACTGTGAGTGTATTACACTTGTACATTCTGTAATAATGCAGATAACAAGTGAAGCTAGCGGTCTTGCAATTACAAATAAACATTTGTCTACCAATCTCATAATGACTAAGAAGTGAGTTCACTAGTGAGTTCACTAACTACTACCCTACATCAGCTCTCTTGATACTATGTGGATTACCATTGAAACCAAAAATATAGGTAATAGACTATGGAATGTTGGAGATACTTAATCTAGCTTTGATACTTGTGTAACTGTTACAGATATTTCAAATAAATAGCCATCACAAGGCTAACTGGAAGGATATCTGAGATACCACAAACACAGTTTTGAAGCAGACTGGAATATAATGTGTATGTATATGAAATATTTGAGACAATGACAGCATACTAGTTTGTGTACTTGTTTCATAGACACATGATGATGATGAGCATCATGAAATAGCTTGTCCTGGGCAGAACTTTGCCACCCTAACAGCCTTCAGAATTTCTCTCTCACATAGGCAAGATGTCCTTCCTATGCTGAAATCATTAGTTACATACTGAATCCGTCTTCTCTGTGGTCTTCCTCTTTGCCGGAATGCCCCCATCCATAATGATCTCCAATCCTTTATGTCTATATGTCCACAATATTTCAATTTTCTTATTTGTAGGATCAGTCTGATTTATTTGATTTTAAGTTATTTCTGGATAGATCAATTTGTTCTCTTCTCTGTCCATGATATACGCATGACTTTTCTGTAACACTTATATTCAAAAGCACATATAGATTATTCCACTTTCTTGTTAAATGTCTGTGCTTCATACTCATATGTTGCCACTGGGAATATGCATGCACTTAGTATTCTGATCTTTGTTTTCCTATCAGTTCTATTTTATATTGTTTTTAGTTAATTTTTCTGTACGGTCATGTGTGCTCTTTTTAAAAATTTCCTTCATCCCACTCCCATCTTTTGCTGACACACGATCCCAACATAAAATTCTCCAGTTAGTGTAGGATTTTTTTCTAAACGTAGTGACTCTCAGGTCAACCTAGCCTCAATGTGGGTACTAGAGGAAATACTAGGAAGTAAAGAAGGCTGGTGATCTTTCATCTGCTGTGAAAATTGCTCCAAAGCAATTGAAGCCAAATACTTAGGAGTAATTTTCACAGCAGATGGAAGTATCGATAGCAAAATCAGCAATCGTTGCACAAAAGCTAACCAGGTACTGGGACAGTTAACACCACTGTTGTGACATAAAGAGATACCGCTAACAACTAATGCAAATCTCATAAGAACGATTTTCTGGCCAACACTACGTTACCAGTGTCAAACATGGCCAATAATAGCAGCTAATGAGCAGAAAATCATAACGACAGAGATGAGGTGTCATAGAAGAGCTGCAGGTGTGACAATAAAAGACAAAATTAGAAATGAAGAAATCAGAAAAAGACTGGATGTGAAACCAGTCATGCAATTCATAAAAGAACCAAACACTTCTATAAAGAAGTAAATGGTGGAAGAGAAGAAGAAAGACGACTGGAGTGATGTTGGTCCCATCATGTGCTATTGGACAAAGATAAAATAATGGACCTAACACCATATTCCTAAATAGTATTCACATAGTATGATAACATTTTCTGGACGTGAGCATATGTAGCTTAAACGATAGTGAGCTCAATCACAATCCAAGCATACCTGGTTCAAACTCGTGGTGGGCTAGTTTGGAAGCAAATGAGTTCCTTTGGATTATTACGACTGATAAAAATAAACCTCATCGTTCAGAAACAATGGCAATTACTGAACGTATAAGTGGTGCCTATAAAATTGAAGACTCATTTACTGTTGTTGATGGCTAAGTCCTGTAAAGGATATGCCATGATTTTCATGAAAACATTTTCTGGACTTGACAATGGACTATTGCTAATGAGCACAGGTAACAGCCAAATACAAGCATACATCATAAATAGATAGATATATCAAATAAATATGTTGGGTGTACACTTCACAAATAAATATGTTGGGTGTACACTTCACAAATAAATATGTTGAGGGGTACACTTCACAAATAAATATGAACACAAAAATATCACTTGAAGCTGGAATGAAAAAAAAAGAAAGTAATACAGGTTTGGTTTGTTTCTTCCGAAACTACGAGTGATGTTTGCATGAGGAATGTGTGATAGTTTGTGAAATAAGTCACAGTTAACAGGCAGGAATGTCACAGGCACAACTGATACTGACTTGTTTGCCTGTTAGGTAGACTAGTATTTGGTTGCTTCAGTTTAATACTTTTGTATATGTTGTCAACATGTAAGCATAGTGCCTCATCATATATATGGTCAGTGTCCACGACCATGCAAACACACAGAAGACATACTGAGACACACAAACATATGTTAGAATGCAAATGCACAAAATATATTTAAGAGTTCACACAACATTCACTAGAGTTCTTTCACACATGCACACAGACCAACAGGTGTCCGAGTTCACATGCATTCATTACAACTCTCTGAGAACAAACATACACTAAATATGTCAGTTCACATACATTCATTAGAGCTCTCCAAGAAACACACACTAATATATGTCAGAGCTCATCACAAACACACACTAACATATGTCAGAGTTCACATACATTCATTAGAGCTCACCACAAACACACAACTAACATATGTCAGAGCTCACCACAAACAAACTACTAACATATGTGAGAGCTCACCATAAACACACACTAACAGATGTCAGAGTTCACCACAAACACACTACTAACATATGTCAGAGCTCACCACAAACACACTACTAACATATGTCAGAGCTCACCCCAAACACACTACTAACATATGTCAGAGCTCACCAAACCACTACTAACATATGTCAGAGCTAACAAACACACTACTAACATATGTCAGAGCTCACCACAAACACACTACTAACATATGTCAGAGCTCACCCCAAACACACTACTAATATATGTCAGAGCTCACACAACATACTACTAACATATGTCAGAGCTCACCACAAACACACAACTAACATATGTCAGAGCTCACCACAAACACACACTAACAGATGTCAGAGCTCACCACAAACAGACGCTAACATATGTCAGAGCTCACCACAAACACACTACTAACATATGTCAGAGCTCACCACAAACACACAATTAACATATGTCAGAGCTCACCACAAACACACAATTAACATGTCAGAGCTCACCACAAACACACAACTAACATATGTCAGAGCTCACCACAAACACACAACTAACATATGTCAGAGCTAATCACAAACACACTACTAACATATGTCAGAGCTCACCACAAACACACTACTAACATATGTCAGAGCTCATCACAAACACACACTAACATATGTCAGAGTTCACATACATTCATTAGAGCTCACCACAAACACACAACTAACATATGTCAGAGCTCACCACAAACAAACTACTAACATATGTGACTCACAAAACACACACTAACAGATGTCAGGTTCACCACAAACACACTACTAACATATGTCAGAGCTCACCACAAACACACTACTAACATATGTCAGAGCTCACCCCAAACACACTACTAACATATGTCAGAGCTCACCACAAACACACTACTAACATATGTCAGAGCTCACACAACCACTACTAACATATGTCAGAGCTAACCACAAACACACTACTAACATATGTCAGAGCTCACCACAAACACACTACTAACATATGAAAGCTCACCAAACACACTACTAATATATGTCAGAGCTCACCACAAACCCACTACTAACATATGTGAGAGCTAACCACAAACACACTACTAACATATGTCAGAGCTCACCACAAACACACAACTAACATATGTCAGAGCTCACCACAAACACACTACTAACATATGTCAGAGCTAACCACAAACACACTACTAACATATGTCAGAGCTCACCACAAACACACTACTAACATATGTCAGAGCTCACCACAAACACACTACTAACATATGTCAGAGCTAACCACAAACACACTACTAACATATGTCAGAGCTCACCCCAAACACACTACTAACATATGTCAGAGCTCACCACAAACACACTACTAACATATGTCAGAGCTAACCACAAACACACTACTAACATATGTCAGAGCTAACCACAAACACACTACTAACATATGTCAGAGCTCACCACATTCACACTACTAACATATGTCAGAGCTAACCACAAACACACTACTAACATATGTCAGAGCTCACCACAAACACACTACTAACATATGTCAGAGCTCACCACAAACTAACATATGCTAGACTTCACAAACATGTACACTAGATATCTACCTCTCCCCTCCTCCCTACAGTCAATGCTAGAATGAATGGACTAAGCAGAAGAAAAATTGAGTCTATCACTGTTGACATTTTCTCTAAATATGATTCACAACCACAAACAAGACTAACATAAACAAAAAAATGAAAACTTCTTTGCGTACATTCTTATTAACCAAGCTAGAGGCGCAGATAGCGAAGCCAATAACATTCTTCATTAGTAACAATGTGCCGTACTAATTCTAAGAGTTCGAGGCAAACTTGGGTCCCTTAACATGTCAGTGTTCACACGACGCACAGTTGGACTACATGTTTCGTGATGATTTACTTGGGGATCTAAATTACAAGTACCTCAGAAGTCCAAGTAAGGAACACCTGAATGGTGAAGGACCCTGGTGATAAGGAATTGATCCTTCAGTCAGAGGTGACATATTAGGTGTCCTGACTACACCTGAATTCAAACAGCAAATGAAAAGAAAAAAAAAATCAACCAAATATACTACTCATTGTGATCTGTGTGGTTTGCATCTAAAACATGAATACTCTGTGCTACTTTTCATGTAGGACAGGCACTATCAAAAAGTTTTGGCATATATTTTAAAAAAAATGAAACAAAATTCAAAATAAAACAAATTAGATGTGAAAATAGAAGATGGAATAAAAATGAATTCATTTGACCTGTTATTGAAATGTATAATTACAAAATAGTGAAGTAAATACTAGACAGGTATGTGAAGCTCTCTGGAAACATGTACATCAAACAACAGAGAAGGACAATCAGAAAGAGGTTATCAGAAATTAGACAATCAACATGATTGAATGGTGGTAATGCCTTGCCACGACCACAATTTCTGATAGCTAACCCCACCAACTAAGCATTCGAAAAAAAGGTAGGATTGCTATAAACATTCTAACAAATAATATAATAATAATTTCTCTCGTACCATTATACGTTACACAGGGCCTGCAAGCAATTCCTCCATACTACTCTATCCTGGGCAACTCACTCAATCTCCTCCATGGAACTGAGATCAATATTTCTTGCCTTTCTCAGCAAAGTTTATTTCAGGGTCTCCTTAGGTCATCCTCTCTTTCTTGAACCCTCTGCATCTCACTTCAATGCCTGCTTTGATATTCTTTGATTATTTCTTCTCAAGGTGTGTCCAACATATCTCCATCTTCTCCTTCTTGTAACAATTGTTACTAGTGGTTGACCAGACATTTCTTCTCAAGTTGTGTCCAACATATCTCCGTCTTCTCCTTCTTATAACAGTTGTTGCTAGTGGTTTACCAGACATTTCTTCTCAAGGTATGCCCAACATATCTCCATCTTCTCCTTGTCATAACAGTTGTTGCTAGTGGTTTACCAGACATTTCTTCTCAAGGTATGTCCAACATATCTCCATCTTTTCCTTCTTATAACAGCTGTTACTAACGGTTGACCAGAGATTTCTCTGATTTCATGAATTCTTCCCATTTAATGTTCATAATTTCTAACAAATATAACTATGAGAAAGAGAATATTGAAGTGTTATATGTAACACATACTGTCTTATCGATCATCATCATGAAGTGCCATGTCAGCAGTCATGTTCTTCCACAACTCTCTCTGTCTCTAGTTCTAGTTATCAGTTCCGGTACTGTTTTCATACCATACTATGATATTAAACTATCTAGAAACTGTTCCCCACTGTTGACCAATATCTCTTACCCTGTTTATGTTATTCGATTGACGTCATGGCACATTTGGGCATTCCCATGCATGCTCTGTCCTCCACGGTAGCAGCCATCCAAAAGTCCACTTGCTCACAGTACCAATGAGAAGTTTATTAGTATTTCTCTCTCTCTAACAAGAAGACACTACTGAGCTATACAGACTATATGTCTTATCAACATGTGCTGTGAAGAGTCATGGGGAGTTTGTTTTCTATCCTGTGTCTGGTGTGTTGCATCTGTAGTTGTTAGTCTTTGATGTCGCAGGATATCTGGGATATCACCTATCCATTGGGTTCTTGATCTTCCTGGGGTTCTGCGTCCGGATTGCCGGTTGTTATAGGCGGGAGATGGTAATAGATCTGGTTTCATTTTCATTCAGTGACTGAACCATTTTATTTGTTGTCTTCTAATATGTTGGATGCATGATGTGGTTCTAACGACATTTCTAATGTTCTGATTTAAAGGGTTTTAAAGCCGAAGGATTGACTTCATTGCACCAGGTTTTACCCCATATGGCTTGATCCCTCTCCACAGAAATGGCACGCCACCTGCCGAGAGTATTGCACAAAGCATGAACTCCGCAGCTCCAGCAACAATCCTAGGGGTATCTGGAAAAAACTACACTCGTGAACAGAACGACGCAGTCCGGATTCGAACCCACGACCTTCAGCTCACAAGGCAAAGGGCGTAACCACTTAGCCACAGAGACCCCCATATTCTGATTCTGATTACTCAATCTATCCCATCTTGTAACATTGATAGCTTTTCTTAAGCTTTATTATATTTCTTAATGAAAACATAATACATGCCAATGGCAACTTAATAATGAAAGGTTGACTAATAACAAGAACACAGCTTGAAATGAAGTTAGCAATAACTAAAATGGAAAGAAGATGGGCACCATTTTGTGAATAGATAAGAAAGAACGTACAGCGATAACAGAACAAATGAAGAACCACAGGTACACAGAGATTGATTGATTGAACCATCATCATTGCACTTTGGTGAGTAACCATGTGTGCTCCGATCTCTTTCTTACACAGGAAGATCTCAGTGGTAGTACACAAACTCCACATAAGTACACATACTGTAAGAAGTCAGTCTTACAAATCAGTACTTAGAAAAACTGCAGAGAGAGACAACAGACAATATAGAGAAATAGATTTGTATGAGTTTGTGTCCTTTCACTGGTACTGATCATTATCAAATAACAGTATACAAGTATACAGTATACAAGAAATATTGGTCTCAGTTCCATGGATGAGATTGAGCGAGTTGCCTAGGATAGAGCGGTAAGGAGAAATTACTTGCAGGCCTATCTAACGATATACGGATCGAGAGGAATTATAATTTATTCAAATATTAGAAGCTTCAGCACAAAACAAATGACCAAACACAGTATTCAAACCACAAACCTTATTTCTAACAGCAATAAATAAGAGGTTGTGATTGGAATCCTGTGTTTGGTCATTTGTTTTGTTCTGGAAGCCCCAAATACTTGTACACTGTCTATCTACAGATGATATTCATTAGTTCTGTTGCTTGCCCTGGAGCTCTTAAACCTCCTTATTCTATTCTCCCCTGGTACTGATCACAAGGAATGATTTAATTAATGCTGTTAGTAAACATATTCCCTTCAAATTCTAGAATATTTACTACAAATCTTCTTTTTCTTCTTAGAGTTCATTCTTCTATGCGACCTATTTGATCATTCTTATTGTGATATATAATTGATCTTTGACAAGAACGACTAACATTAAACCCTGGTCTTAGGCTGCTACTTCTGTATAGTACCATACACATGTAGGTCAGGGCTATATCACAAATTAAATCACATCTATTTTGGATATGAATATTATTCTCAAAACAAAAAATTGACAATTTGGAAATGAATATTTCAAACCTATTAAAACACACTAAATGTGAATATGAATATTTTAACCCAACTTTAAACAAAATATAATTTTTTTATATAAATAATATTCACCAGTTTTGGGTATGAATACTGAAAACAATCATACTGCATACATTTTAAATAAGTCACCAGTCAGACTGCATGATGTAACAATAAAAATATATATGACAAATTCAATATGCCAAAAAAAGTGACTTGTTAGCAAGTATGGAATATAAACATGTTATAATGGGACTTATTTGAGATAAATAATTTGTTCACTCAATGCAGGGATCAATTATCACATTATTTCATGACCAATGATCACATGGTAATGATGTTGCAGGTGATAATGATGAGACTGGAACATGCGTTTGATAATCCTCGTCTATTATTTACTCAATAATGAAATAGGTTATTGGTTATTCTACATATTGGTTTATTAACACTGGCAAAGACAAACCTATAGGTGCACATTCTTTAACAGCAGATGACAAAGGGTATGCATTTAGCTAGTAATTTAAGGAAGTCTCTAAGATCTTGCATTCAGCTAGTACTGTAAGGAAGTCTCTAAGATCTTACATTCAACTAGTACTGTAAGGAAGTCTCTAAGATCTTACATTCAACTAGTACAGTAAGGAAGTCTCTAAGATCTTACATTCAACTAGTACAGTAAGGAAGTCTCTAAGATCTTACATTCAACTAGTACAGTAAGGAAGTCTCTAAGATCTTGCATTCAACTAGTACTGTAAAGAAGTCTCTAAGATCTTACATTCAACTAGTAATGTAAGGAAGTCTCTAAGATCTTCATTCAACTTAGTACTGTAAGAAGTCTCTAAGATCTACATTCAACTAGTACTGTAAGGAAGTCTCTAAGATCTTACATTCAACTAGTACTGTAAGGAAGTCTCTAAGATCATACATTCAACTAGTACAGTAAGGAAGTCTCTAAGATCTTGCATTCAACTAGTACTGTAAGGAAGTCTCTAAGATCTTACATTCAACTAGTACTGTAAGGAAGTCTCTAAGATCTTGCATTCAACTAGTACTGTAAGGAAGTCTCTAAGATCTTGCATTCAACTAGTACTGTAAGGAAGTCTCTAAGATCTTACATTCAACTAGTACTGTAAGGAAGTCTCTAAGATCTTGCATTCAACTAGTACTGTAAGGAAGTCTCTAAGATCTTGCATTCAGCTAGTACTGTAAGGAAGTCTCTAAGATCTTACATTCAAATAGTACTGTAAGGAAGTCTCTAAGATCTTGCATTCAACTAGTACTGTAAGGAAGTCTCTAAGATCTTACATTCAACTAGTACTGTAAGGAAGTCTCTAAGATCTTGCATTCAACTAGTACTGTAAGGAAGTCTCTAAGATCTTACATTCAACTAGTACTGTAAGGAAGTCTCTAAGATCTTGCATTCAACTAGTACTGTAAGGAAGTCTCTAAGATCTTACATTCAACTAGTACAGTAAGGAAGTCTCTAAGATCTTGCATTCAACTAGTACTGTAAGGAAGTCTCTAAGATCTTACATTCAACTAGTACTGTAAGGAAGTCTCTAAGATCTTACATTCAACTAGTAATGTAAGGAAGTCTCTAAGATCTTGCATTCAACTAGTACTGTAAGGAAGTCTCTAAGATCTTACATTCAACTAGTACTGTAAGGAAGTCTCTAAGATCTTGCATTCAACTAGTACTGTAAGGAAGTCTCTAAGATCTTACATTCAACTAGTACTGTAAGGAAGTCTCTAAGATCTTACATTCAACTAGTACAGTAAGGAAGTCTCTAAGATCTTGCATTCAACTAGTACTGTAAGGAAGTCTCTAAGATCTTGCATTCAACTAGTACTGTAAGGAAGTCTCTAAGATCTTGCATTCAACTAGTACAGTAAGGAAGTCTCTAAGATCTTGCATTCAACTAGTACTGTAAGGAAGTCTCTAAGATCTTACATTCAACTAGTACTGTAAGGAAGTCTCTAAGATCTTACATTCAACTAGTACTGTAAGGAAGTCTCTAAGATCTTGCATTCAACTAGTACAGTAAGGAAGTCTCTAAGATCTTGCATTCAGCTAGTAATGTAAGGAAGTCTCTAAGATCTTACATTCAACTAGTACTGTAAGGAAGTCTCTAAGATCTTGCATTCAACTAGTACTGTAAGGAAGTCTCTAAGATCTTGCATTCAACTAGTACTGTAAGGAAGTCTCTAAGATCTTGCATTCAACTAGTACTGTAAGGAAGTCTCTAAGATCTTGCATTCAACTAGTACTGTAAGGAAGTCTCTAAGATCTTGCATTCAACTAGTACTGTAAGGAAGTCTCTAAGTCATCATTCAACTAGTACAGTAAGGAAGTCTCTAAGATCTTGCATTCAACTAGTACTGTAAGGAAGTCTCTAAGATCTTACATTCAACTAGTACTGTAAGGAAGTCTCTAAGATCTTACATTCAACTAGTAATGTAAGGAATAGAGTGTTCAACTTAGTACTGTAAGAAGTCTCTAAGCTTACATCAACAGACTGTAGAAGTCTCAAGATCTCATCAACTAGTACTGAAAATCTAGATCTTGATTACTAGTATGTGGAATTCTAATCTTACATTCAACTAGTTGTAGGAAGTCTCTAGTCTTACTTCACTAGTACTGTAAAACTCTAAGATGTTACATTATAGTACAGTAAGGAAGTTTAAGCTTGCATTCAACTAGTCTGTACAAGTCTCTAAGATCTGCATTCAACTAGTACAGTAGAATATCTAGATCTTCATTCAACTAGTACTGTAAAGTCTCTAAGATCACATTCAACTAGTACTGTAAGAAGTCTCTAAGTCTTACATTCAACTAGTAAGTAGAAGTCTCTAAATTTGCATTCAGTAAATATGTAAGGTCTCTAAGTCTTACATTCAAATATACTAGTAGAAGTCTTAGATCTCATTAATAGTCTTGTACAAGAAGTTCTAGATTTAATTCAACTAGTAAGTAAGAATTCTAAGATCTTCTTCAATTAGTACTGTAAGAAGCTCTAAATCTAATCAAATAGTACTGAGGAAGTCAAATCTTCTAAAGACTGTAAGAAGTCTCTGATATCATAACTAGTGTAGATTTAAGATTTGATAACTAGTACTTAAAGTTCTAAATCAATCAACTAGACTATGAGTTCTAAGATCTTACATTCAACTAGTAATGTAGGAAGTCTCTAGATCTTGCATTCAACTAGTACTGTGAAGTCTCTAAGATCTTACATTCAACTAGTATTAAGGAAGTCTCTAAGATCTTGCATTCAACTAGTACTGTAAGGAAGTCTCTAAGATCTTGCATTCAACTAGTACTGTAAGGAAGTTCTAAGATCTACATTCAACTAGTACTGTAAGAAGTCTCTAGATCTTCATTCAACTAGTACTGTAAGGAAGTCTCTAGATGTTACATTCAACTAGTACAGTAAGGAAGTCTCTAAGATCTTGCATTCAACTAGTACTGTAAGGAAGTCTCTAAGATCTTGCATTCAACTAGTACAGTAAGGAAGTCTCTACAGATCTTGCATTAACTAGTACTGTAAGGAAGTTCTAAGATCTTACATTCAACTAGTCTGTAAGGAAGTCTCTAAGATCTTACATTCACTAGTAATGTAAGGAAGTCTCTAAGATCTTGCATTCAACTAGTACTGTAAGGAAGTCTCTAAGATCTTACATTCAACTAGTACTGTAAGGAAGTCTCTAAGATCTTGCATTCAACTAGTACTGTAAGGAAGTCTCTAAGATCTTGCATTCAACTAGTACTGTAAGGAAGTCTCTAAGATCTTACATTCAACTAGTACTGTAAGGAAGTCTCTAAGATCTTGCATTCAACTAGTACTGTAAGGAAGTCTCTAAAACGTCACATTCTAACCCGACCTGTCAAAAATGAAGTGTGTCTGCAATGGTACAGAAAGCTGGATAAATAGAACACACACACAATTACAGACACATAGACATGCAAAAATCAGATCTATGTTCATTGTGTAATTTATATCAGTTACAACTGTGTGGTAGCCTTGCTTGCTATATAAGGTTGTCACCTGGATTACATGATGACAGTGGACTGTGTTAAGCTTGGTGATCTAGCTTGACCAAAGATCAGAACACAAAACGACTGTGTATATATATATTGTGTGACATGGTATATGGTTTCTGTTACTTTCTCTGGTGAAACACGTAAAAACAAAGTAGTGTAGTTTTATAAAGTACAAAAACAATATATAGTGACGTTTCGATCAAAAGTCTTTTATCAAGCAAAGGATACAACAGAAGTGAAGAAATTCAGACTTCTTATTCGGCAGACATAACATATACAATCAGACAATCAATCTCTAAAGACTGTAAAATGAAAAATAGTGTGATTAAAAAATGTAATAAATGTTTAAAAAAAACTAGCAATGGTAATGTAGACGTACAATGTATATTTTGCTGTGTATATATTTGATTATTATTGTTTTATCTTCTTTTTCCCCATTTCTAGTTTTTTTAAATTTTTTTTTTAGTCACATATTTTCATTTTGTTGCCGTTATGGATTTATTGTTCTAATTGTAATTGTCTGCCCTAAAAGAAATCTGAATTTCTTCACTTCTGTTGTATCCTTTGTTTGAACTTGGCCTCCGATAAACATACGGGGGCGCAGGCTGAGGTAAAAATTCTAGGAAATAAGATCCCAACTGCTGTGTGTACCTGGCATGACAGTGTTGTTGTATATATACTAATTAATGTTTTCAACAACACATCATGCTCAATCAAGGTTATATTATGTTACAAGTTTAAAGCTAAGGAATATTAGTATTATTAACATTTGTACTTTGTTTCTATGTGTTTCATCATTGCCACATAGTTGTACTGCAGTCTTCACTGATATCGATGTTACTTTCTCTCCCATACACAACTGATCTGGCTTAATATTCAAGTCAGGTCAGATACAAATGATAAGATTATATTCTGACAATCATGTATATACACACAGAACAGAATAAATAAATGATATCAGATTTGTTGAGAAATTGAGATAGTAGCAGTGAGAGAAATAATTGTATCAGATTAGATCCAAACAAGTTCAATATTTAGAAAAAAACACAACATAACTAAGTGTGCTTGGCATGTCAACACCAGTCATCATCATCTTCCTCAGAATCTTCATGTAATGCAGTGTTACTTCGCATTTCATACTTCTCTGACTTATGTCCTTTAGGCTTGAACCCATTAGGTAAAACTACTACTCCTCTTGATCGACCTACTCTTTCAGGACTTCCCTCATGTGGGATGGCTGCCATAAAGCGATCGTCTTGTTGATTACCCACCCGAGCTGGATCAGGAGATCGGGAAGGATGTCTAGGTGAAGGTCGTGATAATGACCTGGAGTCTCTGCCTTCAGATGAGTCTCTAGGTTCATGAGTGCCCCAGTTGGGGTCATCACGAGGATAGCTACTAGTCCTATGAGCACCGGGTAAAGTATTCGCCCGAGAGGACGAGGAAGGATCTGACATTTTGTTCAGATTGTTTCTCTCTGTTGGACTGTAAGGCTCAGGCCGGCCTAGTCTACCTGGAGGTGGGACATGATGAGGAGGAGCATTTGTGGAAACAGCAGTGGAGGATGCTGAGACTGGAATATTTAATTTGGGAACACGGGTTGGTGAGGCATTGAGTCGAGGGAAGTTAATGCTGCCTCCCTGCTCCCTGGGGAGATGGTGCACCCGGACAGGAAGTGTGTCTTTGATTGCAATGTTGTCCCTGTACCTGGGCTCAGCCAGGTTTAAGGATGCTGGTTTTGCTGGTGAAGTCATTGCCATAGCACCTGCAGATGCTAGATTACTTATATTACTATGGTTACTAGGAGATGGTGCCAATGGAAGTCGACGTGTAGATCGCTTAGTCATTGGCGGACTGGCAGAAGCAGCTGAAGGTGATGGAGATCTTGACCTCTGAATTAAACTAGTTGAGCCACTCCTTGGTGGAGGGGAAGCAGTAAGGTTAGGAGATGGACTCCTGGATCGTGTTTCAAGTGATGTAGATCTGTAAAAATCAGAATCATCTCCCTTTGATCTGGGTTGGGCAGGACTAGGCAAGGGGGATCCCAGAACAGGTGACTGAGACTGTAGTGGTGGCCTTGATCTTTGCCTAGATCTTCCCCGGTAGGTTGGTGAAGTTGATGTAACACTATCTTCTGCTTTCATACCTGGTACCAGTAGAATTAAAACAAGCATGAGAGATGTCACTTGTTACAATGCATGAAAGGAGAAATTATACTATTTAATTTACTTAGTGTTGAATGAGGTCAAGACACATAGAAAGCTTATCATCAATATAACAAAGAGGCACTCATCATTTTTTGAATATGTGATGAGGAAGTGAGGTTTAGAACACTGTGACAACTGGGAAAATCAAGGGTAGGCAAGACAGAGAAAGATAGAGAAAATTTTGCATAGCCTGACTTCATGGCATGGAAGAGCGTCAACATCTGAGATGATAGCAAACACTAGAGACAGAGATTTGTGGAGATCCATGATCCAGTACAACACCTGATGATGATGAGCTGTTAGAAGTCATGAGGAGACACATGTTCACCCTCAGGCAGCTTACTAAATATTGTCTCTATATTGATTGTATTGATTGAGATATGGATCAACAGAATGTATCCACTAAAACTGCATAGAATTGATAAATCTATTGTAAATATTGGCCACTTTATAAATGTTTTTCTCACCAATAAATGCAAATGTAACCAGATATTAACCCAACGGGACTGCAGAGCCGATATATCGGTTCAGAGTAATGTTCATGATGTTGCAAAAACCGATATATCGGCTTTTGGATGTCTGTTGGCAGAAACGAATGTATCTTCACAACCCCTTTACTGAAGTTAAAAATCTTCAGAAAAGGAAAGTACATATATGTAGGTACATTACTATCTCCATTTAACAAAGATTTGAAAGAGGAAAGCAATGTATTATTGTTGCGAGTCATTTTCTAAAAACGTTTATGATTCCGACGATGTTTACAGTGCAATCTTGAGTACTGTTAGATCAAATTATAACTTGTGATAGTAATGAAGAAGATTTAATTGATGATAATAACGACATTTGATTGTTTATGAAATGCAGTATCGATAATTGTAAGTCTAATATAATAATTTCATCTAAAGAATGGGCTTTCCACATTTCATTTATTGACGTGTCCACACTAAAAAGTGAATATTATAAAAACTACTGCACCTAGTTAGTTGAAACTTATAGAATATGTTCGCACATGGATTATCTTCATTTAACTGCTACTTCTGGAAACATCTATGAATATTAAGATGTAATTCAAAACCGAGAGTAAAAATATTATTTTAGGATTTTTGGTTTTTTCAAAATAATCATGCTACAATAATCTAATTTTCTCAAATGTATATCACCTGATGTAAAATATTATTATATTAATGTATTCCACATCCAATTAGCAACAATTTAATATATAATGTCATACTTTAGAGAAACAGTACTAGAGTACTACATCCTCCCAAAGCTGTATTCTGAAATATTGCTCGTTATGATAAGAGATTCTTTACTATTCCTTTACTTGACTGCAGTATTGAAGGAATAAGAACCTTCTTAATGCCATAGAAAAGAGAGAGTACTGCAGTGGTCATCAATAGACCCTACCTGTGTAGGAGTCTCCACAACACTAAGCATAGCACTACACACCTAGAGTTGTTGGGGGTTTCTGGGTCTGCAAGAAAGCCTGGTACTCTCCCCCCACACGAATATAGGAAAAAGAGTGAAGATCCTGGGGGTTCAAAGAAGAAGACAAAGAATGCCATGTGGTATATTAGGGAATATAGTGTTCAACTATTATTTCCCCTACAACACTCGATAGGAGATGTGCTCAATATTCAGAACAGTGCAGTTTTGAGGTGGTTGTATGGAATTCTGTTAATCCTAGTAGTTACTGTAGTTAGATTGTCAGTCCATGCTACAAAGTTCAAATTTGCACAGTTGTAGTATGAGTGAGGAGAGAATATATCAATATTTCAACACTGAAATGGATCTCCTGTTCTGGATAGTACAGCTTAGAAAGCACATAGAGAGTGGAAACTAGATGCTGACATATTCAATGGGCATTTGTACCAACAAGCTACAGGAACCATCAGCTTGCACAATTTAAAAGGGTTTAAAGGCAAAAGATTGACTTCATTGGGTTTCCCCATATGGCTCTGTCTATGTAGGCAGAAATGGCAAATCATCTACAGAGAGTGTTGCACAAAGCAAGAACTCTGCAGCTACAGCCACAATTCTAGAGATCTTGTGAAAATTTTGCACACATGACTTGGTCCAGATTTGAACCCACAACCTTCAAAATGACAGGCAAATATCTTAACCACTTGGCTATAGAGATCTGAACATAGTTGACCATGCTATCATCTACTGGTATCCATTCTTCCCCTTTTTGTAGGTTTGCAACTGTGGTCACCTGGCAAGTTTTTTTCTTAGCCTGGGCCATCCAAGACATGCCACATATGATTCTGGTGCCCTTAACATCATTAGTATCCTTCTGCAGGGGATGTCTGTTATCCACCGTAATTCTCATATATGCTTTGGCTTGGGTGACAGCTTGTCGGGAACTTAGTGACAGAAGACCAAGCTTATATTGCATCCTCACAATGTGAGTGTCCTTAGTGCATCTAAGGACTATACCATATAAAGGTTATATTTTAGTTAATCTATGTTTGTAGTGGCCATTGACTGATGATGAGAAAATGTTGCAGGGGTGAAACTGACATCAATTTAGTGGAAAACAGACAATGGCAAAATTTAGATTGCCTTGTGTGGTAAAAACAACCAACTTATCAACAGCATAAAAAGCTGGACTGCAGATAAGCAAGAAATGACAAGTAGAGCAGATATCATGCTGGAATCCAAAATAAGATAGTAATTCAGTTATTTGGGTAGAACTTTTAACAGCACAGGAGATAAAACTAATGATTGTGCTTCAAATTGTCAAGACAACATCAGTAGTTAAAAAGTATAAATAAAATATAGAACAGCAAGTTATATAGTTTTAAAATTAAATTACGAATGTTCAATTCAATGTTGTCTAAATTCTAACATGTGCCAGAAAAGAATTGGAAAATTACTAAATATATGGAAAGTAAGTTAAATGCATTTGAAAACAAATGTTTGCGAAAAATAATTAACATAAAATGGAACGAGTTCAAGACAGGTAATGAAATCAAAGAAATGTCTGGTCAACCATTAGTAACAACTGTTATAAGAAAGAGAAGATGGAGATATGTTGGGCATACTTGAGAAAAAATGACCAAAGAATCACAAAGGTAGAATCACAAAGGCATAGAAGTTGGAGGCAAATGGTTAAAAAAAAAAAAAGATGCCCTATGCAAACCCTGAAATGAACTTTACTGAAAAATGCAATAAATATAGAACTCAATTCTGTAGATGAAATTGAATGAGTTGCCCAGGATATAGTGGTATTGAAATTTGCTTGCAGGCCCTATGTAACATATAAAGGTAGGAGAGGAACATCAAAAACATTTATTGGGTGATACCAGAATTAAAGTATATATCTTTATACTGTTATAAGTTAGGAGTACCACAGAACGGTAGGAAATTTATAGTATGCAGCTTTCTCTCTGACAGAGAACCAGAGGTGAATGTTCTTTGAGTATACACAATGCTAAGATGAAATACTCTGGAAAACCATGATCATGACTCCAAATCAGTATGCTATGGAATGTCAAACCACAAATCATGCTAGACTTATACTATGCTAAGCAGACCTAAGCTGTTAAAAAACAGCCATAATGGCAGCTTTGTAAAAAAAAAACCCCAGTTTAGTAGCTTTGTGAAAGAGTGACCAGTTCAGCTGCTATAGTTCCCCCAAAAAACAACATTAACCTCAGCTTTGGATACGTAGAATAGGCTCAATATCGTAGACTATTTGTGTCAGGTCATCTTCAAGCATGTTCTCATCAATATCATGCCATATATGCCTAGAATTGTTTGATTTAAAAAGGAAATCAACTATCTTCTAATAGTAAATCATCCTGGTCACAGACATAATGACTCTAGAACTTATAATGTTTTTCTGTTTCAAATTTAGTGTACAAGAACTGCAATGTAGACAGGTCTATAAAAGTTTATGCATATGACTGTTCCTGTTGCTTGTCTAAAGCTTGTTTAAAACTTCTTTATCCTCCTCCCTGATGATTCATTTATTGCAATGTCCCGCCCAGCAGACAATCATTGATTAATCTTAGTATTCTCCTCTGTCTTTATTTAATGTGTTCTTTTCTTCACAGGTATCCTTGATTTCACCACCTCAACTTGCTCATATCCACAAACGCCAGCATGATCAGATACTTAAATATGGACAACTACAAATACATAATGTCATAACTAACTCTTCATATCATCAGTTATCAGTTATATGAGGACTATTATCAGAGCACTCTGGACATGTCCATAGGTGCTCCGATCTCCACCTTAACAAATCCAGCAGCGTCCAGCGGCCCAACACGTCAGTTTGATTTTGATTAATCAATCTCTTTGCATATTTGGTATGATGTTCTTTTCGGGCTGCACCAATATTCACACCCATCTCTCTCAATGTGGTCAGCAAGTGGGATTCACAGCCCTGAAACTCCTCTGTTTGGAAAGACTCCTCTCATGTTTTCTATGATTATCTCACCCATGTTGTCAGCAAGATGTCTGATAGCCATCCATCATAAGTGACGATGATGACAACAGCCTCAGACGTTGTGTCTCTCTGGTGTGGGCGGAGGTGACTGTAGAGTCCAATCCTTGAATACAATCCACTACCACAATGGGGCATACATAATCAAGGTTAGACATATGGGTGTTGTGTGTTGTGTGCTCTGTCTTTATACGCAGCTCACTTTTTCTGCACATAGATTCTCAGCGATGCAAGCTCCTCTTGTGTTGATATAGCACCATATTTGGCAATTTTCATATTCAGCTCATCATCATCAGGTGCCATGCCGGCTGGCGTACATGGGTCTCCACAAATATCTATCTCTGCTATCAACTCAGATGTTGAGGCTCTTCTGTGCCATGAAGTCACGACTATCCAAAATTGTATCTCTCTGTCTTCCTATGTCATCTACCCTCGATTCTACCTGTTGTCACAATTTGTTCTAAACCTCCCTTCCTCATCACATGTTCAATAAATGATGACTGCCTCTTTCTTATATTGATAATAAGCTTTTTCTGTGTGTTGACCTCATTCAACACTAGTCATTTTAGCAGTACATGGGATTCTCATCATTCTTTTGTAAAACCACATCTCTGTGGCCGTCAGAGAATTTTAAATCTGTTTGTCATGTTCAACTAGATGTATATAAAAGCGTAGAATGTCAATGTAATGGTTTATCATGACTTAATAACAAGAAGAAAATAACAAACCATATCTTCTCTGTCGATCCTGATCTGCAATACTGTGAGCCTGCTCACACAAATTAGTCACAGCTGATGCAAAACCCACATCAAATCTCCTAGGCGATGGTGAGCGACGGGATAATACAGGGGATGCCCTTGGTGATCCAAATGGGCTCTGGGAACCAAGAGGTGTTCTCGGTGACATTGGAGTTGGAGGCAATGAGGGGGATCTTGCACCACCTCTCTCTGTTCTAGATGTAAGTGTTGATGCATGCTCTGGTCTGAGACCACCAGAAAAATCAGTACCAGGCTGAAAAATATTGGAAAGAGACAAGTGTCAAAATTAGATCAAGGTTATGTTTGTATCTTAGTGAAAACCCTTTTTCCTTGTTGATGTGATTAACTAATTGAATAAATATATCCCTGAAACATAAAATTAAATCTTTACTTTGAAATATTATAGCAACAACAATGGAAGTATATTTATTTTAACTCTTGAAATCTATGAAATGCTGGTAGCGTATATAATAGTTTTCTACTTGAGTCCAGAAATGCTGGGAATTTTGATTTTGGGCCCATGAATGTTTTGTTTCACTGATTAACTTAAAATATGTCCATAACCTTATTTTGTTTACAGAATTCAACGGGAATATAACTCTTCTTTTTGATATCATGCATGTTATTGTTCATGGTGTTGTTCATTGAGAAAATACAATGTTTTTACAACAATATGTTTTCTGTTGTGTGTAAATGATATCAATTAATGTACTTCAGAGTTCTGATGTATAAAATGTACTTTAGAGTAATAGTGGAGATATTATTTTGAATTCTGAGGATGAACTATAAAGCTGAAATATAAAGAAATAAATATATAAATCAGTTCTATTAAAAATGCATGGATTTGATAAATTTTCATGGCGATAAATTGAATTTGTGCATGCATTTTTATTGGATTTTTTTTTCAATGACATGAAATGCAATGCTAATTTACTAAACAGAAGCTCCTTTGCATGCATAACTATTTATTATTAGATTGTTGACAAGTTAATTCTAAATATTTTGCTATCAAAAGTATAAATGTAGCTTACACAGAACTGAAGTTATAGACATCATTCCACACTCACTCAACTTTGAAATCTTTTAGTGGAAAAGTGCTCTGGCAGAGCGTGACTACACCAGAAAATGTCACTAGAGTTTAAGAGTTCATCTCTGTCTTCTTTGTATATCAAAGTAATGTTGAATATGTCAAACTAATATAATTAGACTCTTGAAAAAATAATTTTTTTTAACAAGAAGATATCTACCAGTTAATTGTAATATATAATTAAGAAAACAGCATTGATCAAATCCCTACATTTCCAGACTTTGCTTTTAAAAGACAATATAAATTTGTTCTGGATACAGTTGCCAAGTCATTTACATAATGAGAGAAGCAGTAAACAAAAGGGTTACTAGGAGACTAAAACAAAAAAAAAGGAATATATTGATAGATTTTTTAAAGTACAAAGCAAATAAATGTTCCCTCCATTTCAAAAATGAAATCTGCTAAAATGTGGAAGGAAAACAACAAAGAAACAAATTTGAGCAATTCAGTTGTGCTGCTCAAGATATATATTACACAAGACACTCTAAAAATGAGAACCAACATTGAGAGAATTAAATGAAAATATGAAACAAAATTGGAAAATAATTATCAAATTGATTGAATATTAACTGAAACTTTCAAACAGAATGGATGAAACAAACAGGGCATAACAGTGAACACAAATGGATAAGTTACATACATATACAGGAAAATATCAAATAGAAATACTAGGTATAAAACTAGGGTCAATCATGAGAATTGTATAGTGATATGGACAAAACATGTAAAAACAAAGTACTATAGTTTGACATAGGACAAAAAACAAGATACAGCGACTTTCTACTAAAAGGCCATTTGCAAGCAAAGAATACAAAAGAAGAGAAGAAATTCAGACTTCCTATATGTCAGACATAACATATACAGTCAGACAATAAATCTCTAACTGCACTACAATGTACTGTACTGTGATAAACTATATTACTTTGTTTTTATGTGTTCCACTTTACTACATAGTTTTACTGCAGTCTTCCCTTATATCAGTACTAGCAACTATTGTCTATTGTCTATTCCTAGGTGGAAGATGTAGTTGGTTGTCCACTCTTGCAGTTAAGCGCAGGGAGGTGTAGCCATATACTAGCAACATGGAAAAAATAAACACAGCATAACCACTATAACAATTTGATCATTTATATACTGACGCAGACTTGCAGGTACAGATACAGTAACAAGTGAGATCAAGCAATAGATAGATAGATATGATATTCTGATCACTATTAAAGAGAAGGGCAGGACAGAAGATTCAAGCTAGTGACTCACATTCTACAACAGCAGAAACTTATAGTCAGTAGTGGTGTTACTAGACTTGAAGACTGTACAGGGAGTAAATGATGTTTCATTAACTAATACAAAACTGGAATTGTCAGTTATACTGATGATAAAATGAAACAATTGTGCACTTGTTGTTTATGCAGTAAGCATGAACTGGTGATCATTTTTATACACCCTAGTGTGATCTTATTTAAATTTATATACATATATGTACACATATAGAAAATATTAAATACAAATACTGGATGCACAAAAAGGGGTTCTGTCAATGATGGGGAAATTACAGCTGTATGGGTCAGAAAGGTGAGACATATTAGGGTAATGCATAAGAGTTCACATGTCGACTCAGGCACATGGAGGTTGTGGGTTCAATCCCACACACGATGTTCCAAGTTGTGAAGAAAAGAACTGCCCCTCCTACTTCCTGAACACTAGGACCTAGAAGTGTGAAGTGACTTCATGTTCTAAGGTCTGGTCTGAAAAAAGCTATGGGAAATTTTATTATGGACCAGGAAACAAGGCATAACAATGAGTAGAATTTTTTCAATGACACACACACACATATTTGACATAATAAAATACAGATATTGGATATGAAATAGTGGGAAAGTCAAAGATTGTGACCTAACATGAGCATAGATCAAACAATCAATGCATCACAACTAACCAAATTTTATCAATGACACACATAAATATAACTTACCATTAAAAATAATGAATTTCAAATAGTGGGTAAGTCAAAGTCAGATACCATTTGGATTAATTTTCATCAACTACATGGTACTACTAGTATGAGTCAAATTTGGTTTCTATATTTCAGATAATAATAATAATTCCTCTCGACGTTATAAGTTACATAGGGTCTGCAAGCAATTTCTCCATACCGCTCTATCCTGGGCAACTCGCTCAATCTCCTCCATGGAACTGAGACCGATATTTCTTGCCTCTCTCAGCAAATTATTTCAGATACATTGTTGGGGATAATGAATATCTATTAATGTACAGACATAGATCAAGTAAGAAAAAATGAAAAACATATTGCGGAGGTTAAGAGCTTAATGCTTGAAGAAGCATATCAGGGTACGAGGTGGTAGCAATCTCCATGGAATATCAAGCAAGTATTTACTTTGTGTACATTGGTCTTGCTTGCTTGCAAATCATTTTTACTTTTGTGCCAAGGCATGCACATGTAAGAGGAAATGAACGTGCCAATATATGCTTGCAGGAATGGCTGCTGTAAAAAGCAGACGAGCAATGGACCAGGTTGATATTATAAATTCCATTAGGGAGAAAGGATGTGTACATAATTTAAGTAATAGTGGTGAATCTACAACACTAACCAGACTGCAAGAATTCCAAATCAAATGTGGTGTAGATAGACAAGAATACTATACTCGTAGCCAAAGAAGAATAGTAAATCAACAAAGAACCGGTGTCGTTAGTCGTCACACGCTGAGAGACATACTGAGGAGATCGGAGCACTTATGGACTAATTGGTTTGATGCGAAGTGATGATGACCCGATGACTAAACTAAAACTAAACTATCATCAAACATGCTACATTGAAATGATATAAAAGTAGACCTAACTTGACAAGGTCAAGTTATTTAGAAAACAAAGTTTTTTTAATGAAAGTAGTGTCTCCCCTTCTGTCTCTAGTGACAATGCTTTTAAAACGAATATCCACGATGAGGCTAGCCTTCTTTATATGGGTTTGAAGTTGACAAAATAAAATTATCTATTATTCAAGAATATATGGTACTTAACTCATTAACTGCCGCAGAGTGTGTCAAGATTGTCTAATAAAATAGCCCAACTGTCGCACACTGTGCCAAGCATAGTCCAATGTAACATTAGTGCTAAATTTACATTTACGCATTCTGATTAAATTTCCAGTTTTTATCTAGAAGAGAAAATGGATTTTTAACTTTCTTTCCGCGCTTTTTTGCAGCACTCTGCGCCACAGCAACATCACTTGCCGTACACTGTGCCATTAGAGTTGCTTCCCTTATAAGAAATCTTTCTAGTTTTACTTCTATTATTTTACCCCTACTACTTTTTAACCTTGTTATTCTAATATGTTGTCCAGTTTTCTTCAAATTGGTATATAATACGAAAAATTTATGTTTATTTATTGACGAGTATTTTTTTTTTAAATTGTTTTTTGTGTGCCTCCCATGATTAAAAATTGTGGAAATAACTGCTCGTGGAAAGAGTTAAGAACCCCAGGGGAAGCACCGAAGCCAATGAATAAGATCAATAAATAGACCGTGAACAAGTATTAGGGGCATTTTATCTTCAGCAAAGCTATCTATTTCTACATCGTGGTCAGATTGAGAGTTTAGTCAAATTAATTAATTGAATGAAATTGACATAATTTTCCAGCTAGAAAATGTGAAGAAAAATTAATTTGGTCACATTGTGTTTTTTCATTACAGTAGTGAATGTGTTAACTAGTAATCTGTTGAAATTGAAATTAAACCACACAACAACAAGAAACTACAGTACACAGACACACACACTCATAATGAAGTTAGTAGCTTATGCTGTAGGATATTGTACAAATAACAAGTCCAACTGCATTCCACATCTTCAAGAACAGAAACAGTTAAAAAGAAAAAAAAAGATACACAAGAAAACAGGAAACTTTACAACACTTGGGCAAAACTGATGGGTTTATATTTAGTATTTGATTCTTGGTGTTAGGTAAATAACTGCTTCAAGACATCTCCATGTTAATAGGTAGATTATTACATTTCAGTTTCAGTTTGGAATATCTTCATTGCCCTCTGGACATGTTCATAGGTGTTCTGATCTCCTTCGCAATATCTCCAACAGCATCCAGTGACTGACCGTACCAGTTCAATTTTGATTGATGAACCTATTCATATACCTGTTGTGTTGTTCTTTTTGGCCACCTCTTGCAATCTAGCAGTTGACATGGATTGGTTCAACTGAAAATCCTCTTTGTGGCCACACTCTATGAGGGTGTTCAGAATGTAAGCCCTATCCATTGGCTGCCCCTCTGATATGGTGGCAGAGCCAGTCAACCAGCCTGTCTGCTCTCTCATTGTCAACCACACCCATGTGCCCCGGAAAGAAGATAAGTGTAATATCTTCTTATTCTTCAAACGCTCCATATCGACCACTTGTTAACCACTCTGTGTAATTTGTATGTGATCTGAGCCTACGAGCGATTGTGCATTGTGCCAGTTATGCACCTACAAGTAGGTCAGCACATTCGATTTCTGCAATACTTTTTATTTACTAAGGTAGCTTTCCTAGGTCGTAGATCAGTCATCTTGTAGGTCACAGTGTTACTATTCTTTGCTTCACTTTGCGGCGCTGGCACCACACAGGTAAGATTAAGTGTAATACAAGGTTATAACATGAATCATGCAACTGGATAGTACCAATTCTTGTCAAACATAATGGTTCAACAGTCAGATATTCTTGTTTAGATATGATATTTGTCTAACAATGAACATCAATATAAACAGTCACAACTGAATATATTGAGCACTGATAAGCTGTAAAGTATAAGAACAAATTAACAAGTCTGAATAAAAAAATCACAGCACCTGACAACAACCTATCAGGCAACATATAACAATATTTTGGTTGTTTTCTAGTTTTGGTCACACAATCAATGCAGTAATTGGAATAAGGAATGACTACTACACAGCATTCAATGGCTAATCACCTCATTGAGCTTTGATAGTGAGGCTGTGATTTCATTAGCTGCTTGAGCAATGAGCGAGTTCTCACAGCCACTCAGATTTTGCGTTGACATACTGTGGATATTTCTAAGCTCCATGCTCTGCTAGATTTAGTGATGTGGAAAATGAACAGAGATAGAGAAGTGTACAATGAAAACAAAAACAATGCAAAGAATGATGAAACCAATCATTCATATTTAGAATAAAACACTCATCAATAAAAGACAGATGAAGTTTGTAGCACTTCTCTACAGCAAGAAGTTAAAAAACTGAACATTCATTTGTTTGAAAACATATAGGATGTTAAATAGGTGAGGAAGACTTTTAGAAAAATACTTGGACATACTTGGGAGGATATGATTATCAATATCATACTACAAAAACTAACTGGTCTGGAAGAAATATATAAGGAGATATAAGGAATACAAGAACGATGGATTGGACTTTTCAGGATGAGAAAAGAAATAACACCAAGTTATGCAATACAGTGGGCACTGCAGGGACAGCAACATATAAGGGAGGTCTAGGGACAGATGAGGGAGAACCTTTGAAGCAGAATTCAAATATGTGCATAGGACTAGGTTTTTGTTAGAAAGAAATGCACAAGATCAAATTGAGTGAAAATATTTTGTTTCTGCCTTATTTGCTTTAAGGAGCGATGAAGACTGATGTTGATGATGATGAACATTGGTTTGTATGAACAGAAGTCAATTATTTGATTGAAATAAATATAGTTAGCTAATACTGCAAACATTAACAATAGAAGAAATGTGCTGTTTGAAAGAAATGATTAGACAGGCACTAGATAACTTTTTCTTCTCCTGTCATCCGATATCAATCCAGATATAGTCATAGCACTTCTGACCGATTTTTGCGTGGAGGCCTACTTTCCTTGTTATTGGTGTCTCTCGTCTTACAAGCATGCCTTCTCTGACTTTCAGAGGTACTTGAAGTTTAGATTGTCAAGTTTAGATCTGTGGTCCGGAAACTTATAGTCCAGACAACCTTTCGTGAGCTTACAGGAAATTCCGGGTCCATGCCTCATAGCCTCGGAACTTCTACAAGTGATGGTAACAATGCCTATAATATATAAAGTTGCTGCCTCTCACGCTCATGTGTTGCCGGGGTCCTCAACTGGAGCCAAAATAGTAACACCTGCAAGGCATGCCGTAAGAGGTGAGTAATGTAGGGGCCTAAGGAAGCTACCCTAGTAAATAAAAAGTCTCGGAGAAATCTGATGTGCTGACCTACTAGTAGGCTCATAACTGGAACAACGTACAATCGTTTGTAGGCTCAGATCACATACAAATCACACAGAGTGGTTAAGAAGTGGTCGATATAGAGGGTTAGTAGAAGAAGAAGAAGTTGATGTGATTTTATTTGTTAGTCAGAATTAGCATGTAGAAATGTGCCTGAGTTGGTGCATATGTATGTCACAAAGACAGCAATGGCACACACACACACAAAAATACCATATTAAAAATGTGTAATGCATAAAACAAAATTGGTATAGAAACATACTGCTCTCTATATTTTCTTCTTCTTTGTTTGCACTACTTTAAAACATATAAATTCCTTTTCATTATAATTTTGTTGGAAGCCATTTGAGCATACATATGTTATTCAATGTTTGCAGCAAAACTGTGATATCTGATTCTGTCTTTTGTGGTGGAGTTTGCTCTCCCAGTTGTTTCATGAAGGTAGATTTGGCAGGTATTCAACTTCAAGTTTCTGTTTACATCTCAAATTTTGTACAGGTTGTGACTGACAATCTGTACTTATAAATGTTTAAACTGTCAAGTGTACTTTAGTATGTTGAACTTGGATACAGGTCCAATGATTCATTGAAAAATCATTGTTGAACCAAATGAGATACAAACCAAGTACATTTAAAGTGTGAGGCGAGCGCAGTACCTCAATGATACAGACACCTTTGGATATGAAAAACACAAATCTTAGTCACAATTTCCTCTACATCCCCTTTCCCACCACCAGAAAAAAGTACAGAAAATATGTACAAATATGTAGCTGGCTGCATGTTTCCAGAGACTAATGGGAGACGATAGGTAATGAGAGATTAACAGTCAAGTTTGCGTCATCTCTTAGAACACGTCATCTCTTAGAACAGTCAAACTTGAGTCATCTCTTAGAACCAACAAACAAAAAAGGACAAAATTACAATACCCTTCATTATTAATTACAACAAAATTAGTATTAACAAACCAAAAACAGTGAATAGTAAACATGATAAAAATCTTGATGATGATGATATATATATATATATATATATATATATATATATATATATACACACACACACACAACACAATATGTACCAGTGGCAATGTAAAAGAACAAAAATATATGACAAGTTTTATAAACTAAATCAACATAGAAATATGACAAGTTTTATAAACTAAATCAACATAGAAATATGACAAGTTTTATAAACTAAATCAACATAGAAATATGACAAGTTTTATAAACTAAATCAACATAGAAATATGACAAGTTTTATAAACTAAAAAGCAGCAACATACAAAGATGATGTTTCAATCAAAAGGCCTTTATCAATCATAAGTCCCATTTAAGGTTGTCTCAAGTTAAAAATTAACAATAGAAGCAAGAGCTATCCATATGTTACCTAATGATATAACAGCTCTACCCCAAATCCAACTATTACATACAACAATGCACATCTATTACCATCACCAACAATGCACCCAACACCTATAATATCTATCACCAACAATGCACCCAACACCAATAATGTATATATATATATATATCTTCCTCTCGTACCATTAAACGTTACATAGGGTCTGCAAGTAATTTCTTTGTACCGCCCTGTCCTGGGCACCTCGCTCAATCTCTTTAATATTCACTCAACACCAATAATATGTATATATATTCCTCTCGTACCATTAAATGTTACATAGGGTCTGCAAGTAATTTCTTCATACCGCTCTGTCCTGGGCACCACGTTAAATCTCTTTAATACTCGCTCAAACAATAATATCCATCACCAGAAAAATAACAAGGGTGAAGAAGCCAGCAGTGAAATGACATGAAAGCTCTTTACAGTGCTTCCAAAACATATAGCAGCATCATCGTCCTTCCCCCAATTTAACAACAACAAAATACCGCTTCCATTCTACGACTCTTTGTATTAGAAGATATGAATGAATCATCATTGGAAAAAAAGATGTATTAAAATAGCCAAAGAAGCCCATACATGACTCAAGGATATTCAATAAGGTATTCTATAGAGAAACTTTCATCTTGACAGAATAATGATGGCAATCTTCAGAACTTTCTTTCTTTCTTTCTCGAATCCTGTATGCCTCACAGCGTCAGGTCAGGAAGAGATTTCTAAACGGGCCCTAGTATGCGCTTCGTAGATAGTCTCTTTCTCGCCGCTGTTATCTCTGAGGTCCATCTTTTGCGTGGCGGCCTTTTGCTTTGTACCCATTGTATCGGAGCAGCATTGCTCTTTGGGGTGCACTGTCTGATGGTAATCTGCTTACGTGACCGAACCATTTAATTTGTTGTTTCTTGATGAAGTCTAGTACTGATGTTGTACCCACTTTTTCCTGATGTCTTCATTTCTCAACCGGTCTCTTCTTGTTACACCCAGCATTCTGCGTAGACACTTCATCTCTGTTGTGACTAGTTTTCTTCTATCGTTTGTTGTCAGCGTCCAGGTTTGGCACTGGTAACATAATGTGGGGAGAAAGATTGTGTTGAACATTGCTCTTTTTGTGTTCATGGTGACGTGTTTGCATCTTAAAATTGGCGCCATTTGCCCTATCATTTGATTTGCTTTGTTGCATCTGTGTTGAATTTCATTAGTTATTCTTCCATTTGCTGAAAAAATGCTCCCCAGGTACGTGAAATCTTTTGCTTGATTTAGTAGATGATTATCGATGGAGATGTTGGTAGTGTTTTCCTCTCTGGCGAATGTCATTACTTCTGTTTTGTCGATGTTAATTCTCATGTTGTATTCGTTACATGCTAACTGGAGTCTGTCTTCAGAACTAAGACTGGCTTATGTTACTGACAATGTTATAAATGCTATTTCCAACATGTAATGAAAAAATATAGGGAATAAGTCATGGCAATGGAAGAATAGAGGATGAGCGTCTGGCCGAATGGATTAGAGCATGGCTCCCATGCAGGAGAAATGTGTTCAATCCCTGTAAGGCCAAGAATTTTTGTCTGCGGGGCATAAAGAAAATCCTAACCTGAACACTAGCCATGTGACCATTAAATTCCTCATTCTCATGTGTCCCTCCCCCCTCCTACACAGCCCTAAAAAGCGGTATTACAGGCAGTAATGACAGTTTGTTTTTAATGGAAGAATACTATAATGCATTTAACTAGTAGCTACTAAGACGCCCATTTGGTGCCAGGGTCTGCAAGGGAAGCAAAGAATAGTAACACTATAACCCACAAAGCATGTTGTAAGAGGTGACTGATGTAGGACCTAGGAAGCTACCCTAGTAAAAACAAAGCGCCGCAGAAACTGGATGTGCTGGCCTACTTGTAGGCACATAACTGGCACAAGGTACAATCACTCTTCGGCTCAGATCAAATACAAATCACAAAGAGTGGTTAACAATTGGTCGATGTGGAATGTTCAAAGAAGAAGAAGCTATTAAGAACTACGTGGTGGAGATGTTAGTAGATTTAGATATGAGAAAGAAAATGATGTCACTCAATGATCGCTTGTTGGATGATGCTATGATAATCAATGAGACAGAGATCCTAAGGTTGCAGAAAATGTCATCAAAATGTAGATTGAGTAGGGCTCTGTGTCTGACATAATGGATAAGAAGAACATGCAGCTAGTAAAGAACAAGAGTTATAACTAAACCAGTGAAGTACTAGAGTTTGAACCAGTAAAGTACTTATAAGTTAACTAAACCATTATATCTAGAAAAAGATACAGCAGTAGAGAACCAATTTGAGTGGTATGTGCATAGATTAGTCTTGAGTGTTATTTGAAGATAACCAAGAAACATGTTAATTAAAAAATTTTTAAAACCAAAAAAAAGGTGTTTTAGAAGAAAATGGGAATAATAACTAGGAATATATAAATAAAATCAGAAAGAAGAAACCAACTTCCCCAAATTTGTCAAATGTGACCAATATAAGAAGCTAAATTTGCTACCTTCCTACGAGAGTACGGACTATGTGGAGTCGGAGAATCACGATTTGGAAATGATCTGTTTATGTAATCACTGAGGTTAGATCTGTGTTTGACCTGAAGTGGGTGTAAACAGCAATTGTATCATTACTGAAGTATGTCTATGAGAGAACAGTTGTACTATAAGAACTTGTACTACAAGAACTTATACTAGGATGTATAAGCAGAATATGCAGACAATATTAAGTTTTTATATGATGAGAAGCTTTGTCATGAAAATAATTATAAAATATGATTAATCTATGAGAATAATTATGAAATATGATTGTCTATGAAAATAATTATGAAATATAATCAAGTTATGAAAATAACTATAAAATATGATTAATCTATGAAAATAATTATAAAATATGATTAATCTATGAAAATAATTATAAAATATGATTAATCTAGTAAAATGATTGATCTAATAATTTGAAAATATAATAACATTATTCTCTTTATCTTCTACTGTCTAAGTGTTTGTTTTTGTTTAACTAATAATGTGAAAATATTTTCTATTCTTAAACTTATCATAAAACCAAAATTATTATTATGAAAATATTTATATAATTTGTGAATTAATTAAATGTAATGACCAAAAGAAAATGCTACAAGAATACCTTCCTACTAGCGTATGGGCTACTGGGAGTTGAAGAGTCCCTGCTCAGAAAAGACCTATTTAGAAAGCCACTCAGATCTGGCTTCAATAACATCTGGTGTCATAAAATAGTAAGAGTTAATAAGTGAACACTGTGTGTGTGTGTAACAGCATGCTCCATCTGGATTTACTACTGAAAGATAGTGACAAGTTTCTATTGTCAACTATATTGCCTAAATATGTTACTTGGTCTCATTTATAGCTGTGCTTGTTCTAGTTGTATGACTATTTCTACTCTTACTTCTTCCCAGCATCTATACAATCTTGGTGCAGTCACAGACACGATGGGCAGGACATGTGGCTCGAATGTCGGATTGCAGAATACCAAAAAGATTCTTGTATGGTGAGCTGCATAGCGATAAACGCTCACAGGGTGGTAAAAAAATGATTCAAAGACACACTCAAGAATTCAATTAAACCCTTTGGCATAGTTATAGACCACTGGGAGAATGTTACTTAAGACAGATCAGCTTGGTGCACACTTCTTCGACATGGTTCTTTGGCCTGTGAGGCAGGTAGAACTGCACGAATGGAACAAAATATCAAAATAGAAAGGCTGTAAAACTTCCGACAAGTGCAAGTATTCCTTGCTCACATTGTACAAGAACATTTCAAGTCTGCATCAGGTTCACTAGTCATCTACACACACAAAGAAAGACAAACATAACACAACTACATTCTCTTGGATGAAAATTGTGGTCATCATCACCTGTGATGGATAAGCATCATCTGGATTTACTACTGAAAGAAGGTGACAAGTTTCCATTGTCAACTATATTGTATAGATATATTACTTGGTCTCATTTATAACTGTACTTGTTCTAGTTGTATGACTACTTCTACTCTTACTTCTTCAACTTATAATTCTTTGCTTATTTTCATTTTCCTACACTTCCATACTTCTTCTTTGTTGTCATTTTCATTATTTTCAATAATTAACACTTTGCCTGTAACCCACATTTTTACAAGCTTTATAACTTCATTGTCTAAAACGCAACAGTAAGCAAATCAAATGGTGTTTTATGTTCATCATCAAATAGCTTGTCGTGAGCAGAACTTTGCCACCTTAACAGTCCTCCGGAACATCTCTCTCTCATACCCCAGATGTCCTGCCTCTGCAGCCATCACGTTTTGTTATGTTGTGTTATTCGATATATGTCATGGTAAATTAGACATTCCCATGCAGGTCTGGGGGTCTCTGTAGCATAGAGGTTAGGTGCTCGCCTATTGTGTGAAAAGTAACCGGTTTGCTACCTAGTGGAGTCATCAGGATATTTTTCCAGAGATCCTGATCTCAGTGTAGGTGAGATCGAGTTCCAAATTATATCGGAGACAGAAGATAAACGTAGCTCCGTGTTCAATTTGAGCACGTAAAAGAACCCTTGGCAGTTCAAAATCGAGAAGAGCAGGCTGAAAAGTCATTACCCAGGCAAAATTAATTAGAAAATCATTTATTTAAAAATAAAAAATTACTACAAAATATCTTTACCATCTTCAAAATTACATTGAGACCCTCGGCGGAGTTGGAGTTCGTGCACTGCAGCTGAGATCTTTCTATGTAAGAAAGAGATCGAAACACACATGGTTACTTACCAAAGTGCAATGACGATGGTCCTATCAATCAATCAATTTCTCTCTCTCTCGTGATCACGACTTAGACTGATGTACCAGATTTCCCCATAAATTCAAATTTTTTTTCTTATTCATGTGAAAATCTGATTCATGCAGCCTTTAGCATGGGTGTGTTTTGTCCCATCTTTAGCGCCATTTGGAGCTCTGGTGCTTATCCTTCGGCAATGTGTCCAGTTTTAGCCAGCGTTTACTGGGTTCGCTCTCCGTCAGACTTGGGCTGTCCCCAACTGACCTGCAAGGCAGCAGGCTGCTATTTTCTTTTAGGGTAGCTACCCTTAGACAACCTTCCCTCCCGGGATGTTGAGCGTCATCTGACCAGGTTACCAGTCTTTTTTTTTTGACTACTTGGTTTGCTTGCCGTCCAGTTTTGTGTACGGTTTGCTCCACTAGCCTTTGATTGTCCTCAATCTAACTACAAGGCAGTAGTAAATAGATAAATCAATTAATCAATCAATCCCATGCATGCTCCGTTCTCCGGTGCAGCAGCTATCCCAAAGTCCTCTTGCTCACTGTACCCATGAGAAGTTGATTAGTATATCTTTTCTCACTACCACAAAGATGACACTGTCTGGCATGTCCAAACTTCTCCTAATTCTTGCAATCTGTCTATTCCATTGAATTATTAGTTATCACTATCTGGGTTCTAAACCTTCATTTCTCATTACTTGTCTGCAAAATGATAATTGTCATATCTTGATAATTAATTTAGGTAGAATTATAAATGATATTAAAAATGAAATAAAACCAGAAACCCTCTGAGTTATAAAAAGGCTACCTTTCTACGACCATAAGGACTACGAGCTGCCTGTGACTCATCAGTAGAATACGATGCATTGAGATATTCACTAATATCGGGGATGTAATATGCCTGATAGTATGAGATCACAAAGTCAGTCACAAATTGGTAGTCAAAATTACTTCATGTGAAATGAAGAAACGAATTAAAAATAACTGTCTGGAAAATATAAATATATCAGTGGTGGATAGATGACATTATAGATATATTACAGCAAAATGGAATAACTATAATCAGTTCCACTCATCAAACGCTATATCACCAACTATTCTCCTCCATTTTGCTTAGTGGCAAAAGAAGAAGAGCATGGACAGATAGATAGATATATATATATATAGATAGATAGCTTAGACAGGCAGACACAGACAACATTCTACTGTATTGAAAATGAAAATTGTGGCAGATCCTTAACAGGACTTTGTCATCAACCACAGTGAGTTGTTGATTTTCTAGTTTCTAATGTATTACACTTGCTAATCGTTACACACTTCTAAAACAATTGTAGAGTTGATGTTTATGTAGAAATGTACCAGAAGAATCAACTATTTATACATCACAAAATATCCAAGCTAGACAGATAATGTGTAATCATATACAATGTACAGGGTGTTCAAGATAAAAGTAGCCCCATTGACAAATCAATAGTTGCCAGGTGCACATTGTGTTTTATCTATTTACTATTTAAACCAATTCTGACTGGTTCGCCCTTTGGTCACATTTGTTCATCGTCCCTTCCCGCATCATAATCACACACCATCACAAAAAGTCTCCCTCGCTTGACCTATACTACGTCCTGATTGAACCTTCTCATTTTCATAAACATATGCCAGATTGGCTCACTTGACTGGGCTACTTTTATATTGAACACCATGTAAGTAAAATGTGTAATTTGTTATGTAGCTTCAGAAAAATAAAGAAACAAATTATTATTTCCATGAATACAATCTTGTGTATACTCCAGCAAGCCAATCTTATATTATACATTGTTGCTGGCAATATGTCTCCTTCCAAATGCAGTCAGAACAATAAATAACTAACCCAATATCAGAGATGCAAACATATTATTAAATATACACATACAAACAAGAATAATACATATTAGAAGCAGTAAGACATGCTGATTATATAGCATTATTTCTGGACAAGATTTGCTATACAATAGACAAGCTGAGAGACAGACAATTTAGACATTGCATATGGTAGAAATCATACAACAATGATTGTAAAATAAATCTTGAGTGTAACTTTCCTGTTGGCTGTAACAAAATTATTCTGATCTAACATAGAGAATAATGGTTTCAAGATTTGTAACAGAATTGTGGGAGACCATCATGGAGAGAGGCATCCCGACAAAGAGGAGAAGAGGAAGACCACAGAGAAGATGGTGTAAACACAAACTACACACATAATAAGCGTGATGTTGACCACATCACCCATTGTGTGCCGACGGTCAAGGAAAAATAAGGACCTAACACTATATTACCCTATATACCTTGAGGAATAAAAAGGGTCCATTTTTTTGGTCAATGTTAACACAGCACATGTTTCTTCATTCTGTTTTATTGTAAGTGTATGTATACTGGTAACATAAGAAAAAACACAAGATAGTTGTGAATGTTTATAATTGAGAATATTTGGGTAAATAAATATTACACATATATACATAAGTGAAAGCAACTGGGGTTCAAGATATGTTGTGTAATGTTATTCAATCAATGATCAATGCTATTGCTCATTAGGCATTCCCATGCATGCTTTGTCCTCAAAGCCATCCCAAAGTGTTCACTTCCTTGCAGAACCCATGAGAAGTTGATTACTAAATCTTCTTTCTCTACCACAAAGACTCATATCCAGACTTAACTACTAATTCTTGCAATCTGTCTGGTGTCTGAGACTGGCCCATAGAATCAAACTAGACTCTTGTGTTGTGCCAAAATATGAATCAAGTTAGAAAAATGAGGTAGACATATATAAATAGTAGATGGGCAATGATTTCAAGAGATGAAAATGAACATAAACTAGACAAACAATTATTTTAGGACATAAAAATGAATAACAACTGGAGAACTATTTCATGACAGCAAAATTGAATACAAACAGACAATCAATATGTTTAAAGATTAACTTGATTTTCTTCTTTCTTTTCCTCTAATTTTGTTTTGTTTCACAACGTTAGGATAAGAAGAGATTTCTAGAACTGGCTTTTGTGTACGCTTCATAAATAGTCTTTTCACTGAAGCTGTTATTTCTGATGTTCATCTTTTGTGTGGATGGATGACCTTTTGTTTTGTATCCACTGTATCGGAGTTAAACTGCCCTTTGAGGCGTACTTTCTGTTGGTAATCTGCTTAAGTAGCTGAACCATTTAATTTGTTGTTTCTTGATGAAGTTCAGGACTCATGTTGTACCCATTATTTTCCTGATGTCTTCATATCTAAACCTGTCTCTTCTTGATACTCCCAGCATTCTGCATAGACACTTCATCTCTGTGGTGAACTTGATCATGGTATTAATGAACAATTTAAACACAGAGAAACATGACATAATCATCAAATTTAGAAAACGGTTAGCAAAGATAAAATGATAGATAAAGATAACAAGATATATAAAAAATGTGTAACAATGTTTCTTACCGGCACATCCCCAGTGTTTCCTGACTGCCGCCGCTTGCTACTGTTTCGCCGGAAGCTGAAATTATGAAGTTGTGACTAATCATTCACCTTTTCAATACTGATGCGAAACATGACTTTTCAATACTGATGTAAAACATGATTTTTCAATACTGATGTGAAAAATGTCTTTTCAACACTGATGTGAAACATCACTTTTCAATACTGATGCGAAACATGACTTTTCAATACTGATGCGAAACATGACTTTTAAATACTGATGTGAAACATGACTTTTCAACACTGATTTGAATCCTGACTTTACAAATTCCACACTGACATCAATTCTGCCTGTGAATGTTGGCATATAATGAAGTTACAACTTGTAGAGAGTTCACTGACATGTACCGGTGGCTTACATATAACACTAATGTTAAGTTCGTGTGTTAACAATACTTGATAATAAAATAACATGCGTTATACATGCAGATATTTATATAGAGAGACAAAAAGTTGAAAACATTAACAAAGACAATATTCTGATACTAATAGGAGGTTTTAAAAGTTGACATAGATAGCACAAGAGAGGAAAATTGGATCAAAACGAAACATAGATATGAAACAGATATAAGACAGGAGACTGATTTATGCACTGAAATATGTCATAGATCAATTATTGTTAAAATATACAACAACAGAAACATTGATACATACTAATGTGTGAAAATTATACATGCTCATTTTAATAAATACTCTCAAGCTATTTTCTTCTTCATCTACCTTTGTTGTCAGAATGAAGTCTGCAGTTTGATTATTTTATATCACCCGTGTGGTGTCAGGTCGCAAAGAAAACAAAGAATAGTACCACTGTGACCTACAAGGCATGTTGTAAGAGGTGGCTGAGGTAGGGGCCTAGGAAGCTACCTAGCAAATAAAAGCGTCACATAAATCGAATGTGCTGGCCTACTTGTAAGCGCATGACAGGTACAACGTACAATCGCTCTTAGGCTCAGATCACATACAGATCTCACAGAGTGGTTAACAAGTGGTCGATATGGAGTGTTCGAAGAATAAGAAGTTGTCTGTTTGTGAGAAGAGTTGCTGCAGCATATATTCAACTGAACTATTCCTACCTTTTGATATACTCTTTGATTGTGAAAGCTTACCTTTAGTTTTGGAACCCTGTTAATTGTCTTCAAAGAAGAAGAATATTTTAATTCATATTTTTGTACAAAATTAAAGTTCAATTATTTGTAACATGTAGGATCTTCTGTTCCGTAAAAATGTATTGTGTTTAATTTTAATTTATACTTTTTTGGTGTGTTTGTGTGTGTGTGTGTTTTAGATCAACAGGTTTTAATCTCAGGTGACTGGCAGGGTATGAAATCTCAGGTGACTGTTAATGAATCTTATCAAAGTCAAATTACCTTTGACCACCACCTCCTCCATCCATGTTATCATCTGAGTGTTCAGAGTCCAGTGACTGGCTAGATCTAGCGGACGATGTCCGTTTTCCACCCATCAGACGACGGAATAAAGATGGGCGCTGGAAATATAAACAAATTATTGCAATATATGTTGATTGGTTTGAAAGTAAAATTAGTAACAAAACACTTGTATTAAAATATCGCTAGAACATATATGTGCTTTTGAATATAAGTGTTACAGAAGAGTCCTCCGTATATCATGGACAGAGAAAAGAACAAATAGATCTATCCAGAAAGAACTCAAAATCAAAGAAAACTGGCTAATGCTACAGAGAATAAAGAGAAAATTGAGGTACTTTGGACATATAAAACGACACAAAGGGCTGGAAAAGACCATCATGGAAGGAGGCATACCGGCAAAGAGAAGAAGAGGAAGACCACGGCGAAGATGGATTCAGAATGTAACTGATGATTTGAACATGACGGCTACAGAGGTGGGATATCTGGCCTATGAGAAGGAGAACTTCCAAAGGACTGTTGAGGTGGCAAAATTCTGCTCAGGACAAGCTATTTGATGATGAGAATATGATCAAGCAGATATTATGTAACCACAATGAACTTTCTAAACATAACAGTAATGCAGATATGAGGACAATAAAAAAATAATATATATTTTACCTATCATGAGCAGAGTATGCAAAACTGGAATAAAAACACTGAATAATTTGTCAATAGTCAGCCAGCATGTTCAATGAAAGTGTGAGTTCAATGCTTTAGTAATGGTTGAATTTAGTGAGAAAAAGTTCTTCTGACAAGGTTAGTCACATATGCATTGCTCCTTTCACCTCAATGTCTGTACTGAACTTCTTGATACAAAGTATGTCATTGAGAGGTCCAAACACAATAATTACTCTGTGTGTGTGTGATGTTTGAAAAATCTCTGGGATGTAGAAGATATTTCATGAACTGTATGTGTCCGTGTATTAACATACTACAGTAACACACAAGGACTGAGAAACAGATTGATTGATTGATAGGACCATCATCGCCCGCCTGCCCAGCGTGTTCGTAACGCGTTGAACAACGGATGACAAGCCCCCTGTGAGTGTGGTTCAATTCCACGGGCTGGCAGAAAAGCCACAGGTTCTCCAGATTTATGGTGTTCGTTGCACCTAACTGAGGGGTTACGATGTCCTTGTCACTGAGCCGTAGAGCTGAAATTTCAAGTGCTTCTGGATCTAAATAAAAAAAAGGACCATCATCATTGCACTACGGTGAGCTCTGATCTCTTTCTTACACAGGGAAATCTCAGCTGCAATGCACACTGAATTTACTTTCTAACTGTGTAATCATCAAAAATGATAATGCTGTTGCTTGAGCTAGAGCTGGAGGCAAAATAAAGCAACTCAACAACACACTGTTCTATCTAGAGGCAAACACCATCATAAACATTTCAGAATATGTATTGGAAGATGCAAAGAAAGATCCAATATACCACTTTATAATAACCAAAATCTCTTCTTATCCTGACACTGTGAGGCAAAACAGAATTAGAGAAAAGAAAGACAGAATAACCAAAAGATTATCCTATTTCATTTGAGAAATGGCAACTGCAGATTGCAGAGAGAAATGTTTACCAAATAAAATTTGTCACACAAATGAATATCCAGGAGAATCAATTCAGACATATGAACACATAATTGACCACTACTCAGACTCTAAATGATATGCAAAGTCAAATTTAGCGAAAGGTTGCAGAATCAAAATGAAAGCTATGTAACTACAACTTGAGCATGGAAAACTGTGGACTTCATTCTGGTGATTAACCTGTGCATCTAACATGACCAGTTTACCATAACACTGATGAATAAAAACATTGAAGTCTCAACTTAATGAAATCACAAACTTGTGGGTTAACGTTAATGATATGATGTTGTCAATGAACATGACAGACACAATGTTTAGATGACAAGAAAGATGTATGCATGATACATGAAACTCAATGACTGATACTGAGTCTTATTTATAAATATGTGTGCAGACACATTTTCTTTCATTCTACATACAGGGATTCAAGATGAAAGTTCTGTTCTGGACGTATCACAAGTAAGGATACAAGTGCATGGTGTGTAAAGATTACATGTGGGGAAGGATCACAATTGCTGTTGTGTAAGGATAAAAAGTGCAGCTATGTAAGGATTAAGTATGTGTAGAGAAGGGTAAAAATACATGCAAGTTTGAAAGGATAAAATGTGTATAAGGATAACAAATGGTTTGTAAGAATGAAATATGTGAGATGATCACACAAGCACTGGTGTGTAAGTATCCAACATGTGTAAGGATCACAAGTACTGGTGTTGAAGAGTAGAAAGTGCTGGTGTTGAAGAGTAGAAAGTGCTGGTGTTGAAGAGTAGAAAGTGCTGGTGTTGAAGAGTAGAAAGTGCTGATGTTGAAGAATAGAAAGTGTTGATGTTGAAGAGTAGAAAGTGCTGATGTTGAAGAATAGAAAGTGCTGATGTTGAAGAATAGAAAGTGCTGATGTTGAAGAGTAGAAAGTGCTGATGTTGAAGAGTAGAAAGTGCTGATGTTGAAGAGTAGAAAGTGCTGATGTTGAAGAGTAGAAAGTGCTGATGTTGAAGAGTAGAAAGTGTTGATGTTGAAGAGTAGAAAGTGTTTGTGTTGAAAAGTAGAAAGTGCTGGTGTTGAAGAATAGAAAGTGCTGCTGTTGAAGAGTAGAAAGTGCTGATGTTGAAGAGTAGAAAGTGCTAGCGTTGAAAAGTAGAAAGTGCTGGTGTTGAAGAATAAAAAGTGCTGATGTTGAGTAGAAAGTGCTGGTGCTGAAGAATAGAAAGTGCTGATGTTGAAGAGTAGAAAATACTGGTTTGTAAGTATCAAAAGTGCTGATCTGTAAGTATAAAAAATGCTGGTGTTTAAGTATCAAAAGTGCTGATCTGTATCAAAAGTGCTGGTGTGTAAGTATCAAAAGTGCTGATCTGTAAGTATCAAAAGTTCTGGTGTGTAAATATAAAAAGTACTAGTGTGTGAGTATGAAAAGTGTTGGTTTGCTAGAGTCAAAAGTGTTGGTTTGCTAGGGTCAAAAGTGTTGGTTTGCTAGGGTCAAAAGTGTTGGTTTGTAAGGATAAACAAAGTGCATGTAATGCTAATGCATAAGGATCAATAGTAAGGATTACAGTACTGATATGTGGATTGTGTATTCTATGATCAAACAAGACCTATTCTCAAATGATTATTATAATCTTCATGCTGAAATCATTCCAATAAAGTTTTACACAAACAATATGAACTCTGATCAATGTCTACAGGTGGGTGACACAGACTTTCTGATACAGCATGCCAGGTGTGTATAGGTATGTTCACAGGTGTGACAGTTATTTAAAAACATACATTCTGATATTTGGTAGACATAAGTTCAAGCAACAAACATTCTCATTTTTCTATTTACAACACTCCTGTAACAGATAGAAATTGTCAAATCTTCAGTTAACAAAATTCTCTTTTGGAAGTATATATATATATATATATATATATATATATATATATATATATATATATATATATATATATATAGTTGCCATTATTTCAAGTTTATTTGAACTATTACTTCAATGGATGGTAGTATGGATGAGGTAATTGATTAAGAAAATATAGTCAGGATGGTCAGTGGATATCAGGTATGAAGAGGATATTCATTTTTTTGTAAAATGGAGATTGAAGGGTATAAATTGTACTGAAGTTCTGATACACCAGATCCAATGTCTGAGAGCAGCATTAGCATAGTTGTTAGTGAACTCACTCCTTAGACTAGTGGTCCGGGCTCAATTCCACAGTTGGCGTGGAATAATTTTCAGACCGTAATGGCTCACAGGTCGATCCAGTCTCAATTGGGTACCAGGAAAAGCGCTGGGAGATCAAGCGAGTTGCCCAGGATAGAGCGATATAGAGAAATCGATTGCAGGCCCTATATAACGTACAACAGTACAAGAAGAATTATTATTATTTAAAAGCGCTAGGAAGTAAGGGCGGCCGACGCAATGTTGAGGAAATCACCCTTGTGTGCGGAGGTCAATGAAAATATGGGCCAAACACTGTATTACCAAACATACCTCGAGATATGAAAAAGGTTTCTCTCCAAGGTTCAGGGTCTCCAATAATTTTGTCTTCATAGATTTGAATAATTGGTACTTTAACATTATGAAACTTGCAACATGTTATTTACTAGATCTAAGTCATGCATCTGCTAATAGTGAAATCAGAAAGTTGCAGAAATCAGTTTGTAAAATACAAGACAGAATATCATATGTGAAGTAAATGATGACAATCAACTACAAATGTAGTACATCACTAACAACGACAATCACATGCAAAATGTACATACTATAAATGACTAAGGGCAGAATTCAACAAGACAACAGGAAAGTTATTCCTGCATTGGACAACAAATACAAACATTATATATGTGTGTGTGTTAATGAACGCATGGTTTGTCATTCCATGAAATTTGTGATAAGTTTTTGTTATCTGCTAACAGAATATATTTGATGACATCAAGTACAGATTTATAGGTATTCAATCTATCTGAACAGATGGTAAAGGATACGCATGTTGATCGCTTACTTCTACCTTTGCAACTTTTTTACCCACAAGTTTGAAATAATGATAACAAAATACAGTATTCATTTCATAATCATTTCAGCTTAAAGTAAGGACAAACAAAATTATCTCAGCTTTAATTACCAACACAATTATTTCAATTTAAAGCACTGACCAAGCAAATTATCCCAGTCGAAAGTAGTGACAAATAAAATGATCCCAGTTTTAAGTAACAAACAACAAAAATATTCCAATGTTAGGTAACACAATTATGTCAGTTTCATGTAATGATCAGCAAAAAGATTTGATTATCACAAACTTGATTGAGAATTGTGTAGTAAAATCATATTGAATTTATCAATAATTTTATTGCTGAACTGACAAGTCAAAGATAATCTTGCAGCAAGTATAAGTATGTAGGAGTGTCAAGTACTAGAGACCTCAGAGTAGTAGGTCTTAGAAAGTGATTATAGAGCATTAGTTCTTCTCTCCTTCAACAACTTTCTTCAACTAACACACATAGCTAACTATCTGATTACAGTTTAGTTTATTGCCATATGTTTGTATCAGGAACTGATCCTGGTATCTGTCGATTCTGCATCCAATGGCCTGACCACTTGACAACTATAGTTTATACCAAGTAACTATAAGAACATAGTAACCAAGGGACTAAGTCAGTATTGACTATGGCATCACTTTAACCACATGACTATATCAGCCTTTTAACTATTTTATTATGACCTCACTCTAATTACTTGACTATGTCAGTGCTCACACTCCTTGGCTATATAAGCACTGACAAGATCAACACACTAACCTACTGACTAGATCAACACTCTAACCGACAGACTAGATCAACACTCTAACCGACAGACTAGATCAACACTCTAACCGACTGACTAGATCAACACTCTAATTGACTGACTAGATCTACACTCTAACCGACTGACTAGATCAACACTCTAACCGACTGACTAGATCTACACTCTAACCGACAGACTAGATCAACACTTTAACAGATAGACTAGATCAACACTTTAACAGATAGACTAGATCAACACTCTAACCGACAGACTAGATCAACACACTAACCGACAGACTAGATCAACACTCTAACCGACTGACTAGATCAACACTCTAATTGACTGACTAGATCTACACTCTAACCGACTGACTAGATCAACACTCTAACCGACTGACTAGATCTACACTTTAACCGACTGACTAGATCTACACTCTAACCGACTGACTAAATCAACACTCTAACCGACAGACTAGATCAACACTTTAACAGACAGACTAGGTCAACACTCTAACCGACTGACTAGATCTACACTCTAACCGACTTGGTAGATCAACACTCTAACCGACTGACTAGATCAACACTCTAACCGGCAGACTAGATCAACACTCTAACCGACTGACTAGATCTTCACTATAACCGACTGACTAGATCAACACTCTAACCGATAGACTAAATCAACACTCTAACAGACAGACCAGATCAACACTCTATCTGGCAGACTAAATCAATACTCTAACCAGCCAGTTAGATCAACACTTTAACCGGTAGGCTAGATCAACACTCTAACCACTTAACTAGATTAACACTCTAACCGACTGACCAGATTTGCACTAAAATCATTTGATTAGATCAACACTCTAGCCATGTGAACTTGTCAGCAGAATAACCAAATGACCATGTCAGCACTCTAACCAACTAACAATGACATAGTTCTAACCACTCTGCTACAACAAGGTTCTAACCCCTCGACAATGAAAGGGTTCTAACAACTCAGCTATGGAAGGGTTCTAACAACCCAACTATGGAAGCTCTCTAACAACCCAACTATGGAAGCTCTCTAACAACCCAACTATGGAAGCTCTCTAACAACTCAGCTATGGAAGCTCTCTAACAGCTCGACTATGGAAGCTCTCTAACAACTCAACTATGGAAGCTCTCTAACAGCTTGACTATGAAAACGCTCTAATCACTTGACCATGGAAGGGTTATAAATACTCAGCTGTGACAGGGTTCTAACCTTTCTGCAATTGAAGCAGTCTAATTGCTCAACTATGCTAATGATCGTGAACTGAAATAATGAACAAAAACTATGACCGGAGGTGTTTGTGTTCAAAAACAGTTCAAACACAAACTGTACACAAAGAAAAAAGAGAAGACTTTTGAAAGTTTTACTGTAAATGTATCATGGTTGTGGTGGTGTTATCATGCACTAAGATGAGCACAAGACAAATGTTCATAAAAACAGAAATCTGTGCTAGCTGTGCTGATAAACGTCTAAAAAAAACTAGATCTCTAAAAATCAAAATGAAGCCAGCTTCTGAAGCCTAACTTGATGTGAGAAGTGACAAAACTGGCTAATTAACTTTGGATACAGCAGTTTCTCATTGTCTTCTACTTGTTACCTTTTCATGATGATTCTGAGAAAAATCAAAGTAAACAAATGGACATCTTAAAATACAACTTTTGTTTGCATTGTTCAGCTTCCTTGTTTACTCTGTCAGTAATCAATAGCCAGACTTCATCATATATATATATATATTAATATATATTATATAGCTCTTACATTGTGTGTAAACTGGGAAGTCTGGACTGATCAATAATAACTCATAAATATGTGTGCTTTTTCTTTGTTATTAACAAAGGTAAAGAAACACACAGTTAATCTGCACATCTTGTCAAGAAAAGGACATATTAAACATAAGAAATGGGAAAGTTTAAACAGAATGAAAAACATAGTCAAATAGAAAAATGTAGATAGAAAATGTAAAATAATCTGAACTGAGCAAAACAAATGAGGAAAAACATCAGAAAAGGATTGAATGAGGTGAATGGAAAAAGAAGAATAGGGATTGAAGGACTGATAGAATCATCATCATTGCACTTCAGAGAGTAACCATGTGTGCTCTGATCTCTTTCTTACACAAGAAGATCTCAGCTGCAGTGCACAAACTCTGTAGCACCGGCAAGGGGTCCCCAATGTAATTTTGAAGATGGTGAAGATATTTTTGTACAAATGTTATTTTAAATCTTTTCTAATGAATTTTGCCTGGGCAGTGGCTTTCCAGTCTGCTCTTCTCGATTTTGAACTGTCAAGGATTCTTTTACGTGCTCAAATTGATTGGTTATTGGTTACTAAACTGACATCATTGCACTCTTGGCAGACCCATAGGTGCTCAGTCTCCCCAACAGATATAAAAGAGTATGCATACTGATGGTTCCTGTGGCTCGCTGATTAAACACACCTCTCACTCTGCCTCTCAGGCATCCAGTTCGACTTGAACAACGGGTAACTCCAAACTGCTTAAATCGCTTGATCGATTCAACATCGATTTTGAACTATTTTTGCTCAAATTGAACTATGTTTTATCGTCCATCTCCGATAGGATTAGGAACTCGATTTTACCTAAACTGAGATCAGGGATCTCTGGAAAACTATCCACATGGTTCCCCTAGGGAGCGAACTGGGTACCTTTGGCACAAGAGGTGAGTACCTTACCTCTAAACCACAGAGACCCCCAAGGATAGTGTATCAGACAGAATGATTGGACTGTCTAGATAATTTGTGGTATTGAGAGAGATCTCTTGTAGGGCTCTGGTTAATAGCCAAGCACTTTCAACTGAATTGATTGTATAAGCATCTGCAACACAGTTGTGGGGGAGAGATATACACAGAGGTGAGAGACTAGGGATAGACTAAACTGAGGGGTGTGACTTTTATAATTAGAGAAGAAATAGACTGAAGTGAGTGGAATAGAACTAATGAAATGTAGGGAAGAGATAACATGTGGAGAGATATTGAGATGTAGGGAGGAAATAAATTGTGGGAGATATTGAGATGTAGGGAGGAAATAAATTGTGGGAGATATTGAGATGTAGGGAGTAGATAAATTGTGAGAGATATTGAGATGTAGGGAGGAAATAAATTGTGGGAGATATTGAGATGTAGGGAGGAAATAAATTGTGGGAGATATTGAGATGTAAGGAAGAGATTAGTGATCTTTTAACTAATCCTTCATGTAACTATTGAAGATGGTGATTGGACGTTAAAAGAATACAAAATTAGAAGAAAAAAAACAGCACAAATTATGAAGAAGTCATTCTGAATGACAAGTCCGATTTGTAAAAAAGCAGATCCTGATTTCACTGGAAATTGTAGATAAATAATAACTAACATTTAACTCCTTATGTACCAAATGCCACACTAGTAGCTTTGGGTTGCATGCCTTTTATAAGAACCACACTAAAATAAAAGGGCGTTTTTAATTCTAAAAACAAATGGCTTGTAAAACATGACTTTTCCCCATGTCCACTAGGAGTTAACATCTCTAAAAGAATATTGTGTGGTTAAAATCCAGGAAATAGTATGAAATATAGGATAACAATCAGAAACAAACAGTAGTACTGAAAACCAACATTTTCCAAATAATTGTTGTAGAGTTCAAAGTGTTGGAGGCACCAACATAATTGTAACATTCTCAAAGAAATAAAATTATAGAAAAATAAATGAGTGAAGATGAGGTTTGAGTGAGTGACTGCATGAATGTTGGTGGACGCAATGAGATTGTAGACATTGACAAACTTCTGCCCAAAGGATATGTTGACATATAAACATTACATGTATCAAGAAATCAAATATAAAGAAAATGGAAGCTGGTAAATAAACAAAACACAGAGAATGATAGTAGCTTAACATGTTAAACTCTTAAAGTGTCTGTAAAGTGCTTTGATATTGACACTACATGCTGGGAATCCTGTCCGCAAGATCGCCAAATGTGGCGCTGTAACAACACAAGAGAAACTTGCATAGCTGAGAATTGTTGTACTCCTGAGGCGCAGAGAAAGTGAGCTGTGCGAAAAGACAAACCTAAAACACCAACATGCCTAACCTTGATCATGTGTGTCCCTTTGTCTGTGGTGGGGGAATGTATACAAGGATTGAACTTTACAGCGACCTGCGCACACATCAGAGGTACAGCAGCACATGTCTGATTGATTGATAGAACCATCATCATTGCACTTCGGTGAGTAACAATGTGTGCTCAGATCTCTTTCTTAAACAGGAAGATCTCAGCGACAGTACACAAACTCAGTAGCAACGGTGTGGGTCCCTGATGTAACTTATAAGATGATGAAAATATTCTGTAGGAATTTTATTTTTAATTTTTCAAATGAATGTTTCCACGGGCAGCGACTTTCCAGCCTCATCATCTCGATTTTTAACTGTCAAGGGTTCTACTTACATGCTCAACTTAAACACTGAGCCTAAGTTTTAGCATCCGTCTCAAACAGGACTAGGGACTCAATCTCACCTACAATGAGATCAGGGATCTCTGGAAAATATCCTGATGGCTCCACAAGGAGCAAACCGAGTACCTTGGAATGAGAGACTGAGGCTGTTGTTATTATTGTTTGCAATGGACGGCTATTAACTCTTAATGGACCAGGACAAAAGCCTTGTTTTGAGAATAAAAAACACCCTCTAATGTGGCTCCTGGTAAAAAGGCGTCCAACCCAAAGCCACTTAGTGTGGCATTTGATCCACAAGGAGTTAACATGTTAAACACTAACATATAGTCTGATAGGAAAACACACACACATACACCACATGTATTGGATAAATATGGGAGATGACATATAAACATATAATCATAGAGAGATGTAGGATGAGAGGAAACATGCAGACAAGCGGGATAACATATCAACATTGAAAAGAAAAGCATAACCACATGTAAACACATAACAAGCAGGATAATATATGAACAAGCAGGTTGATAGTAATACTGAAAGGAAACATGGAAAGGTCTTTATCAACAATTGGGAAGGGGAGGAAAAGAGTGAGAGAGAGAAGAGAGAGAATGGCATGCTATATACAAGTAACAATGAGAGTCACTGCTTTTTTTCATTGCCAACTCTGGAGTAAATTTACTTCTTAGATCAGATCAAACACAATCTTTATAATGAAGTTTGGCTGTAATAGATTTCTAGAATTGTCTTAGTGGTTCCTTGGAAAGAGTATGTGATTTATCCAGGTTTTGATTTTTCAATACTACTTTTGATCTCGTCTCTCTCTCTCTCTCTCTTGCTCTCAACCTTTCATTCTAGTTGGTTTTGAATAGTGTTGTGTATCTTTAAGTTCTCAACAGGGAAAAAGACAGAAGATGGAAGAGAGGGAAAAACAGGGACAGCCTATCTTCACGGCAGAGAAAAATGTCAACACTCATACTTGTAGTTTGTACTCATGAAAGTGGAAAACCATGCCAGTAAGGATGTCATGAAATAACAATTATATTTATGTGCTAAAAATATTTGATTTCCATTGATTTTATCTTAATTTCTGTCAATAATTCACTTTAGTTTCCTAATCTTTGCAAAAATTCCTTTCTTATGTTTTTATTTGGTGAAACACATGAAAACAAAGTACTGTAGTTTATACAAAAACAAAACAATACACAGCAACGTTTCGACCAAAAGGCCTCCATCAAGCAAAGGATACAACAGAAGTGAAGGAATTCACTTCTGACACGACACACTACAAATAGAATCAGACAATAAATTCCTAACGACTTTAAAACATTTTTAAAAAGGCCATTCTGTTGTATCCTTTGTTTGATAAAGGCCTTTTGGTCGAAACCTTGCTGTGTATTGTTACGTTTTTGTAAAACAACAATACTTTGGTTTTACATGTTTCGAGATTGCTACATAGTTTTACTGCAGTCTTCCCTTATATAGATATGTTTTTATTTCCATGATAAATACCATCAGTGATGACATCATTGGTAAATGGGTAACTTTCAAACTCCAGCATTTATAGCAATGGAAAATATTAAAATAAAAAAATAATGTATGACAGATGATAATGTGAACAATAGATGCCAGAGTTAGTGATGATGATTGCATTGAAACAAGAAGGAAACAGACAACTAAACTAAACTGATGGACAAAATGGAATAAAGTCACAAATCCCGCTTTTACAATACAATACTTGCACTGGTAGCAAGTCATCTTTATATGAGACATGACCTGTAATAGTAGATATATGTCTGCTATTGGGTATGGGTATTGGGTATGGAAGGTATGGTTCCTGGAATATGAGGCATAGGACGACCAAGATGAAGGTGGCAGTAGGACATCAAAGAAACATTGAACATGACGCTAGAAGAGGCAGGAGAACTTGCAAGGGACAGAGAGCTTTACAGGCGGGCTGTGATAAAATGAGGGTTTTCCACAAGGAACAAGCTACTACTTGATTGGGTATGTGGATGTTAGAATACAAGGGGAAGCTGAGGCTGGTTTCATCTCACACATCATGTCTTAACAAATAATATTCTTGAAATATATAAAAATATAAAAAATATCACGTATTTTCAAATGATGAAACAAAGTAACAACACTTAAGTTGTTCTCTTGTAAGATTGTGAGCATCAAATTTCATTGACTTTACACAAAACAAACAAATATATTGTGCAGATAAGATAGTTTGTAAATTAATTAATGAAGAATTTATGAACTTTCTCAATCATATTTTTTGTTGGCCGCTACCCATAAGTGCTACAATGAGTGGACCTAGTGTGGTTGAACGTGTAAACTCTGAGTGTCTCATCCTTTCGGAGGAGAGCTGCTCAAAGCTTGCTTAAGTGTATTTGAGTGTGCCATTTGACATTTTATAAAGGCTTCCACCTTCAGGCAGCGATCTAGCGGCTGCTACACTTTGATCTTAGCCAAAAGTCAGAGAAGCAACTTCAAAATGGAAACATCTAGTTACATTTTAACCAAAAATGTGCTACATTATAAGGTATATAACCATGAAATTACAAAATAGAAATGTGGTTTTTACAAAAATTTTGGGAAAGTAGGTAGAAATGTAAAAAAAAAAAACAGAGTAAAAACATGCAAGAGAAATGTTTTGTATTATGAAAAAATTGATGTCCTGCTCAAGGATTAAGATGATAAGAAATGTGTACAAGATGTAGTGTCTCAGCATATGTTCAAGCTATTTTGATCTGCCAAGGGTTCTTTTACGTGCTCAAATTGAATATGGGACCTACGTTTTACCGCCTGTCTCCGGATAGGACTAGGTACTCGATCTCACCTACATTGAGATTGAGATCAGGGATCTGTGAAACATATCCTAATGGCTCCACGAGGGAGCAAACCGGTTACTAGCTTGGAGAATCTAAGAGTGATAGCTATGCTTATAAGAAGAAAAATCCCTATTTTTATGATACAAGTAACAGATTTAATAGTGGGTATTCTTCTTCTTTGTCATTATTATAGACAGACGAAGGATATTTTCTGGTAAAATTGATCATTTTGATACAGCTAGTATGTTGCTGGTTATTTTGATAAATATTTACTTCCATGATAAATGCAAGTTATACTGAAGTGTAAGATAGTTAAAAACTTACCATTTTGAAGTTATTGGATGCATTCTGGCTGGCTTTGTATGCCTTCCAGTTCTCTGAGATCAAAAGACCAGCATATATTTTGCCAACAGACATTTTTCCTTCATCCATTTCTGTGTGTTTAAACAAAGATTGAAATATGGTATGAGTTATAAGATTGAAGATGTAGAGGGGAATAAGAGTGATTTCTAGAAACCTGAGGGTTTACAATGGTAAAATATATGTCAACACAAATCAACAGATGGACACGTGAATTTTTCTTTTTTGGTGGTGTTCATCGTTCATTGGACACGCCCATAATAGGTGTGACCTATGCATGCGGTTATTTATTTTTGTTCAATTTTTGTGTACAAGTTTGTGATTTATAGTTATCTGAACCTACAAATCCCAAATATAAACACAACAAATTGTAAAAAAGAATTCAAAGAAGAAGATAAATAAAATGATAAATAAAAAAGACATTTGTATTCTCTGAATGGTTGGCATACATCAAATATTTACAAATTAACAAATATGACAGGAATTATTAACATAGAAAACTACTTCTTCTTCTGTGATCAATTTCTCATGTTGAAGTGTTCAAACAGAGAGATAAATCTATTTGTCTACTGTCTTTTCCCAAGTGGATGATGGAACTGGTTGTTCAATCCTGCAGTTAGGCATAGAAGTGGGAGCTTTAATTTTGCATTCCAGGGCCAGATGAGTCCCCTTTTATGTTATTTCCATGTTTGTTTAGTGTGGTTTTGATATTGTCTATCTATCTTTTTCTTGGCTTTCCCTTGGCTTTAGTACCTGATCTCTTTTCATTGTATGCTGTTATTGGTAGTTGGTTGTATTCCATTCTTATTTGATGTCCGAACCACTGCATTTGTTATCGTTCAATGTATTCGCGCATGAAGTTATGCCCACTCTGTTTCTGATGTCCCCGAGATGAGTTGCCACCATTAATTCAGTGATTATAAATATGGAAGACAGCTTCATTCCGTGTAAGGTATCTAAACATAATGATATGTACATGTCACATATCCATTGCTGGACATCCATGCCTGTTACGGCTGACATGTTCCATCCATTGGTGGGATAGAGAAAATAAAAAGGGAAATTGTTTAACAAACAGTACAATGATATTTTAATAACTGACCATCGCTAGGTGGCATTAGTAAATCCATCATTTTCTTTCCCTGCACTGGCCATAGCTTTCTGATTGTCTCCCTCATCTCATCATCTCTGCGGTCCATTATCTCAGCTGTGGAAGATGTTAACATTAAATGTACTAACAGCTGAAACAAGGATTCTAACATGACCACTTTGATAAATCACAAGAAATGACATTCCATACACTTTATGAGTATGACTTAACTGGAGAACTTGTTAAAATTAATGGCACTATACTAGAGAAACAGCATAGGTGCTCATCCATTTCAGCTGGCTGGAAGTGCCAGCATCAGAGTACTTACAGAATAACTCTAGCTGCTATTTCAAATTTCTCTGATGTCTTGTCTAGTCATGTATGTCTAAAAGCACAAGTTTTTGTTGTTTGGTAAAATGTATTGCAAAGGTTGTTATATGCTAATGTTGTAGCATTTCTTTAATGTTGTCTATAAAAAAGGGGTTTAAAGCCGAAGGATTGACTTCATTGCACCAGGTTTCCCTATATGGCACAGTTCCTGTCGGCAGAAATGGCACAACATCTGTCGAGGGTGTTGCACAAACTCTGTAGCTCCAGTAACAATCCTAGGGATCTTGTGACAAAATTGCACATAGAGACCCTGTGGTATATTCATCTTTTGACCTTTCTCAGGCTCTCATATCAGATCTTCTATTTCTCTACATATTTTATGGCAGATTTGGTTCCTACAATGTTTCTCATGTCTGTGCTTCTTAATCCATCTTTTCTGTTAACTTTAATGACTTTTCTTAACCTTTCACTCCATATATTTTAAAACTCTTTCCACGCTATAAGCCGCACACTGCCCCATGACGGAAGTCCGTTGCAAGCTATAAGCTGCACACTGCGCCATAGAGTTGCTTCCCTTATAAGAAGTCTTTCTTGTTTTACTTCTACTGTTTTACTTATACTACTTTTCAACCTTGTTATTCTATTGGGTTGTCCAATTTTCTTCAATTTAGTATATAATAATATATATTTGTTTATTTATTGACGAGTAGTTGGAATCGTTTTATTTTTAAAATAATTTTTTTACTTCCTTGAATTAACTGCTTAAAAATTGAGGAAATAACTGCGCATGGAAAGAGTTAAACCTTCAGATGCGTTTATAATGCGATGTATAATGAATTAGCTAAGCATCATTGTGAAAAATACAGTGTGCCTGTATATCAGCTCAGATGAGTGAAGGGGTTAAGTCTCCATCTCTCACACTGGGATCTTTCTCTCTTGTCAACAACACTGAAGTCAAAAAAAAATCAACTGAGAGTCTTAACAATGCTGATATATACATACCAGGTCCCATCTTGATGATGAGACATTCTCTAATCAGGGCAAACAGAGTAGTTGTAAAGTGGACTGTCCCATCTTCTGCAACTGGCATGTTCATTCGAATAAGTTTCTGCAAGGATATAGAAAACATGCATTGTCGTCATCTTTAATGGTTTATTTCTACTGTTGTATGTAGAAGTCAATGGAATCAACATAACTTTCTAAGTTGTTCCTATTTTATTCTTCAATATAGACATAGTTCATATGTACGGTTTCCAACTTCACTACAACGAGTCACCCCATAATTGCTTCATTCCTGTGCCAACGAAAATCATACGAAATGCTAACAACTGTGAACTGTCTCCTGTGTGAAATAATTCCAGAATGAAGCAGCGGTACCGCCACATAAAGCAACCTGCACTGCATATGGCCCTCGCTAAAGTGTCAACACAAAACTGTTCATCACTTGAAGTGCAATTCATGTCGAAGGGAACATCAATCACGACAAAATCCAGCTTTTTGCACACGCAATATCACTGCATACGGCAGATTGAGTTGTTCGTCATAACCGCTGTCCGCCATTTTCTGAATACACAAAACAAACGCACGGTTGACACAGCAAAAAGCATTCCCTGTAACATTCATAGCTCACAGCGTTGATCACGAATTAACTCAGTAGATCGGCTAACGAAACTGGAAAATACCCAACCAAACATGGTGGAAATGCGCTAGCAAAGTTGTGTCCAGAATCAAACAGTCCTGATTCTGAATGGCAACCCGCATTCCACCATTGCAGGATGTTTTAAGAGCTTATCTGTAACACTTGTTTCAAAAACTTCAATTCTGTTCTTTAATGTTTGTGTTATGGTCCACGATTCACACCATAAAATTTTACTATATTATATAAATAAAATATAATAATATCAACTCTTATTGAGGAGATTTCCTTTCTAAGAATGACAAGACAAGATTGAAGAAGAAGGAAAAGAGAAATAAGAACACAGAGAACATAATAAAGTATTGAAAGAAAGTGGTGAGATAAAAAAAATGTGTTGTCAGTGTACCCGATAAGCCAGCTTGTATGGACACTTTCTGCCAAAGCCGACAGGTGGTTCCATATTCCTTAGCATCTCGTACATGTCTGTATAGTGTATTCTTCCTCTGTATGACATACACAATATAGTATCAGTGCCAGCAACTTATGTAATGATAGTGCTAAAAAATAAATACTGTTAACTTCAAATTGTCCACAATTAATGAATTTTTATTACAAATATTTGTTGACCATTATTTGATAATGCAGTAGCAGGAAGGCTCGGTATGTTTAAAACATGTAAAAACTCTAAGCATCATCATTCTTTTGAATGAAAATTTCTTGGAATTTCATCTGCTGGGGCTCTCAAGGAAAGCAAAGAAATTGTAACACTGCGCCCTACAAGGCATGCCATAAGAGGCGACTGAGGTAGGGGCCTAGGAAGCTACCCTAGTAAATAAAAAGCATTGCAGAAATCGGATGTGCTGGCCTACTTGTAGGTGCATAACTGGCACGTTCAATTGCTCTTAGACTCAGATCACATACAATTTACAGAGAGTGGTTAACAAGTGGTCGATGTGGAGATTTGACAAAGAAGAAGCTCTGAATTTGTTTAAATTTAGTTGCCTATTGGCTCTATGGTGAGCATCTGTAGCTTAACCAATAGTGAGCTCGATCACAAGTCAAGCGTACCTGGTTCAAACTCTGCGGTGGGCAAATTTGGAAGCAAATTAGTTCCCTTGGATTTTTACGAGCTGTAAAAATAGACCTCCCTGTTCAGAAAGCAATGGCAAACTACTGAACTTGTAAGTGGTGCCTATAAAATCGACGACTCATTTACTGCGGTTGAAGGCTACGTCCTATAAAGGATATGCTACAATTTTATTTATTTATTATTGGCTCTATGAAGGCTCTATTACAAAAATATTTGATCCATACAAAAGTACTAAAAGTAAGCTGCTCTTATATATTCTTAATTTGTACAATTGTAGTGGAAAATTTCTTCTTTTGTGGTAACATTATTTCTATGAAACATGTCCACTTGCACACTCTGGTTGACTACAATAGACACTGACAAGAAAAATGACAGATATATTATTAAATAATGTAGAGCGGAGCTTGAAAGCACAGCAATAATCTACAGCTACAGGGTGTTCAAGATAAAAGTAGCCCAGCTGACAAATCAAAAGTTGCCAAGTATGCATTGTGATTTGTCTATTTACTATTTAAACTCGTTCTAACTAGCTAGTCCTTTAGTCACATTGTTCATCGCCCCTTCCAGCACCATAATTACACACCATCACAAAAAGACTTGCTTACTTGACCTATACTTCGTCATAACTGAACCTTCTCATTTTCATAAACATATGCCAGATTGGTTCCCTTGATGGGTTACTTTTATCTTGAACATCCTGTATATTTTATAAAGAAAAACTAAAACAAACACAGAAAAACCTAAGACTGAATGACTACAGACTAAATGTGATAGTAACAAATAGACAACTTACGTAGCACTTGGATCATAATCAGACCACACCCTCAAATACTCATCTAGATGGTGTGGTCCCAATATAGAAGAGTCTCTAGTCAGGTAGTCAAAGTTGTCCATAATGACAGCCACAAAGAGATTGAGCATCTATCAAGTAGAACATACAGTAACAGATTAGTATTATGTTATCAGACATTCATGCCAGCAGGTACTGAGCATGTAGATCAGAAACTTCTTATTCTGCATTCACCCTATGTGAATTCAGGCGTTAGCCATAACGCCTTGTATGGCACTTCGGACTTATTTTTGCGTGAAGGCCTGCTTATACCATTTGACTGGTGTCCCCAGCAATGCAGGTGAGCCTTTGTCGACTTCAGAGGTACTTGAAGATTATATCCTTGAAGTGTGATCTGTTCAGGAAACCTGTAGTCCCAAACATTATCAACAAACAACAGCAGTACATAAGCATTGCAATTATAAATATATATATTCCTCTAGTACCGTTATACATTACATAGGGCCTGCAATCAATTTCTCCATACTGCTCTGTCCTGGGCAACTCACTCAATCTCTTCCATGGAATTGAGTCTGATATTTCTCATCATAATTTCTCCAATCTCCTCCCAAGCAAGTATTTCAGTGTGTTTAGACTAACAACTCCAATTCTGTGTTGGTTGATGTATCTACTGGGGTATCTCTCAAGGTTTTTCCGTCTCGTTGCACCTATCGGTATGTATAACTTGCGCAACCAAGATTATCTTCTTCCTTGAAATCTTCAGAGTGTATGTTTTCTATACTGTGACATTTAAGCCATTAACGCCTTTGTCCATCTTGTTTGTTTCATCATTTTCCGTGACCTTGCTTTCCATGTCGCTGTGACCAAAGTTTTAAATTGAATCAATGTGTTGGTCATTGTTCTAGAATGTAAACACATTGAAGATACAATACTATACAGGAGGATCTTAGCTCAGTTTTTCCTCAAAGGTTGTCTATAGATTTAAAAATAACATAAAGATATCTATGTGTACAATGGAATTCTAATCTCATATTGTGGTAGATGTCTTGTGTTAGTGTTGGTGACTTTCTGATCAATTTATTCATCCATTTCTTTTGATCATACATAACTGGCATATCTAACTGAATGAGGTGAAGACGAAGAGAAAACTTATTGTCAATATAAGAAAGAGGCAGTCATCATTTTTAGGCATGTGATTAGAAAGGGAGGTGTAGAACACATTGTAATAGTCAGTAAAATCAAGGGGAGACAAGATAGAGGGGGAGACGAGACAGAGAGAAAATTTTGGATAGCCTGACATTATGGCACAGAAGAGCGCTAAGATTTGATAGCAAACACCAGAGACAGGGATTTGTAGAGATCCATGATCGCCTATGCCAGCCAGCACAGCACCTGATGATGGTGATATCCAATATATACATGATGATATACACATAAAAACAAAGAAAAATAACGAGAGAATAAGATCGATGTCAACAATGCTAAAGATATAAACTCACCAAAAATGAGCAGAGAAAAATGAATGAAACAAAGTAAATGTAGGCAAAGTTGCTTCCGCATCCAGTCTCTGCCATATCTGGTGTATCTTCTGGTCGGATGGACTCTGGATCACACGGTTTACCTGACAGACATGACAGCATGATCTGCTGCCAAGCTTCTCCAGTTGCACATCTGTATGAATGACACAGACTCTGATTAAACACTGAGACTTCAGTAATATATGTATGTTAGGAAAACAGAAATAAAAGCTCAGAAAATGAAGGATTGACCTCATTGCACGGGTTTTCCATATGACTCCGTCTCTGTTGGCAGAGACGGCATGCCATCTGCCAAGAGCATTGTACAAAGTACAAACTCCGTAGCTCCAGCAACAATCCTAGGGATCTAATAAAAAAATTGCACATATGTCTCGGTCTGGACTCGAACCCACAACCTTCAGTACAACAGGCAAATGATTTAACAACTTTGCCATTTAGACCCCCTAGAAGTAAAACTGAGTTTCAATATATTGATTAACGATACAAATTGTTTGATTGATAGTAGCATAATCATTGCACTTGGTGAATAATCATGCTCACTAGTGTCATTTATTTTGAGGATGTTAAAAATTTGTAAGAATTTTGTTGTAACTGGTATTAAGGGGGGACTCTGGTCTTGAAACTTTTTTCGTTGCTTTGGTATTAATGTAGAATTTGTATAACAATTTTGAAAGATTATGACTTAGAATAGTAGAAAAAATTAGTAAAAAAAAAAGTCAACGCTTGCCATGGAAACAATACAAAATGGCGCAAGCACAAAATTTCAAATCCTAAGGCTCTGAAGTTAATGAATATAAATGAATTCTGTTTTCACTCTAAGGTGAGCAATTGTAATATCTACAAAATTACACATTCTTTTAGGATATATTAAATATTACATTTTTAATGAATTTTTGTGTAAACACCCCCTCCAAAAACAGTTTTTTTACCAAATTTTGAGGAAATTTTTACCCAAATATTTATAAAAAATTAAATATTTAATATATCCTAAAAATCATGTGTAATACTTTAGATATTACAATTGAGCACCTTAGAGTGAAAACAGAATTCATTTACATTCATTAGATTCAGAGCCTTAGGGATTTGAAATTTTGTTTTAGTGCCATTTTGTATTGTTTCATGGCAACACTTTGACATATTTTTTTACTTATTTTTTCTACTATTCTAAGTCATACTCTTTCAAAATGCTTATACAAATTTTATATTAATATGAAAACAACGAAAATAGATTCTTGATTCTCAAGACCGAATCCCCTTAATGATAACTGCCTGGGCAGCAACTTTCCAGCTTACTATTATAGATGTTCAACTGCCAGGAGGACTTTTATGTGTTCATCTTGAACATAATAGCTAAATTTTATTCTATGTTTTCAATAGGACTAGGAACTCAATCTCATTTTGAGATCAGTGATTATTAGAAGATGAAAAACATACTATGTAATAAATCCTTGTCAGTGGCGTTGAGGAAACGAGTAATACAATGCTATATAGAGTCAATACTTTTATATGGGAGTGAGACATGGACAATAAACAGACAAAAGGTAAGAACATTGCAAGCCACAGAAATGTGGTTTCTCAGAAGAATGTTGAAAGTTCCATGGACTGATAGAAAGACCAATGAAGAGATCTTATCGGAATCAGATCCATATTGAACTCTAATCATCGAATAAGAAGCAGACAGTCAAAGTTTTTCGGACATATAATTACAAGGGACAGTTTAGAACATTTGGTTACAACAGGCAAAAGACAGAGGAAGAGGCATCGAGGGAACCAAATTCCAGATGGCTTGAAATCGTGGTTTGGCAATGGTTCGGTGACGGAGATTGTACCAGAGACAGACAAAAGTGGAAAGACATGATCGCCAATGCCATCCGGCACGGTACTTGATTGATCATTAGAAAATAGCCTCATCACTCCCTACGGGATGTGAAACAAGCTTTTTTGACAAGAATCATCTCTCAACATCATGGAGAACAGCACATTGATTTATTGTATATAAATCCTTGCACTTGGTGAACAACCATGTGTGCTCTGATCTCTTTCTTATACAGTGCACGTACTCCATAGAGCTGGTGATGATCCCAATGTAATTTTGAAGATGGGAAAATTTTGTAGGAATTAAATGTTAAAAATTGTTACTTATGAATTTTGCCTGGACAGTGTCTTTCCAGCCTACTCTTATCAAATTTACAATGTCAAGTGTTCTTTTATGTACTAAATAAGAACACTGCATCAAAAATGTATCATATCTTTCTGATAGGACAAGAAACTCAATATCACCTACATTGAGACACAGGATCAATGAAAAATAGTCAGATTGTTGCACATGGGAAACAAACTGAGTGCTTTTGAAGTCTTTTTATTTTTCTTTGAATGCTCCATATCGACCACTTGTTAACCACTCGGTGTGATTTGTATGTGATCTGAACACAAGAGTGATTGTACATTGTGCAAGTTATGCACCTACCAGTAGGCCAACACATCCAATTTCTGCGATGCTTATTATTTACTAGGTAGCTTCCTAGGCCCAACATCAGTCGTCTCTTAGACATGCCTTGTAGATCTCAGTGGTGCTATTCTTTGCTCCCTTGCGAGCCCCAGAACCACACAGGCGACTTTTGAAGTGAGAGGTGGAGACTGTATCTCAATGCCCCAGAGACGATCTCACTATTTTTGAAAGGCGAGCAGCAGAAGAAATAGCATATAAGCTGTCTGCTGTCACATGGTAGCAGATGGAGCATCAAAATGATTGTCACTCCGTATATAGCTGCTATATTGAGAATCTGGTATATGACTAATAATATCATGATGAAGAGAATAGGAGTGAGACTGCACTTTAACCTGGTACCAATAAGTGAATGAAAAATGAAAGAAATGATCAAATGGTAAATGGTCAGTTTTACAAATGAACACAAATCAAGAGTCATTATCACAACATGAACAAACACAGAGAAACAAGAATAGAAGTTTAATGAAGAGAACATTACTAATGACCATAATGTGGATGATTTGCTTGCCTGAATAATAATATGAGAGATTGAAGAAATGTCCTGAAGTTGTTATGGCGAGTGATTGCTGTCTCAGAGTCCAGCTTGATACTACCAAAAATCTACATCAAGCAAAAATAAAAGAGCAAAAATCAAATATATAATATCTAAAAGATGTCACATAGATCACATAAATGTGTCAAATATACACATAACCACCCCACTGTTGTTGGGTTCAACATAGGCCTGGTTACCACATCCGGTCAAAAACTTGAGCGGTATAAAACCCAATTATAGTTATGCCCCAACTTGGGTTTAAAAAGGAAGAGAGAAAGAGATCTGATAACATGGGTCAAATAGATCAGATAACATGTTATTGGTTACTGAACCAACGTCACCACACTCAGGGCAGACCTATAGGTGCTCAGTCTCCCCTAACAGATGTTGAAGGGTATGCACACTGATGGCTCCTGTTGCTCGCTGGACAAACACATTTCTCACATTGTCACTTATCAAAATGCTCAACTGGATCCCCAAATGCATTTCCTGTAGATAAGAAAGAGTGAAACTACAGGAGGCAAGAAGTAAAACAGCCTCGATGAAACATGGTGTCCATCAGGAGGAGGGACAACTATCATTAATACTTTTCAAAATTATCATTAAGAAAATTCAGCACATCAGCCTGATCAATTTCTTGTCCGCTTTCTACAGCAGACACACCCACAAACCTATCGGCGAGTTAATTTTCCGTTACTTGTGTTCTGTAACAAAAAATAAAACTGATTTTTGTCAGCCTAGACCTCTTCAGAGACTCCAACCATTGTCTTCTGAGTCCAGCCTGTCTCAATCTTCCAGAGCATACTCAACGAATCAATAAGAAAAAAAAGTATAGATAAAAGTCTTGACTCTAGCAAGACCATTGTTTTAGTTACTGCGATGATTACAAGAACGATGGTAAACAATAAACACACAGATAATAGTTGGACAACAAGAAAATGCATGTTGTTTATTTCAATAACCATGTGTAAATCAATTCTTTTTCCTGATACAGGAAGTTCTCAGTGAAAGTAGGTAGAAGTAGGAGAGGAGGTAAAGAATCAGAAAAAAAACCCATTTGTATACCAATGCTTAATCAGCAAACTACAGGAACCACCAGCATTATCTTATCTGCAGTAAGAGATTGAGCCCTACACACTTCCTCAAAATGCAGCACTAAAGTGAAAGTGCACTAAAGTGAAAGTGCACTAAAGTCAAAGTACACTATCAAAGACTAAATGTACACTAAAGTCAAAGTGCACTAAAGTGAAAATGCACTAAAATTAAAGTACACTAAAGTCAAAATGCCCTTTCGCTGCTACATACTTTCCGAAGACGGATCTAAATATAGCTACTCTTTGTTGCTTGGTCCCAAACGCGAATGTACGCCTATAGCAGTGACAGTAGAAATGTATAACGTGTTAATAAGTCTTTAGCCCACAGAGGGGAGATAATTACAGACGTGTTAACTTGTCTTTAGCAGTGAAAGGGGAAAACGTCTATATATGTCCTTAGCAGCTAAATGGTTAAGTCAAAGTGCACTAAAGTCAAAATACACTAAAGTCAAAGTGCGCTAAAGTGAAAATGCACTAAAGTCAAAGTACACTAAAATCAATTCTAATAAGCAATAATGAATATAGTTGAAAGTATCATGTTCACTGTCCTATATGCCTAAACCAATGTCTTTTACTTTAGCTATTTCTTTTGACTTGTCATAATGTCCACAAGGTGTCTGTCTTGATAGCATTATGGACAAGCTAAATATGCTGGACTTACTTGCATTCCTATGATGGCATAGATGAAGAACAGCATGAGGATTAGAAGACACACGTAAGGCAAGGCCTGGAAATAAAAATGTCATCAATCATAAGTATCCGATCTTAAAAATCATATTGCATCTTCATTTCAAAGTGACTTTCATCAGCACCTATATAAGATATATTTCATGGGTCTCTGTGGTGTAGAGGTTAGGTGCTCCTCTCTAGTGCCAAAGGTACCAGGTTCGCTCCCTTGTGAAGCCATCTGGATATTTTTCTTGAGATCGCTGATCTCAGTGTAGGTGAGATCAAGCTCTTAGTCCTATTGACGACGGACGATAAAACGGAGGGCCCATGTTAAATTTGAGTACGTAAAAGAAACCTGGGCAGTTCAAAATCAAGAAGAGCAAGCTGGAAAGCCGATACCCGAGACAAAATTCATTACAATAAAATAAAATTCTTACAAAAATATCTTCACCATCTTCAAAATTACATCGGGACCCTCGTCGGTGCTACAGAATTTGTGCACTGCAGCTGAAATCTTCCTATGTAAGAAAGAGATCTGAGCACACTTGGTTACTCACCAAAGTGCAATGATGATGGGTCCAATCAATATATCAATCAGATGCATTACCATAATGTGTTATACCTATTAGCATTGTGCATCACATTTGCAATATTTTTTGGTTATTGTTCTTGTTTAGTGAACTGACATCACAGCACTACGGGCAGACACAAAAGTGATCAGTCTCTCCCAAACAGATGTCAAAGGGTATGCATACTAACGATACCCGTGGCTCATATGTAACATATAGTGATACCTAAGAAATATATTTATATAAAACAAGGTTTTGATCAGTGTATGTCTTGATACCCACCCACCGCTACCATACAAGAAAGATACCTGCATCTTACCTTGAAAGATTGGAAGAATGTCCATAATAGCAAACGGATGGTATACCCCTGGCGAAGCAATTTGACTAATCTTGCAGCTCGGAACAACCTGAGAAAGCCAAAGCTATATCTTGCTTTCTGAAATATAGATAGAAGATTTCATTTGATGCTGAAATCATAAATTATTAAACAGATGCAAAGAAATGCTGATGGCACACAACAAAATATAGTTTGAAACACATGTTTAAATCTATTTGAAAAATTAACAATTTTACTAAGAAAAATGTTAAGTTATGTTATGCGATCAACATCATGGCACATTGGGCATTTCCATTGGTGCTCTGTCCTTTGTTGCAGCAGCCACCCCAAAGTCCATTTCATAGTCAGCATGGATGCAAACGTGAACCAAGAGGTTAAAAAAAATAATGCTGGCGCTGGATATGGCACACTTTGCAAAAACCTGAGTGGAATATAACAAGAAGAGTCCTTTCCTGGAACCATCAGGGACAGCGAAAGAAGGGGAGGCAGAGAAATACATGGAGGTGGGATTTGGAGGTGAGATCAACAATATAAAGAAGAGCTGGAGGGCACTGCAGGAGATAGCTAGAGATAGGAAGATTTGGCATGAGTTGGTTGAGGGCCTATGCCCCAATCCGGGCTAAAAAGGCAGAGAGAGAGAAACAGAGATGGAGGCAAACATGTTGCAATTAAATATATAGATAAACTCATTAAACAAGTAAAAAGAAAGATAAGTCTAAACGAGTATATGAAAAAAAGAAGTGATGGAAAGTGAACAGTAGAAAGAAAACAATAAGGAATTAGAAAAAAAACCACTGTATGTAGAAATAACATAACATATACCGATCTGAGAAGTTTATTCAGTTATGTTCATCATCATTATCACCATCATCATCACTAGTCCTTGTCTTGCCCAACAGTACATAAAGCAGAGATAATAAGTGTTCTCTCCCTTTGATCCTACCCCTATGGCATCCGATCGTCATGAGCAGTTTGAGCTTTTTTCTGTCTCTGTCACAGTTGACTTTATTCACAATGTGGGGTTATAAGCCCCACACATACATCCTCTTAATTACCTTTTTATGAATGTGAGAGTAGACAGTGTGTCTATTCTTAGCTATACTAGAAACCACACAGAGACAATTGTGTTAATATATCTAGAAAAAAGCTGCACCTTAGACTTTGCACATTGTTGTAATGTCAACAGTGCATATCATTTTTGAAACATACATAACAAAATGATCAATAAATAAATTCAACTTAACCCATTCGCTCTTCTGAGCTGATGTACTGGAGTGATGAATTTCTTTTAAACATGATGCACTAGGAAGCTACCTAGTAAATAAAAAGCGTCACAGAAATTGAATGTACTGGCCTACTTGTAGGCGCATAACTGGCACAATGTAAAATCTCTCTTAGACTCAAATCACATTAAAATCACAAAGAGTGGTTTAACAAGCGGTCAATATGGAGCGTTCAACGAAGAAGAACTTGATGCAAGGCCAGTATACTGACTAATTCAGTATACATTACAATATAAGGCGTCTGAAGGTAAAAAAAATTACGGAGTGAAAGGGTTAAATAACGTTAACAATTTTTGTGAGAATACTTACAGAAAATTCAGTGATAAAAACATCAATAATGCTACCGATGACAGTTATGAAGTCGAACACATTCCAAGGATTATGGAAATAATTCTGAAACAGTCAAATAAGAATAAGTTACAACTTGTTGAAATCACACATAGAAATTTACATCATAAAAGCAATATATTAACCTAGCAGATTTAATATAGCATTATATCTTATGTAATGACCAAGGGAAATTAATAAACATATCTAATGTAAACTGAGACTTACACTCAACAAAAGTAAATGTCAACCAAGACTAATGTATAAACAATCTACAATGTGTCTAAATTATTAACAAAGATTAACTCCTTGTGGACCAAATGCCACATTAAGTGGCTTTGGGTTGACACCTTTTCCCACAAGCCATATTAAAGGGCATTTTTATACTAAAAACAAATGGCTTGTAAAACAAATGGCTTGTAAAACAAATGGCTTGTAAAACAAGGCTTTTGCCCTGGTCCACAAAGAGTTGAGATATAAAATAATTTATGTCAAATTAAAATGTAATGTACCCTCAAATTAGGTTAAAATATATAAATATAAGACTAGACTAAAATGTATTCAAAATTAAGAATAACATTTACATATAATCTAAACCTACAGCAAAATATAAATGTAATCTAGACATAAATTATCATAAAAATATAATCTAAACTGAGGTTCAAAGAAAGACTTGTAATCTAAACAAGACATAACTATCAATACAAACTAAAATAATACTAAGCCATTTATGTAATATACATCAGGATTAAATTAGAAACCTAATTGAAGTGTAAACTAAAATCTTAATTTAATCAAAACAAATAATAAAATATAAACATCATTTTAAATCATGATTAAAATATAATCCTGAGATTAACTGTGGCCCCTGGCAACATAAGGCAATCTAACTTCGACAAGAAAACCAAAATTCCTGTTTACTGGGGGCTGGTTTTTATAAGTGGTTGATAGAACACTGTAATGTTTTTCAATTTTGGACAATTCTACGAGTCAATGGTTATTTATTGATGAAAAATATTAATACTGATATTCCTTATTGTTAAACTTAACTTGTAACATTATATAACTTTGATTTAGCATTTTGTGTTGTTTTTAAAATGAATTTATCTTTATCTAACAATACTGGAATGCGAGATCATGTGAAGATTATGTTATGATTTCGTAGAATTTTTACCTGAGCTTGTCGGCTTTATGCTATCGGAGGTCACAGATTAACATACAAACATTAGACAAACTTTAAAAAAAAAAAATCTAAACCTTAACTAAAATAAACATATAATCTAAACCTGGATTTCAGTATAAATATCGAATGTAATTATAATCTGTCCTCAGACTAAAATATATATGTAATCTAAACCTAGATTTTAATATAAATATAGAATGTAATTATAATCTATACTGAGGCTAAAATATATCTGTAATCTAATCAAAGATTTCAATATAAATATAGAATGTAATTATAATCTGTCCTCAGACTAAAATATATATGTAATCTAATCAAAGATTTCAATATAAATATAGAATGTAATTATAATCTATACTGAGACTAGAATATATATATATAATCTAAATCTAGATTCCAATATAAATATAGAATGTAATTATAATCTATACTGCGACTAGAATATATATATATAATCTAAACCTAGATTTAAATATAAATATCGAATATAATGATCATCTATAGTGAGACTATACATGTAATTTAAACCAATGTTAAATCAGTGCAAATAATCTCTGAAATATGGCATGCACGAATACTTACTACTTGTGTCAGGAAAATAACAACAACAAAATCACTTTGCCAAAGCAATTTTACATCAAGCAACAGAAAATAGCAATAAACAAACAAAAGAACTTTATCAAACACTTGTGCATTAACACAATATAATTTTGAATTGTACATGTTTCCATCTCTCATGTTTAATAAAATTTCTTATTTCAGATTGTTTGTTTGACGATGTCACTTTGTAAAACTGCATTTCTTCATGTTATGTTTATCTTAAAATTGTTGAATTGAAAAAAAGAGTATACATTTCATGTACTCAAATAGTAGGTGTGATGTATGATTGAATTTTGAAATATTTGTTTGACAAATAATGACAGACTTTTCAGTCTGCTTTCAAATATTCCTTACATAAACAATGATAAATTTTATTATCGAGATGATGACTGTACACCCACACATGGTGCCTCTAACGCTATTAAATTTTATTTGTAAATAGATTAAGGAATTATGATATGTAGCCCAAACATTTGAAACAAATTAAGAAACAACAGTAGAGAGTTTCTGTAATTAACAAGAGATTAGGAAGACTTCTATAAAATTGAATACCTATACTGTATTATTATCAACATGCATTATTGAATGAATAAGATCAGTGGTTCTCAGTCTAGAGTAGTGGGGTGATAGACTATAGCAACTTTGTTACACATAACGTTGTTATACATAGAGGGTCTCTGTGGCTAAGTGGTTACGCCTTTGCCTTGCGCTCTGAAGTTAATGGTTCGCATCCAGACAGAATCATTCTGTTCATAGGTGCCTTTTTTCCAGAGACACCTAGAAATGCTGCTGGAGTTACGGAGTTCGCGCTTTGTGCAATACTCTCAGCTGGTGGTGTGCCATTTCTGCAGAGAGAGACTGAGCCATATGGGATAAAACCCGGTGTATTTATACCTTTTTATACATAACTATTAATAAATTGTTGATAAAGAATAACGGATTATGCATATACTAAATACTTGAACCCTACAACATAAATATATGTTTCCATCTATTAAAAGAATAAAAAAAACTTGTTTTCATACAAGGTTTCTTCTTCGATTCCACCATTCACTTCTTTATAGTAGTGTTGGTAGGGGGAAAATGTAGTGATCTGTGTGTGCTTGTTCTAAGGTACTTTGTAAGCTGTTATTCATTTTCTTAAAGCTGTTCTTCATGCCGCTCCATATTTTGCGTGCTCTTCCTCTTGCTCTGTACTCGTCATATTTTTCCAGTGTGGCTCTCTATGGTAGTCGATATCAGGACATTCTTGTCAGGTGTCGAAATCATTTAATCTGTTGTACCATGAGGTATATTGGAGACTATAGTGCCAAGTCCATACTTCTCTTTGACTTATGGCATATGACAGTTGATGTGGTCAACATCATACCACTGCCTTTATTTTCAAGTGTTTCTCTGGTAACCAAATAAGGCTAAGTCAACCTGAGAGCTTATGCAGTTGAAAGAGTATTCCACTTGAACTATGGCACGTCCCCCCTAAGCGCCACGCCCCCTCCCCTTGGAGTAACCCTTTCTCTCAGTAATTTGTTAGGACCTCTGGATGCATTTATATTGCAATATCGACTGAGTTAGCCAGTATACTGGCTCTACGTCCTCTCATAAAATTGTTGTATATCGACTCGGAAGGGTGAATGGGTTAATGTATGGACGTTCATGAGTATATCACATAGAGGTTAATTTTTAGTTATTATGTTGCTATAGGTATACACAGGTTTATAAACAAACTAGTTATTTTAAAAAATAGCTAGAAGAGATACAGAGAACAACAGATAAAGTAGAAACTGAGTAGCCTGATAGAATGGCATGGAAGATTATCAACAACTAAGTTGAATACCAACATTGAAGTCAGAGTTGATTTGAAGAAATTGCATTATTAATTAGTAGATTTTTCAAATGTTTAATTCATGCTTCATTGTCATATATTGCTATGGAAAAATGCATGCTCTTCAAATCTCTTCTTCCTCTTCTTCTTTGCGTTCGTTCTTTACGACCAATTTTAATCACTCTTTGTGATATGTTTGATCTTTACCAAGAACGTGTATATGTTGCACATTGGTTTGGTAGGCCCCTAAACACATAAGATTTCTACACGTTTAGGACACATGCGTCCGATTTCAGCCAAACCTCCTTAGTCGCCTCTTACGACATGCATGGCAGGTAACAGTGGTTCTATTTTTACACCCAAATTTGGGCTCCGGTAACCACTCGGGCGGCTCTTCAAATCAATTCCCTTCATTAGGTTTGGGTATTCCTATAATTTCAACAGACACATGTTCATTCTCTTTTATAACACTTCCGTTGATTGTTAGTTCAAACAGTAGCATGTCCCTTGTGGAACGTCACTTTGATCACAGCCTGTCTGAAAAACTCTATCTAGCAAGCTCTCCCGCCGTCTCCGTGACATGTTAAAGGTTTCTTTGATGTCCTGCCGCCACCTTGGTCTTGGTTGTCACCTGCTTCGTACTCCAGGAACCATGCCTTCCATTACCGTTCTCTCCAATATCACTTTGACATTTAACAAACCTAATGTAATGAACCTAAATACTCAAAACTATTAATTCTTTTCAATTTATGCCTGTTGATGCATGTATCAGCTATCATATCTGGGTTTTTTCTGTTGCAAATATTTTAATTTTATTTTACTGAGATGCAAGTTTTGTTCTTTTGCTGTTTCTATGAATTGACATTACCAACTATTTCAAGTATTACTAATAAAAAATAAACAAAAACACATTTTTTGTACACGGTCAAGAATTACTGTTCTCATAATAATTACTGACGTTGAAAAAAAAAATATTTAACAAAACAAGTTAACTCTTCGTGGACCAGAGCAAAAGCTATGTTTTTACAAGCCAAATTGTTTTAGAATAAAAACACCCTTTAGTGTTTCTCCTGGTAAAAGGCATCAACCCAAAGCCATGTAGTGTGGCGTTTGATCCACAAGGAGTTTAGGTATAATGGATGACAAAAGGAAATGAAAAACACATGTAAGCTAAAGGATAAGTGAATCAAAATAATTATAACTATGATCAGGTAAAATGAGAACAATATTACAGTGTTAAAATTTATCAAAATTAACTCATTGAAGACATGTCAGTTTTACTGAGAAAATGACCTTAACAGAACATGTCATATCATAGTAAATAAATCAATCAAGCACAATAAGGTAATTGAAGTTAGTATTATAGAAATAAAAATGTGTATAATTAGATAAGAATTATGGAAGAAATAAATTAATAAGAAGCAACTTTCAAAACAGAAGAAAATATAGTGAACAAGGATGACAACAAAACATTGTTATAATGAAAAAACTAGGCTTATTGATAATCTTCACAGAAAATTTGAGGTTTACCTTGAAATAAAATTTATCACAGGACAGCTAAATTATACTGGAAGTTTACTTTGATTATGAATTAATGAACTAATATACAAGAATTATGAAAGATAAAAAAGCATAATTTATCACAGGACAGTTAAGTTATGTTAGAAGTTTACTTTGATTATGAATTAATGAACTAAAATACAAGAATTATGAAAGATAAAAAAGCATAATTTATCACAGGACAGTTAAATTATGTTAGAAGTTTACTTTGATTATGAATTAATGAACTAATATACAAGAATTATGAAAGACAAAAAAAAGCATAATTTATCACAGGACAGTTAAATTATGTTAGAAGTTTACTTTGATTATGAATTAATGAACTAATATACAAGAATTATGAAAGGTATAAATAAACGACTTTTGATAACCTTCCATGCAACGACAAATAAAATCATTCCATTTTTATCCCAACTTTCTATCTCTAGTAATGTTAACCAGTTATTTGGTCTTCTTCTTCCCTTCTTTCTCTCCCCCAATTCAAATATTCAGTAGATTGGTACCACCTCTATCTCTTACGTCTCCCAGGTTACCCTGTTTTCTGATGTTATCTCTAGTCAAAATGAACTACAATCCTTCTCTTGACATAAATACATTAACATTTTTTTGTTTGTAAAATAAATAAATTATAATGTTCAATCATAAATAAACTATTGTTAAACTAACATGATCCATCAGATAATTGGTTTTCTTGTAGACCATCATCATTATCATCAAATAGCTTGTCCTGAGCAGAACTTTGCCACTTTAACAGTCTTTCTGAATTTCTCTCTCTCATATGCCAGATGCCCCACCTTTGCAGCCGTCATGCTCAAACCATCAGTTACATCCTGAATCCATCTTCTCCGTGGTCTTCCTGTTCTCCTCTTTCTTGTAGACCATACATTTTTCAATTATTTCAACATTGACAGTATGCTACTTTAAGTGATCAGTCCTGCTCAGCAATATTGACATGTCAGATATAGCATACTTTACTGTAAATCAAATCAAAATTTTATCACCAACTCAGAAAATTAGCTCACCCATATTCAACTTGGTGACTGGAGAATTGACTATACTGGGATTTTAACACCATCCCATCTAAAGACACTGACTTGGCTGTACACACCTGGACATGCTGGAGTGCAGGGCAATGAATGTTCTGACTTTCTTACAAACAATCCTCGGCTCAAGCAGGCAGAAGTATGGACAGAGCCGATGTCATCAATGCGGTAAGCTCTCATTTATGTGATATGAGCGAGTCTCAGACATTGGAACGAGTGTGATAATTCTATGACACCTTGTTTCACAAGCTTCAATTTTGTTCTGTAATGTTTGTGTTATGATCCACGATTCACATTCAAATGTTGCCACAGGGAATATGCATGTTCTTAGAAGTCTTACTTTTGTTTCCTTGCTTATGTCATGTCATAGTGTCTTCATGCTGACCACCCTCTAGAAAGCCAAGGCTGGTCTTCTAACTTCTTTTGAACAATCTCCATTTTTGTTAATTATAGAGCCAAGATATTCAAAAAATATGTGACGTTCTCAATGTCTTCACTATTAATGGTAATTTTAATTTTGGTTTGAGATTTTACTTTATCGGTGGACATAATTTTAGTTTTCTTTGTATTCAGGAAAAGGTTCTAATCTTTGCTGTATTTTTTGACAGACTGAATTAGCTGTTCCAACCCCTTGACACTATTGGAGAGGAAAAATGTGTCATCTGCATACCTTAATACTGTAATTATTCTTCTTTTTCTAGTTTATTGAAAAAATGGTATCTTAAGTTTGTTATAGTACTGACGAGTCTGAATTCATAATTTCTGTTCAATCTAATTTACAGACATTCTTCTTATCATGAATTCTGGCACAAAAAATTTTAATGAATTATACTTATAATTTAAAAAAAGAAAAAACACAACAATGAAAATAAAGAATACACACGTTTTCTTGTTAAGAACATTAACTCCTAGTGGACCAAATGCTACACTATGTGACTTTAGGTTGGACACCTTTTTACAAGAAGCCACACCAAAGAGCATTTTCTATTCTAAAAACAAATAGCTTATAAAAACATGGCTTTTGTCCTGGTCCACTAAGAGTTAATAAGCGCACAAACAAATATATGAATATAGATATATAGACATAATTACACAATAGGGTCTCTTTGTAAAGAAGTCAATGTAATATGGAGTTGAATAGGTTATTGTGAGTTATTACTAACAAAGAAAGCATAGATAGAGCTGAAGCATTAAATAGACTAGACTTTCGGTAGGCAGGATACATTTAGGGAATGAGCACATATACACTACATATATATGACTACTACTCATGACATCTACAACAGGAGGGGAGGAGAAGGCAGGATAAGTGTACATCACAAAAATTACAACATATAATCAGAGTGAGCTGATAATATTGAGAAGCCAGTCAACCAGCCAAATGCCAGTCTAGTTTTTGTAACCAGCTGGGTGGTTGGTTGGCTGGTCTGGCATACAGGCAACCAAACCTTTCCAAATGCGCACAGCTTGAGTAGGAACTCTAGTGTATACAGGCCGGTGAACACAGCATTTATGGTTGTGAGTTTTGTGGCTAATTCATTAAAGTATGTTGACTTTTTAGATGGGTTAAACTGAAATGTGGGTAAAGCCAAAACATATCAACAATCCAATCACCTTCATCATGAGTCATATCTAGGGAAGTGACCACAGATACCTTTAAGACCACACATAATTTGAAAAAAACATGTTCAAGATACAGACACAATGAAATGAAAAGGTGACAAATGTTCTTGAGGTGTGATACAGAACAGTTGTCGAGTGGATCATCTTCTAGGTCATTCTAAGATGTAAATAAGTTATTGTAAGTAAACAAATAAGCAATTTTATAAAAGATATATACAATGCAGGTCAACTTGCACAGAACAGAGAGTTTTCTGGACTGCTGTCATGGGAGCCAAGTTCTGGAAGGGACAAGCTACTTGATGATGATAAATAACTCCACGTTCAGTGGTCCTGTTCATAAATCATCTTCCTTGAATGCTCCATATCGACCACATGTTAACCAGTCTGTGTGATTTTATGTGATCTGAACCTAAGAGCTATTGTATGTGGTGTCAGTTATGCACCTACAGGTAGGCAAGCACATCCGATTTCTGCGATGCTTTTTATTTACTAGGTACCTTTCCTAGGTACTACATCAGTTATCTCTTGACAGCCTTGTAGGTGGCGGTGGTACTATTTTTGCTTCCTAGTGGACCCTGCATCACATGGGCGGTTCATGAATCTAACACACGCAATAAGTGATTTTCTCATTCTTTATCTGTGCTCAGGTAATGGAGTCATGAAAGGTCATCAGGACTGTGGCAAGGAGATGTCCAGTCTCTTTAAGCTCTAGGAGGCGGTCCAATAGGTATTAAAAAATTATGCTTCCTCTGAGCCACTTTGATCTTGCAGGTCATTTTAACTCTTACTAGACCAGAGCAAAAGCCATGTTTTTACAAGCCATTTGTTTTTAGTATAAATAACGCACTTTAGTGTGGCTCCTGGTAAAAAGGCGTCCAACCCAAATCCACAGAGTGTGGCATTTGGTCCACAAGGAGTTTAGAATGGGTGGTCTTGAATGTTAAAATATCAATACTGTGTATTCATTCATATGAAAGAGACATCACTCAACAATCTTCTGTAGCCAGCACTCAGACAAAACAAGATAATCTACTGATTCATATATAGCTGTTGTATTTTGTGTCATGATTGTTGTCTACTTCTACTATTGTTTCCATATTAACATGTATTGGCTGTAATGATAGTTTTTGACTAACAATAAGACAATGGATAATTTAACAGTTGTTTTTTACATTTAATCTGTGGGAATCTCTGTGACTAAGTGGTTAAACCTTTGCCTTGTGTTCTGAAGGTTGTGGGTTCAAATCCTGACCATGCCATTCTGTTCAAAAGTGCATTTATTCCAGAGATTACCCCTAGGATTATTGTTAGAGTTCATGCTTTGTGTAAATCTCTAAGAAAATGGTGTGCCATTTCTGCAGAGAGATACCAAACTATATGGGGTAAAATCTGGATGTAATGAAGTCAACCTTTTGACCATTTAGATATACACTAGTTTGTGCTTGAAATAACTGAACTTGGAAGTAACTACTTGTGTGTAACTGTATGAAGTGTTGGAACAAGTGCTTATATGTGAGACACATGTCACTTTAGATATACACTAGTTTGTGCTTGAAATAACTGAACTTGAAAGTAACTACTTGTGCGTAACTGTAAGACGTATTGGAATGATGCACTTATATATGACACATGTCACTTTGTCAGAGTATAAATCAATTTGATTATATATTCTGAGCCACAGTTATGCTAGTACAAACTAAACTATTTCAAAGTAAATGTACTGAAAGTTAATATATCACAGAAAGTGTTGAATAAAAATAGGAAAAGATATTTAGTATAAATATCATAAGATCCAAAAGATTGTGAGAGTCAGGAAAAAAATTGGTAGAATTTAAATTGGTTTTTTTTTTTTTTTTGCAATTAGTTCCGCTGTCTTGTCGTTATTTCCTAAAAAATTAAATAAATTAAAATATTTTCAAATTTTTATTTGTCCAAATCTTTCAAAATAATGTAGACACATCTAATTTAACATGTTTTATTTCCTGAACACATCAACTGTTCAATTTTAAAATGACGCTACATCACTGCAAATAAGTTGATAATAATTAATTTCCCCATTTTGTTAGTGAATACATTGCCATCAGCAGCCAGACATGCAATGATCAAATCAAAGAAAGAGATTCTGATGCCATATTTAGTTGATATCCTCCAACATAAAAACAGATTGGTTAAAGTGTTTCCGATTGTTCAACTCTCCCTGGAGACTTGAGTACTTCTTCTTCGAACGCTGCATAATGACCACTTGTTAACCACTCTTTGTGATTTGTATGTGATCCTAGCCTAAAAGCGATTGTACATTGTGCTAGTTATGCGCCTACAAGTAGGTCAGCCCATCGGTTTTCTGCAACGCTTTTTATTTACTTTGGTAGCTTCCTTAGGCCCCTACCTCAGTCACCTCTTATGACATGCCTTGTAGATCGCAGTGGTACTATTCTTTGCTACCCTTCGGGCCCGGCAACACACAGGCGACTTGAGTAATAAATACAACTAACACATATACAACATATTCTATTATCTCAACCATTCTGTATAATGACTAATATACATTTAATCTCAAGGAACCTTATTTCAATATTACTATGCAGTACTCAAATCTGTCTAGATAAATACATTCACTAACAAATAGAAAAAACATGATGTGACCAAATTAATTTTTGTTAACATTTTCCAGCTTGAAAATAAATAAATTTCATCGAATTAACAAATTTTACCAAAGTTCCGATTGGACAACAATTTAGAATTTGTTAGCTTTGCTGTTGATAAAGTCAGTAAACTGGGTCAAAATGAATTGTTGTAAATTGAATACTAATTTTACATGAGACAATGCTTGACGCAGAGTGTGCGGCAGTTGGGTTATGTTAATAGACAATCTTGGTACATCCCGCGCAGTTAGTAAAATATGAGTTAACTCTTTCCATGCATTTAGCCGCACACTGCACCATGGCGGAAGTCCGATGCACGCTAATGGCCGCACACTGTGCCATAGAGTTGCTTCCTTATAAGAAGTCTTTCTAGTTTTACTTCTACTGTTTTACTTATACTACTTTTCAACCTTGTTATTCTATTGTGTTGTCCAGTTTTCTTCAATTTAGCATATAATAATATATATATGTTTATTTATTAACGAGTAGTTAGGATTTTTTTTTAACCTCCCTTGAATTAACTGTTTAAAAATTGAGGAAATAACTCCACGTGGAAAGAGTTAATAATAACCACATAGCTTATTAGATGTATAGCACACCTAAGATAATTTATAAGAACAATTGCCCCCCAAACTAATATACAGAAACAGGATGATATGAGCAAACATAGTTTAGAATCTTGAACGTGTATAAAGTTATCATCTATAAAAGAAGTGTTCTTTATTTAATGTTCTTGAAGAAGAGATACAATTGTCTGTCTGCCATAATAAAAGTGTTATATAACGTGTGCTTGAAGAAGAGACACAATTGTCTGTCTGCTATAATAAAAGTGTCATATAAAGTGTTCTTGAAGGAGAGATACAATTGTCTGTCTTCTATAATAGTAGTGTCATTTAATTAGTGTTCTTGAAGAAGAGATACAATTGTCTGTCTTCTATAATAAAAGTGTCATATAAAGTGTTCCTGAAGGAGAGATACAATTGTCTGTCTTCTATAATAAAAGTGTTATATAACGTGTGCTTGAAGAAGAGATACAATTGTCTTTCTTCTATAATAAAAGTGTCATTTAATTAGTGTTCCTGAAGGAGAGATACAATTGTCTGTCTTCTACTAATCAGAAAGGAAGACACAAATGTCTGTCTTCTACAAGTCAGGAATTGTGGTCTGCGTTTTATTAATTAGAAAGTGAGGCCTGTATTCTACTAATCAGAAAAATGTCTATTTTCCAGTAATCACAAACATGTCTGAATTATACTAATCAGAAAATGTCTGTATTCTACTAATTAGAAAAATGTCTGCTTTCTATTAATGAGGAACGAGTCTGCTTTCCACTATTCAGAAAAATGTTTGCTTTCCAGTAAACATAAAAATGTCTGCTTTCCAGTAAACATAAAAATGTCTGCATTCTACTGATCAGAAAAATGTCTGCATTCTACTGATAAGAAATATGTCTGCATTCTACTAATAAGATAAATGTCTGCATCTACTAATCAGAAAAATGTCTGCTTTCTATTAATCAGGAACATGTCTGCATTTTAAAGAAACAACAATCTGCTAACACAAAAACCAATCTGAGGCAGATATTCTTCAAATGTTTCTATAGCAACATTACACATTTTGCCTAAGAGGAAAGACAGCTAAACCATAGTATAGGCATACACAATTGTAGTCACCTTGAAAAAATGCCTGTGTAAACACATATACATGATGATATGATGATGCTCGTCCATCACAGGTGATGATGACCACACAAATTTTCATCCAAGGGAATGTAGTTGCATTATGTTTGTCTGTGTGTGTGTGTAGATGACTAGTGAGCCTGATGCGGGCTTGAAATGTTCTTGTACAGTGTGGGTACACACATACACACACAAACAAGAACATGAACTGAGAAGCCGATTTATCTAACTTAATCATATGTTTGATGACTATATAAAACGCATACAATAATAATGAAAAAGAAATGAAACAAATTTCTGAATAAATTTTCATTTCGAGCTGGTCTGATAGAATAAAAGGGGATCTATACAGACACATGATTTAGTGATGTGGGCTCTTGATGTTAATGCCTTCCCTGCTAACAAACAAAAAAGTTGAGGGCTCAAGCACTATATCTGATATGCACATCTAGTATAAGGACAACCTGCTAGTGCTCCAAAGCATATCTAGTGATACAAGAACAAAGTGAATGCATTGAGAAAGCTCTAACAACTGACCAGTAATGGTGAAGATGCAGATACAGTATATCAACAACCACCGTAAACTAATGCACTGCAGATATTAACCCTTTTGCTGCTACATACTTTCCGAAGACGGAGCTAAACATAGCTACTCTTTGTTTCTAGGTCACAAGCGTGAATGTATGCCTATAGCAGTGACAGTAGCAATGTATAACATGTTAACTCGTCTTTAGCCGACAGAGGAGAGATAACAGACATGTTAATGCGTTTTTAGATGTAAATGGGAAAAATGTATATACACATCCTTAGCAGCTAAAGGGTTAATGAATATGTGAACTTGACCATAAGTGTAAGTAAACAAAAACATTAGCTGTTTGTGTCTTAACCCCTTCACCTTTATGAGCCGATGCACTGGCTCAAGGTATTGTTCAAGACGACACAAAGCCAGTATACTGGATAATTTAGTATACGTTGCTAAATAAGTGCGTCTTGAGATAAAAATAATTACAGAGCGAAAGGGTTAATTTTTATCCTGTGATTTTATGTAAACAAACAAAAATACTGTATTATATTCTCAACCCTTATTGAGGCCAGTTTGTCATTTAACTCTTAGTGGATCAGGGCAAAAGTCATGTTTTCAAAAACCATTTTCTTTTAGAATTAAAAAAAACGCCCTTTAGTGTGGCTCCTGGTAAAAAGGCGTCCAACCCAAAGTCACATAGAAAGGTGTTTGGTCAACAAGGAGTTAAGCTGACTTTTAGGAATTGTCCCTGATAATTTAAAAAATGTATATGTACTATAGCGTGTATATATAGTTAAGCTAATGTCTACTAACACAAGCAATATTTCTACAACTGTTTGTTTTAACTCTCATATTTCTCAATAGTATTTAAATTTCAATTTTCCCATTGCAAGTGTATGTACAAATTCAGCTGCAGTTTTCTTAATTATTAATCAATTTTAATGAGTAATATACCATTTTGTAGGTAAATGAATTTTCTGTAAGATTTTCTTAAGAAAATTCCTTTACCTACAAAATGGTATGAAAATAAAAAAAAAAATTTCATATCATTTTGTAGGTAAATGAATTTTCTTTAAGATAGATCTAAAACAAATACACAGCGGTGCTCCCAGCGGCTTATGAGAGCCAATCAGTTAATTTTCAAAACATGAGTGCTCTCACAATCAAAGCTTTGTATGACTATACAGTCTCGAGATGAGATAACTAACCCTCTCTTGTTATTAAACAACTATAATATTCCTATGCTTCTTAGTACTTTCTCTTCTCATGCTCCATATTCTGTATGTGTATATGTTAAATGTATATATGTTATATATATATTTGATTTTTATTGTTTATTTTCTTTTTTTCCACTTCTAGTTTTTTGAATTTATTTCATTATTTGTTTTTAGTCAATGATTTTTTTTAAAGGGGCGTTAGGATTTTATTGTTATATTCTATATTGAGCGTGCTGTGAAAGAAGTGAAATTCTTCACTTCTGTTTTATCCTTTGCTTGATAAAGGCCTTTTAGTCGAAACATTGCAGTGTATTGTCATTGTTTTTGTAAAACTGTAGTATTTTGATGTTACATGTTTTGCCATTGCTATATAGCTTTACTGCAGTTTTCCCCTTATATCAATTTTATTAAAACAACAAAGAAATCTGAAAATTTCTATTCAAGGTATCAAGTAAAACATAATTTGTGGCGAATGTTTACTCACAGACACAAGAGTCAAGTTCACAAAATGTGCATGTAACAAACTCTACCAACAATGGGAAAACTAAGAAAACATATATGGTGAAGAAAGTGCAATCTAACCCTTGACCTAAGAGTATAAACAAATAATATTTGGAAAACAAAAAAAATGTATATATAAATATATATATGGTGGAATATTACAAAACCAAAGAAAATTAGCAGGCAGGGAGAGAGTAGTATTTCCCTTCTTTCCAAGTGAGATCTTACCCTTGGACCCAGGCATAAAAGCTTGAGGACACACTCAACGGTGAACAGGGCGGTGAAGCCCTGGTTAAGTTTAGCGAGAACATCCTTATACATCTCCGATTGGCCATGATACTGCAGGGTTCATATATATATACATATTTTCATAATTGTGGTATCCATTGAAGACAAGTTATGAAATTATAATAGCAAGTATTAATGATGATGAGCTCTGATATAAGCAAGGGAGTGAACTTCCACATAAGATGAACTACAGACTGAGCAACAACAAGCTGCAGCAACAACTATACAACATTTGTCACGGTTTGCGACAATTTATTTAAACATCATGTAATCCTTGAGGCCTCTGTAGCGTAGTTGTTAGTGAACTCGCTTCTCAAGGATGGTGGTCTGGGTTCAACTCCCGTAGTGCGCGTGGAATATTTCCCGACCGCGACGACTCTCAGGTCGACCCAGCCTCAATTGGGTACCAGACATGCTCGGGGAAAGTAAAGGCGGCCGGCGTGATGCTGACCACATCACCCATCATGTGCCGACAGTCAATGAAAAATACAGGCCTAATACTGTATTGCCCTATATACCACAAAGTATGAAAGGGTTCCTAAAAAAAAATCATGTAGTCTTGGATCAATATTATACATATTCTACTTTAGATGATATTATGGGATCCTGATGCAGAGTCTGGCCAAATGTATTAAGCGTGGCTCCATGCGGGAGAACTGGGTTCAATCCTTGGAAAGCCAAAGAAGTTTTTTTTGTAGAGGGCATAAAGAAAACATCCTAATCTGAACAGTTTCACGACAACTGCACTAGCCATGTGACCATTAAATTCCCCAGGCTCATGTCCCTCCTGTCCTACATCACCCAAAAAACGGACCTTATCCTGCCTTCTCCATCATTGTTCAAAGTTTCTTTAACATCTTGCTGTCACTGTTGTCTGGATTATCCCATGCCTTGTATACCAAGAGCCAAGTCCTTCATTAATGATCTGTCTAAACCTCTGTGTCCTTTAATGTGAACCAAATATTTTAGTTTTGGAAACATGATATGATTTATAAACCAATGTTCCTTTATGTTAATGTCTTGCAGAATGTCTATATTTTCCCTCTACTTTGCTCAAAGTGTTCTAAGAATTGTTCTCCACCACTGTATTCTTTAAGATTTGTGTAATGGTCAATGATTCACAAGACATAAAAACTGTAGCAGTTTATATGAAATTAAAATCGTAACATATTCTTTACCGGCTGTCACCATTAACCACAGTAAACGACTTGTCGTTTCTAAGCACCACTTGTAAGTTCAGTAGTTTGCATGGACTTTCTGATGGAGAAATCTATTTTTACAGTTCATAAAAATCCACAAAAACGAATTTGCTTCCAAAATGCCTGCCGCGGAGTTTGAACGAGGTACACTTGGGTTGTGATCGAGCTCACTACCGCTTATGCTACAGACGCACACTAGTTTATATATTGGTGAAAAACTGATCCTGTCATAGTGATGGTGACATGAAGAACAGCCATGAAAATAAAAATGGTGTTATGCATTGTGAAGAAATCTATTATCTCAAACGAGCAAGCAGTGAAGCATGATTGAAGTAACAACAACAATTAATAAAGGAGCTATAAGACAACAATAAAGAAACAGGAGAAAAATGAGAAGTACTCATATTAAAAAGTTATACAAATGAGGACATTCAAATTTTAAACAGTAAAATGAGATTCATAGATCTTACTATACTATGTTCCTAAATACATATTTTATGTTGAAGAATCAATCTCTGTGTATGTAGATACACATGTAGATACACACACAATGTAGCTCTAGAATAAATCGTACTGTATTGAAAACCTCTTTTAGCTCTAGATTCAGTCATTGTAGTTCGTGTGAAAACATACACAGCCATCATGCATACATTCACACACACACACACATGCAAGAATGCACACACACTGCATGCCTAGAATCAATCTCTGCACATCACACATCAAGAATCAATCTCTACACTACCCGTGCACACACACACATCTAGAATCAATCTCTACACTACCTTGCACACACACACACATCTAGAATCAATCTCTACACTACCCTGCACACACACACCACACATCTAGAATCAATCTCTACACTACCCGTGCACACACACACATCTAGAATCAATCTCTACACTACCTTGCACACACACACAAACACCACACACTCTAGCAACCAACTCTAGACTAATCCTGCACTACCTGCACACACACACATCTAGAATCAATCTCTACATTACCCTGCACACACACACACATCTAGAACCAATCTCTACACTACCCTGCACACACCACACACATCTAGAACCAATCTCCACACTACCTGTACACACACACATCACGAATCAATCTCTACACTACCTTGCACACACACATCTAGAATAAATCTCTACACTACCTTGCACACACACACACTTCACACATCTAGAATCAATCTCTACACTACCTGACACACACTCAAATCTAGAATCAATCTCTACACTACCTGCACACACACAAATCTAGAATCAATCTCTACACTACCTTGCACACACACAAATCTAGAATCAATCTTACTACCTGCACACACTTCACACATCTAGAATCAATCTCTACACTACCTTGCACACACACTTCACACATCTAGAATCAATCTCTACACTACCTGCACACACACAAATCTAGAATCAATCTCTACACTACCTGCACACACACATCTAGAATAAATCTCTACCTACCTTGCACACACACACAACACATAACATCTAATCAATCTCACACACCTCACACACACTTCAACATCTAGAATCAATCTCTACACTACTTGCACACACACTTCACACATCTAGAATCAATCTCTACACTACCTGCATGCACACACACACACTCACATCTAGAATCAATCTCTACACTACCCTGCACACACACAAATCTAGAATCAATCTCTACACTACCTTGCACACACACACATCTAGAATCAATCTCTACACTACCTTGCACACACACACTTCACACATCTAGAACCCAATCTCTACACTACCCTGCACACACACATCATCAGAATCAATTCTGCAAATTGAGCTCCTGTGAACCCACACACAATGCAGAACCAACTCACTACCTGTACACACACACATCACGATCAATCTCTACACTACCTTGCACACACACATCTAGAATAAATCTCTACACTACCTTGCACACACACACACACTTCACACATCTAGAATCAATCTCTACACTACCCTGCACACACACAAATCTAGAATCAATCTCTACACTACCTTGCACACACACTTCACACATCGAGAATCAATCTCTACACTACCCTGCACACACACAAATCTAGAATCAATCTATACTACCTTGCACACACTTCACACATCTAGAATCAATCTCTACACTACCCTGCACACACACTTCACACATCTAGAATCAATCTCTACACTACCTGTGCACGCACACACCACACATCTAGAATCAATCTCTACACTACCCTGCACACACACAAATCTAGAATCAATCTCTACACTACCTTGCACACACACATCTAGAATAAATCTCTACCCTACCTTGCACACACACACATACACACTTCATACATCTAGAATCAATCTCTACACTACTTTGCACACACACTTCACACATCTAGAATCAATCTCTACACTACCTTGCACACACACTTCACACATCTAGAATCAATCTCTACACTACCTTGCACACACACACATACACACTTCACACATCTAGAATCAATCTCTACACTACCCTGCACACACACAAATCTAGAATCAATCTCTACACTACCTTGCACACACACTTCACACATCTAGAATCAATCTCTACACTACCTTGCACACACACACTTCACACATCTAGAATCAATCTCTACACTACCCTGCACACACACATCTAGAGATTTATCAGTTATATGACGGGGAGTGTCTGGCCAAATGGATGAGAGCGGGAGTCCCATGTGGGAGACCCATGTTCAATTCACGATAATGCCAAGGAATTTTTTCTACTGTGGGCATAAATAAATAATCCTAACCTGAACAGTTTCGCGGCGATAGCACTAGCCATGCGGCCATTAAATTCCTCAGGTTCTCATCCCACCTGTCCTACACTGTCCTAAAAAGCAGTACCACAAGCAATAACGACAGTTATATGAGGAATATCATTGTGGACATGTTTATTGGTTGCTTCGATCATGCTTCAACAAATCCAGCAACGTCCAGTGGCTAAACATGCCAGTTTGATGTTGATTAATCAATCTTTTTGCATATTTGATGTGGTTTTTTTTCAGGAGGATATCCGGGAGGCAAGAGGGTTAGGGGAAGACTTAGAGAGACATGGAGATGAACTGTAGACAGAGAAAGAGAAGAGGTGGAATGGCCGGGAATGAACTAAACTGGCTTGCTCATGACAGATCTGGTTGGAGGAAATTTATTAAAGCATAATGCTTCTAGCCTAATGGTTTGAACATGACGGCTGCAGAGGCAGGACATCTGGCCTATGAGAGAGAGAAATTCCAGAGAACTGTTGGGATGGCAAAGTTCTGCTCAGGACAAGCTATTTGATGATGATGAATGCTTCAAGGAGAGTTAAGAAAATAAGTAGACTTGAGAGTGGTCACCCAGACCGAGATTTAAACTTATCTGTTTAGTTCTATTTTAAAAGTCGCAAAAGCACAACAGATAGTACTCGAGGTTCAAAACTTGTGATTCCTGCTTCAAAATCCTTATTTGTAATGAGAACTTCTCTGACTGCAACGGCTCTCAAGTTGACCCCCATCTCAATTTAGTACCTCTTAAATACTGGAAAGTAAGTGCAGTCGATATGATGTTGATCACATTATCTATCAAGTTTAAAGATAAGTTTAAAGCAATGGATTGACTTTATTACACAAGTTTTCCCACAGGTCTTTTAACTTGGCCTAAATGTTCCCAAATACCCATAAAATAACAATTAGCTTTCTTTTAAGAATATGAATTATTTTCCAACATATTGTGAACAGAACAATAATTACTTCATGAAAACTTTTGACCAGTCAACAATAACAAACACAATGGGGAAGTTTCTATTGTCAAGCAACAAAACACTGAATGAATTGAGTATTATTTCCTATCCCCCACCAAGTATATCATAGTATGACAGATATCAGTGAAATTATTGATAACAGAAGAGACAATGAAATATATTGACAGCAACTCTAAGAAATTATTGCTGGTGTTTATATGCACTGGGCAGAGGGAGGTGCCCATGTTTGTTGAGCTCCCTAATTCCAGCACTACATATTAAAATATAACCAAAAATGTCTTTACAGCATGTGTTACCGCTATTTAGGGTGGTGAAGGACGGGGAACATGAGCAGGAGATATTTAATGGTCACTTGGCAGTCACCGCGAAACTGTTACGGTTAGGATTTTTTAAATATGCACCCAACTGACATAAAAAATCCTTGGCCTTACCGGGATCGAGCTTGAGTCTCCAGAATGGGAGTCAGTGCTCTAATCTATTCTAGGCTTCTCCTAGCTCTGTGTCTTCTAATTCCCAGCTGTTTAGTTACCATATTTAATACATGTTTTTTAAAAAGACTTTAACAATAATGTGACCTGGTAGAAAGATGAGGTGGTCAATACACAAATCTCATGTGTAGAAACTCACTATGTCACTTTACTTTTAGTGCAATAAATACATATGCCACAACATTAGAAAGTCAGGGATTGTGTCTTTTCAGTATAAATTCACAAATTTAGTTTAAACAACAGTCATTAACACATTAACTACCAAATGCTGCAGCATGCATGTTCACTTGTCTGTCCTGTTTGGCCATGTGCTGTGCCTTGTTTTATTGTTACATTAACTCTAAATTTGAGTTACCACATTCTTTCTATTACAGTTCTTCATTTATTAATTCCCATTCTTTTACTTTGAGGTAAAACAACATTCATTTATCTACAAAATTACATGCCTTCATAATACTGTATTGGAACAAATAAGAAAGCTACAGCTTATATTATACATAAAACTGCAGATTGTAAAGAATGAACACAAATTAATTCAGCTGCAGCATGCTTGTACATGTGGTAGTTAATGTGTTCAACAGTTTCTAAACAACAGTGAATGACTTAAAGATTAAACAATGTAACAGAACTCTGGCAGATAGATGGGGTATGTATTAATACAGGTAGAATTATTATAGATTGACATATTACATGTCACGGCTTGTCTGGCTTGCCAATATTTGCTTAGTTTCTTTCAACAAATGCTGAAGAGTATGTATATATATATATATATCCCTCTCAAACCATTATACGTTACATAGGGCCTGAAAGTAATTTCTCCATACTGCTCTATTCTGGGCAACACTCTCAATCTCTTCCATGGAATTGAGTCTGATATTTCTTGCCTCTCTCAGCAAAGTTCATTTCAGGGTCTCCCTAGGTCATCCTCTCTTCTTGAACCCTTTGCCTCGCACTTCAATTATTCATGCTTTGATATTCTTTGATCATTTCTTCTCAAGGTATGTCCAACATATCTTCTTCTTATAACAGTTGTTACTAGTGGTAACAAGCACATGCAGAGTATGCATAATGATGGTTAATAAGACATTCTGGTTTTATATGTTTCTCTGATATCATCTGATGTGACCCATGCCATGTTTGTTTCATTTGACTTCAAATTTCTGCAGTTTTTTTACACAGATTCTTCACCAAATACCTTGCCAAGCAATTACTGAGTGATTTAAGGTAATTCCACTTGAAAATGAAAATCATGGCATATCCTTTACAGGACATCCCCATCAACCACAATAAACTAGTCGTCGTTTTCTAGGCACCACTTACACATTCAGTAGTTTGCCATTGTTTTCTGAACGGTGAGATATATTTTTAACGTTCGTAAAAATTCACAACGAACAAATTTGCTTTCAAACTGCCACATGCGGAGTTTGCACCAGGCACACTTGGGTTGTGATCGAGCTCACTACCACTTAAGCTACAGTAATTCCACTTATCCATACCAAATATACCAACTAACAGCAGTTTCAAAGTCAATCTGACAGTTCTTTCACTACTGAGAACTCTTAGCAAGACAACAGGTCTACTGATGAAAAAGTTAAACTAGAACATGGAAAAATAAAGATAAAACATGCACTAAAACTAATACTGTGTGCTGTCAACTTTGCTGTACGGATCGGAATGCTGGAGAATGACAGAACAGGATATGTCCAGACTCTCCGCCTTTCATACAACTTGTCTGCGAAAAATCTTACGCGTGTACTGGCCGACTACCATCTCGAATCAAGAATTGCTTGCACGATGCCAACAAGAGAATATGGGCACTATCATCCGAAGACGACGCTGGAGATGGATTGGACATGTGATGCGCATGGAGACTGGCTCCGACACGAAAACTGCACTGAGATGGACTCCAGAGGGTAGGCGAAAGCGTGGAAGACCCAAGACAACCTGGAGGAGAACGATAGAGCAAGAGCTGAAGGAAATGAATCATAGCTGGAACACAATACAGAGGAAGGCCATGAACAGGGAAGAATGGTGTACGTTTGTTTCTGCCCTAAACGCCAGGGGCGTAACAGGCTAAAGAGAGAGAAGAGGAAAACTAATACTCTAATGTTAAATGGAGAACTCAGGTGTCCGTGTACATAATACAACCCCCTCCATCAATGTTGTCATTCTCTTTATAATTAATTTGTTCAACTGATTTATACAGTAATATTTAAAAGCTGAAAACATGTTTATCAATGTATAATTTACATAAGTAGCAACTTTCAGAATGTCAGCCATAAATGACTAGATGTGCAATCTGATAAACAAAACTATAACTTTATAGAAGCCCAGTTATGGCAATAATGAAATAGACACAATGATAGTAATAACAAAAGTCAACATGAACATGGTAGTCCCCATGAACAGATTTCAAGAGCTGGGAGTGAAAATTGGAGTGACCAGAAAAGAACAATACAACAGGTATATGAGTAGGTTCATCAATCAACATCGAATTTGTATTATCAGTAGCTGGATGCTGTTTGAGATATTGCGAAGGACCTATGGACATTGCTGGAGCTACAAAGTTTCTGCTTTATTTCAACAATCTCGGTATATGGTGTGCCATTTCTGTCAACAGGGACGGAGCCATATGGGGAAACCTGGTACATGAAGTCGAGCTTTTGTCTATAGACCATTTAAAAAAAAATAGATAAGACACTACTGAAAACAATATGGGTATGGAGAAGAGAGAAGGAGAAATAGGTTATAGGTAAGTGGCTAATAGTGTAGTTTAGTTTAATTGTCGGATCATCATTGCTGCACGTCAATCCAATTAGTCCATAAGTGCTCTGATCTCCCCCTCAGTATGTCTCTCAGCGTGTGGGACTAACAACCCCGGTTCTTTGTTGGTTTACTATAAGTGGCTAATAGAAAGATATCAATATAAATGCTATAGAGGCTTTAAGAGATAGACAGAGAATATTTTAGAAGAATACACCAACATTGTAAAGTATAGAAAGTGTTGAAGATACACTGCAGCCAACCTTTGATGTTGAAATGGTAGCTAATCAATCAATCAAAATACATGTACTTGTCACAAGCTGTGAAGCAACACATAAACATTGCAAATCTAAAACTGTTTCATGATAACAAGCTACATAAGGCACAAACACACATTCTGACCAGGATTGTTCTCATGTGAAAGTCATTGATAAATATGAGGAAAAGAAATGATAAAACATATGGCTGGTAAGTGTGAGAAAGAGAATACTGGTAACAAGACTAATCGTAAATGTCATGTTATGTCTGGAGTATACTGGTATAAGGAGAAGACTACAATTATAGAAAGATGTTTATTGTTCACTAGCTAGACTCCACTCATAAATGGTGTTAGTTTGAAAAACCAGGTTGTCAGTCAGACAGTCTTGCCATCATCATCATGTATCATATCAGTTGGTGGAGGTGATCATCAAATTCCACAAATGTCTGAAGTAAGTACTATCAGTTCTGATGTTGATATTTTTCCATGCCATGATGTTTTGTTGACCAGCATTTTCGAACCATGTTATTCTCCGTTTCATTCCTTAATAATTTTGCCACTTTTATTTGAAATAAACGGTGCTGCTGCCATGTATTCTAGTCTGTCATTCTTCTATCAGTTTTATTAACCTGTTAAATGCTGTTCACAGGAACCAGGCAAAGTAAAATAACAAAAAAGGAAATCAACCAATGTACATGTGTCTAGTATTGTGAGATCTTTAACTATTCACATATCTATATTATTACATGTTATGAAAGATCACCTCATCAGTGTATCGTACTATGAGGTCTCTAACCCTTGTCACCAATATAACATTATATTTTTAGGGAGAGAACTGACCACCTCATCAGTGCCTAGTACTGTGAAGTCTCTAGCCCTTGTCCCCAATATAACATTATATTCTTAGGGAAAGCGCTGACCACCTCATCAGTGCCTAGTACTGCAAAATCTCTAACCTTTATCCCCAATATAACATTATATTCTTAGGGAGAGCGCTGACCACCTCATCAGTGCCTAGTACTGCAAAATCTCTAACCCTTGTCTCCAATATAACATTATATTCTTTGGGAGAGCGCTGACCACCTCATCAGTGCCTAGTACTGAAAAATCTCGAACCCTTGTCCCCAATATAACATTATATTCTTAGGGAGAGCGCTGACCACCTCATCAGTGCCTAGTACTGCAAAATCTCTAACCCTTGTTACCAATATAACATTATATTCTAAGGGAGAGAACTGACCACCTCATCAGTGTCTAGTACTGCAAAATCTCTATTCGGTCATAGATTATATTATTAGGGAAGAGTGCTGACCATCTCTCGAGCATTTAGCACTGAAGTCTCTAACAGTTGTACCTCTGTCATCAGTACATATTAACGTACTATCTTCATCCATACTTTACCAGGTAATCAAACACTTATGGTTTCTAATTTAATCAAAGATTATGAGAATGTAATGTTCCGCAAACATGTCTTGAACTCTATAGAGAAATTATATGTTGGTGATCTAGATGTTTGAAATAACTGAGTTATTCCTTCTAGGTTTCCCTGATTCCTCATTAAATATCATGTCAATAAAGACATACAATCAATGTAAATCATAAAATATCATATGTTAAGTTGCAGATGTGAATTGATGAAATACTGGCAATGAACAAGTAATACAGTGAGGAAACATAGCAATCTCAATATGAATAGAATGAATATTAAAGCAGTGCTTGATAACCAAAAACAGACAATAGAAAAAGACAAACAGATTATCAAGTAAAGAAGTAAAGAAAAGGTGAGATCAAACTAAGATAATTATTGTGAACATGTTTAGAAATATGAAGTAGAAATTGAAGGTAAAAACACAGAAGTGTAGAAAGTAATAACATTGAAATGGGAAAGCAATATTCAGAAGTTGATGGAATGAAGACTCAGAAGCTGACAGCGTAAAGAATGTATGACTGAGATAAGAAACATACAATATTGATGTATTGAAGACAGCCTTAAGTATGGGCGTACATACTTTTAGGCAATGGTGAGCAGGTGCCACACCCCTTCCCCAGGAAAGGAATATTTGATTAATAAACTTGGCTCCCGTGTGGTGCCGGGGCCTGCAAGAGAAGCAAAGAATAGTACCACTGCAACCTACAAGGCATGTCATAAGAGCCAACTGATGTAGGACCTAGGGAAGTTACCCTAGTAAAATAAAAAGTATCGCAGAAATTGGATGTGCTGGCCTACTTGTAGGTGCATAACTGGCACAACGTACAATCGCTCATAGACACAGATCACAGACAAATCATAAAGAGTGATTTAAATGGAATGTTCATAGAATAAGAAGATTAATAAACAGTTTTGTGTGACTCTGGTCTTCTCCATTTTCACATGGTAAACTACCAACTAAAAAAATATAATTCATTTTGTCACCCCCTAGAAACATTTCTATGGACACCCATGTCTGTAAAGTATAGATAGAATGAAGTCTATGTGAGAGTGTATAAATAAGACAACAGACAGACAATAGTAAAGTATATACAGCAGCTTCCCAGATAGTAAATTAACTGTGATTAATGATGTTGCAGTACAACTGGAATGGAAAAAAAAAATAAATGATCTCTGGATATATTTTTCAAACATGTTGTCAAACAAGTACTTGACACTAATAGATATACTTATCAGGTGTCTCCTTTTTTGACCTGACGCTGAAAGGCAAACAGGATTAGAGAATAGATAGACAGAGGTAAATATACTTATCAGAGGTCTCCTTTTTCAACCTGATACTGAAAGGCAAACAGGATTAGAGAATAGATAGAGATAAATATACTTATCAGGGGTCTCCTTTTTTCCCTGATGCTGAAAGGCAAACAGGATTAGAGAATAGATAGAGATAAATATACTTATCAGGGTCTCCTTTTTCCCTGATGCTGAAAGGCAAACAGGATTAGAGAATAGATAGATAGAGATAAATATACTTATCAGGGGTCTCCTTTTTTGCCCTGATGCTGAAAGGCAAACAGGATTAGAGAATAGATAGAGGTAAATATACTTATCAGGGTCTCCTTTTTGACCTGACACTGAAAGGCAAACAGGATTAGAGAATAGAGAGAGATAGATATACTTATATTTTTGAAACTAAAGTACTCAACACTAAAGACTAGGTTTATGGTCATAAAATAAGTGCGCAGAGATGTCCCAACACTTTGACAGATTGAATGGGCTAATGGCATGATTAGATAACATGAAACTAGTAAGATTAGTCACCCACCTTCATCATAAGTACCACTGTGTTGAGAGCAATGAGTGTCATGATAAAGTATTCAAACTTTTGTGATTGTACCAGCTTCCAAATCTTGTATTTGATGGAGTTCTTGTTCTTGGGCATAAACCGACACAGGGGTTTAGCATTGATAGCAAAGTCTATGCACTGTTTCTGTGGTGGTATAAAAGACATGTGTATTTAAAACTGCAGTACAAGATATCTGCTTTTCTCTTCTCTCTTATTCTTTTCCATTTCTAAGAGAAAATAAGACCGCAACTTATCACTCATATTTATATTTGTTTTTTAATTCAGTGTTCCTAATGGAATTTAGTGCTGCAACATATCAATCATATTTTTATTAGATGTTAAATTCAGCGTTCCAACACATAACATCAACATAATACTTTTGGAACATGAAGAGAGCACCATATCACAACAGAGTTATAGTATATAAATCAAACTGGTACGGTCAGTCGCTGGATGCTGTTGGAGATATTGCGAAGGCGATCGGAGCACCTATGGACATGTCCAGAATGCAATGAAGATATTCCAAACTGAAACAGTTATAGTATGTACAAGAAAACTTTACTAGTGAGTGATAGAAACCATCAGTATGTATACCCTTTGCCATCTACTGAAAGAGACTGAGCATATGAGTCTGCCCTAGGAGCAGTGAAGTTATCTCTGACAACTAATCTTTTTTTTTTTGTTTAGTCCTATATGTCCAGGTTAGGGATGTGGGAATTATTGTCTGTATATGCTTTATCTTCCGTATAGGAAGTCTGAATTTCTTCGCTTGTTTTAAATCCTTTGCTTGACAAAGACATTTTGGTCGCAACATCGCTGTATACTGTTTTCTGTACTATGTAAAACTACAGCAAAAGGAAGCCTTTCATACCTTGTGGTATATAGGTCAATACAGTGTTAGGCCTGTATTTTTCATTGACCGTTAAAACTACAGTACTTTGTTTTAAAGTGATTCATTAATTGAAAGTTCTCTATATCACCTGTACCATCAGATCTGCAAGATTTTCGACTGCATTTTCTCATTCTATGTCTGTTTACCTAATCTGGACATTTTACCTTATAGCATGAGATCTACTGACCAAGGGCTATTACCTGATTTTTATCCATTTCCTGGTCCATTAGTTCGTTCTCTCCCTGCTCCTGAAAGGTGATGATAATGAGGGCCACAAAAATGTTGACAAAGAAAAAAGGGAAGACAATGAAGAAAACAATGTAGAAAAGTGACATCTCCATGCGGTAGACAGGTTTAGGTCCCTTGTTTTCGTAAGAAGAATCCATAGAGTTTTTCAACACACTGTTGGAGACAAACATCAAATACAAGTCAACAGACAAATAAATATATCAATTGTTTCGTCAAACTTTTTAACATATAGTCTTCTTCTTCTTCAAATGCTCCATAATGACCACCTATTAAACCACCCTTTGCGATTTGTATGTGATCTGTGCCTAAGAGCAAATGTACATTGTGCCAGTTATAAGCCTACAAGTAGGCCACACATCTGGTTTCTGCGATGCTTTTTGTTTACCAGGGTAGCTTCCCTAGGCCCCTACCTAGCCGCCTCTTATGACATGCTTTGTAGGTTAGTGTTACTACTCTTTGCTCCCTGTGAGCACCCTTGTAACACACAGGCAAAAATATAGTAATTTACACAACAACACAATCTTACACAACAAATCCGGCACACTTGATTAGAGTAAAATTAATGTTTGTTTTCTTATACGACTTATGGCAAAAGTGGAAATTAGACAGGCATTCATTAACCCTTAGTCTACAATGTGCCACACTATGTGGTGTTGGTAATGGGCGACAAATTACTGGGCGGGTAATTTAGTACTGAAAAAGTACTGAAAAAGTAAGTAAGTAGCCAAGTACAATAATGGTCTGTAATATGTGAGTGTGTGTACCCCTGCACCCAGAAGTGTTAGGGTTTGATAGTCCTTGAAGGAGAGTTAAAACTATACATTATTAGTTTCCTGACAGCTTACGTTCACACAAGTCAATACCACTTTCTTATGATACAGACCGGAAATTGTGTTCCTGAGGACACAAGCTAATAGGGCTCTGATTTTATAAAGAGGGGTGGGCTACACCCAGCCTTAAAATCAGACCACAACATTCTATGACGATATTCAACACAGCACGAACTACACTGGATCAGTCATCATCCGAATCACAGTAGGCCTACATAATGGACATATCTAGTCACAGGTCATGACTAGTCACGACAGATATGAAGTATCAACGCAGAATGCTGGGAGTATCAAGAAGAAACCGGTTTAGAAATGAAGACATTAGGAACAAAAGTGGGTACAACATCAGCACAGAACTTCATCAAGAAACAACAAATTAAGTGGTTCATCCACATAAACAGATTACCAACAGACAGTGTTCCTCAAAGAGCAATGTTACTCTGATAACAAAGCAAAAGGCAGTCCATGCAAAAGGTGGACCTCAGAGATAACAGAGGCGATTAAAAACATTGTTTATAAATTGCCCACAAAAGCCGGTTCTAGAAATCTCTTCTTATCCTGACACTGTAAGGAAAAACAGGATTAGAGAAAAGAAGAAAGGAGAAGAAGATGACATGGACATCCTCCTCATCAGCTTTTCAACAATATCGTTGTTAAAAGATAAAGAAGTGAACGTTCTGTAGTGAAATAATTTACCAAAAATTTACTCAAAAATGGCAATTATACAATCTATGCTAAAATGAATATATGAAAACTAAACATTAATGTTGCTGGTGAAACAGAAGAAGAGTGACATCAAACTTACTTGGGCCAACCCTCTCCTGTGGTGACAGTAAACAAGGTCAACATTGCCATCATAATGTTGTCATAGTGGAAATCCTGACGTAACCATTCTCTGTCCATCACTGTAGGTGTGTCTGAATTATCTTCATATTTAAAGAACTGACCTCTGAGAAGATTTATAACAAGCAGATGATAATGGTAGCAAAGATGTTGATTAACATTGTAAAGTTAATGCTAAAAGATTAAATTTTTCTTATTAAATATACAATAAGGTTGAGGATTCTTAATAGTTCAGACAAATAAAATAAATGGTAACTGCTACCGTAAATATGAAATATGTGAGAGTAATATTACTACTACTATTAACAACTGTTATAAGAAGGAGAAGATGGAGATATGTTGGACACACCTTGAGAAGAAATGATCAAAGAATATCAAAGCAGGCATTGAAGTAGGATGCAAAGGGTTCAAGAAAGAGATGATGACCTAAGGAGACCCTGAAAGGAACTTTGCTGAGAGAGGCAAGAAATATAGGTCTCAGCTCCAAGGAGGAGATTGAGGAAGTTGCCCAGGATAGAGTGGTATGGAGAAATTTCTTTCAGGTCTTATGTAACGTTTAACGTCGAGAGGAATTATTATTATTGTTAATATTAGTATTAGAAATTATGCTACAAATTGTCAAAGCAACATCAGCTTTTAAAGTCTAAAGTAAAATATGGAACTGCAAGTAATACAGTTTTATAATTAAAATAATAATTTGCAATTCCAATGTTTTATAAATAATAACATATGCCAGTGCATGTTGGAAAATCACTGAAGATATAGAAAGCAAGTTGAATGCATTTGAAAATATATTGTAAAAAAATAATGAACATAAAATGGGACGATTTCAGGAGAAGTTATGAAATCAAAATCAGAGATGAAAATCAACCACTAGTAACAACTGTTACAAGAAAGAAAAGATGGAGATATGTTGGTTCTTACCTGGAGAACAAATATCATATAATACTAAACCAGGCATTGAAGTGGGTGGCCCTATGTAATGTGTAAGTGCGAGACAAATATATAATTTTACTACTAATACGTTTACTTCTATGACTAATCTTGGTTGAAACTACTTTATGTTTGCCTCCTAATAATATTCTTTGGTTCATACGTTCTACAATATTAACTCTGAGAGAGTTGACTGATTGATTGATTGATGATAGGACCATCACCATTGCACTTCGGTGAGTAGCCATGTGTGAAATCTCTTTCTTACACAGGAAGATCTCAGCTGCAGTGCACGATGTCTGTAGCACCGGCAAGTGTACCTGATGTAATTTTAAAGATAGTAAAGATATTTTTGCAGGAATTTTAATCCTATGAATTTTTCCCTGGTAGCAGCTTTCCAGCCTGCTCTTCTCGATTTTGAGCCGCCAAGGGTTCTTTTACGTGCTCATATTGAACACAGGACCTACGTTTTATCATCATCTCCGATAAGACTAGGAACTTGATCTCACCTACACTGAGATCAGGGATGTCTGGAAAAATATCCAGATAGCTCCAGGAGGGAGCAAACCTGATACCTTTGGTACGAGAGATGAGCACCTAGCCTCTATCTGGGTGACACCTTATAACTAACACCATATTTTAGTTACTACTATTATTACTAGAACTACAACTATTAGTATTCATCATTACCACCATGTGCCTTATCAGGTGGCAGAGGCAATCGTGGATCTTCCCATACATCTATCCTAGTGCTGACTATCAGTTCAAATGTAAACATTTGTCAGTAATGACATAATGTTTTTTTTTCCCGATCCAGAAGCACTTGAGCTTTTCAGCTCTTGGGCTCGGTGCCATGGACATCGTAACTCTTCGGTTCAGTGCCACGAACACCGTAAATCTGGGGAATCTGTGGTTTTTCTGCCGTCCCGCGAATTTAACCCACACACACAGAGGGATAGTCACCCGTAGTCCAACGCGCTACGAACACGCTGGGCAGACAGGCAATGACATAATGTAAGGATATTCACAATTTTCTTTCCATTAAAACTGCAAAAATGTCTCCAGACTCCTAGGAGGTTTTGGTAATTTTGTTTTACCACTTTGCTTTTTATAAGAGACTAAAGAATGGAGTAAATTGAATAACATATTGTGTTTTAATATTATAAAGTTATAACGTGTGTTAATATTACAAACTTATGGAGGATTAATTTTTGGTTGCTGAACCAATGTCATTCCACTTCATATAGACCCATATGTGCTCAGTAATTTCCAGCAGACATAGAGGCAAGTACATTTGCTGATGGGTCAGATTGCTTGTTAGTTAAATACACTACATGGATAGATTTGACATTGTGAAATCTCTCATAGAGTGTGGCTGCAAAAAGGACTTTCTTCTTAACCAATCTATGTCAACAGCTAGACAACAATAGCTTAGATTGAAGATTGGAGTGGCCAGAAAAGAGCAGCACATGTGAGTAGGTTCATCAATCAACTTCAAACTAGTATAGTTATTTGTTGGACACAGCTGAAATTATTGTGAAGGAGAATGGAGTACCTATGAACATGTCTGGAGTGCAATGAAGATATTCCACGCTGAAACTGAAAGATAGGGCACATACAAACACAATAGAACATTTTAGTTATCGGTTATATGAGGACTATCATTATAGCACTCCGGACACGTTCATAGGTGCTCCAATCTCTGCCTCAACTAATCCAACAGCGTCCAGCAGCCCAACGTGCCAGTTTGATAATTAATCAATCTTTTTGCATATTTGGTGTGTCGTTCTTTTCGGATGTACCAATATCAACACCTATCTCTCTCAATCTGGTCAGCGACTGGGATTGACAACTCTGAAACTCCTCTGTTTGGAAAGACTCTCTCAGTGCGGTAAGAATGTTATGTCGGTCCATTGCAGCTTCCTCTGCTGATGTCATAGCAATGCCAGCAAATCTATCTGCTAGTTTATTACCCTTGACTCCTGCATGCCCTGGGATAAAAATGAAGGTGATGTCTCTGAACATATACTTACTGGCACTCATCCCTGGTAGACTTAGACTCATCAGTACAGAAGAAGAAACGTCCCTTGAACAGCTGAACAGCAATAACAGCAAAGATGAATTGGAAGAGAATGTAGACTATGAGAATGTTGGAGACATTCTTCAAGGAGTTGACCACACAGTCAAACACAGCCTGTGTGAAAGTATCATGGATATGTATAAGTTTTTGTGGGACATTTATAATTGTAGAGAAAAACAAGCATAACATGACAGAAAATTATAACATTTCTTTTTTTCTTATATGATCACTCAATATAATGGCAATGACTTCTCTCATACATGTGTGGTCTCTTCCTGTTTTCTATGATCAACCTCATATAACCATATTGATTTCTTTCATACTTGTGTGGTCTCTTCCTTTTTTCTATGATCAATCTCATATAACAATATTGATTTCTTTCATACTTGTGTGGTCTCTTTCTTTGTTCTATGATCAACCTCATATAACAATATTGATTTCTTTCATACTTGTGTGGTCTCTTCTTTTTTTCTGTGATCAACCTCATATAACAATATTGATTTCTTTCATACTTGTGTGGTCTCTTCCTTTTTTCTATGATCAACCTCATATAACAATATTGATTTCTTTCATACTTGTGTGGTCTCTTCTTTTTTTCTATGATCAATCTCATATAACAATATTGATTTCTTTCATACTTGTGTGGTCTCTTCTTTTTTTCTATGATCAACCTCATATAACCACATCAATTTCTTTCATACTTGTGTGGTCTCTTCCTTTTTTCTGTGATCAACCTCATATAACCACATCAATTTCTTTCATACTTGTGTGGTCTCTTCCTTTTTTCTATGATCAACCTCATATAACCACATCAATTTCTTTCATACTTGTGTGGTCTCTTCCTTTTTTCTATGATCAACCTCATATAACAATATTGATTTCTTTCATACTTGTGTGGTCTCTTCCTTTTTTCTGTGATCAACCTCATATAACCACATCAATTTCTTTCATACTTGTGTGGTCTCTTCCTTTTTTCTATGATCAACCTCATATAACAATATTGATTTCTTTCATACTTGTGTAGTCTCTTCCTTTTTTCTATGATCAACCTCATATAACAATATTGATTTCTTTCATACTTGTGTGGTCTCTTCCTTTTTTCTGTGATCAACCTCATATAACCACATCAATTTCTTTCATACTTGTGTGGTCTCTTCCTTTTTTCTGTGATCAACCTCATATAACATCAATTTCTTTCATACTTGTGTGGTCTCTTCTTTTTTTCTATGATCAACCTCATATAACAATATTGATTTCTTTCATACTTGTGTGGTCTCTTCCTTTTTTCTATGATCAACCTCATATAACAATATTGATTTCTTTCATACTTGTGTGGTCTCTTCCTTTTTTCTATGATCAACCTCATATAACAATATTGATTTCTTTCATACTTGTGTGGTCTCTTCCTTTTTTCTATGATCAACCTCATATAACAATATTGATTTCTTTCATACTTGTGTGGTCTCTTCCTTTTTTCTGTGATCAACCTCATATAACAATATTGATTTCTTTCATACTTGTGTGGTCTCTTCCTTTTTTCTGTGATCAACCTCATATAACAATATTGATTTCTTTCATACTTGTGTGGTCTCTTCCTTTTTTCTGTGATCAACCTCATATAACCACATCAATTTCTTTCATACTTGTGTGGTCTCTTCTTTTTTTCTATGATCAACCTCATATAACAATATTGATTTCTTTCATACTTGTGTAGTCTCTTCCTTTTTTCTATGATCAATCTCATATAACCACATCGATTTCTTTCCTACATAAATGCATACACCTGAGGAAGGAAAAGTGACAAAAAATTAATTTGAACATGGCATGCTTTCAGTGTGGTAGCTAATGTGTTAAAAGGTGAATGATGTTGATGATGCATAGTTCATAAGTACGGTTCCAACTTCACTGCAACGGTCACCCCATAATTGCTCTGTTCCTGTGCCAATGAAAATCACACGAAATGCTAACAACTGTGAAATGTTTCCTGTGTGAACTAATTCCAGAATGAAACAGTTGCGTCGCCACAAAAGAAACCGCACCGCATAAAATGCATATGGCCGTCGCTAATGTAGCAACACAAAACTGTTCATCACTTGAATTGCAATTCTTGTCGAAGGAACATCAATCATGACAAAATCCAGCTTTCTGCACTCGCAATATAACTGCATACGGCAGATTGATCTTGTTCGTCATAACCGCTGTCCGCCATTTTCTGAATACACACAACAAACGCACGGTTGACACAGCAAAAGCATTCCATGTAACAGTCATAGCTCACAGCATTGCTCAAGCACTAACTCAGTAGCTCGACATTTAGCTCTGACCATATGTCAATAGAACCCTCTCACAATGTTCCCATCTGTTCTGCAAAACTTCTTGGATTACAGTTTTTTAGACGTTGCTTCGCCTGTGTGTTGCTGGGGCCCAAGAAACAAAGAATAATACCACTGCGACCGACAAGGCATGTCCTAAAAGGTGACTAATGTAGGGCCTAGGGAAAGTACACTAATAAATAAAAAGCATCGCAGAAATCAGATGTGCTTGTCTACTTGTAGGTACATAACTGGTACAACATACAATCGCTCTTAGGCTCAGATCACATACAGATCTCACAGAGTGGTTAACAAGTGGTCGATATGGAGTGTTCGAAGAAGAAGAAGAAGTTTGTTTGTGAGAAGAGTTGCTGCAGCATATATTCAACTGAACTATTCCTACCTTTTGATATACTCTTTGATTGTGAAAGCTTACCTTTAGTTTTGGAACCCTGTTAATTGTCTTCAGTGGTCGCAGAACTCTGAGAACCCTCAGAGATTTGATAGTGTTGAGGTTCTTGCCAGCACTATCACTAGAAAAACAAACAAAATACACACAAATGAATGTCCTGACTCTTCTGTCACCTTACATGACTGTAGATAAATCTGACACGATTATCAACACTCAGAAACTAATTACTTGTTCAACTCTTATTTTTTGTTGATACAAATTGGAAAAATATAATAACATTGCTGCTCCAAATTTCAAAACAGACCTACTTAATTTTTAAAAATGTTTGAAGATTAAAATCAAGCTTTACAAACTTTGAACAGTAATTTTCTTCTTGAACGCTCCATATCGACCCTTTGTTAACCACTCTTTGTAATTTGTATGTGGTCCGAGCCTATGAGCGATTGTATGCTGTGCTAGTTATGCGCCTACAAGTAGGCCAGCACATCCGATTTTTGTTATGCTTTTTATTTACTAGGGTAGCTTCCCTAGGTCCTACATCGTCGCTTCTTATGACATGCCTTGTAGGTCGCAGTGGGACTATTCTTTGCTTCTCTTGCGAGCCCCGGCACCACACAGGCGGAGGAACAGTAATGAAAACACTGATTGTTATTAGTTATTGAACCAGTTTCATAGTACTTCGAGTAGACCTATAGGTGCTCAGTCTTCTCCAGCAGATGTTGAATGGTATGCATTCTAATGGTTCATGCAACTAGCTGGTTAAATACACTTTTCATGTGTATTCATACTTCCTCTACCATGTTTGCTAGAAAAACTCCAGTCTGATTTTTCAACGTGAGTATACAACATAAAATATATTACACAGTTACATATTTATTTTATATGAATCTGTGTTTTAACTTATAAAACCAACAAAGACTACTAGGATTTCAAACAGAATTTGAATAATGAATGCAAGAACAGGTAAGATATGTGCATTGAATGGTAACTAGAGCTACATTGTAATATCGTAACATTATCAATCTCTTAATTCTAAGACTATATAATTATGATATCATCACATGGATGATCAAGTATATTTACAGGCACAATTAAAACAACTGAGATCATGTAAAATGTGAAAGAAAAGCAGTTATCTTTCATATAGTTGTTATACATGACCAGCTCCTATGACAACCAAGTAAAGCTGTCAAGGTGTTATTACTGAACACATTTTGAACAAAGAGAGTGGCTTGTGTATTTGTTCCACAGATATGCTTTTATGATCAAATTCTTCATCTGGAGTGGGATATTTTTAGACAGTGGTGGTTCTCAGGTCGACACAGCATCGATTGAGCACCTGAGAAACACTGGTAAGTAAAGGTGGTTGGCATGATGTTGGCAAATATTTGCTGCTGGTCAAAGAAGAATATGCGTCAAACACTGTATTTTCTAATATACCTCATGGTATGTTGCTGAGAACACAGATAAAACATGAGATTTAGAAGTGGGATGGTCTTTATAGAGCTCTTTTTCACACATCCAAAACTTCACATTCCTCAGCATGGTGTACTTCTTCTTCTTCTCTTCCACCATTTACTTCTTTATAGAAGTGTTGGGGGAGAAACGTAGTGATCTTGTGTGTGCTTGTTTTAAGGCACTTTGTAAGCTGATATTCATTTTCATAAGGCTGTTCTTGACGTGCTGTTCCATCTTTTGCATGGTCTTCCTCTTGCTTTGTACTCGTTATACTTTTTCTGTGTGGCTCTCTGAGGTAGCCGATACCAGGGCATTCTTGTCAGGTGTCCAAACCATTTAATCTGTTGTTCTTTTATGAATTGCATGACTGGTTTCACATCCAGTCTCCTTCTGATTTCTTCATTTCTAATTTTGTCTCTTATTGTCACACCTGCAGCTCTTCTAAGACACCTCATCTCTGTCGTTATAATTTTCCGCTCATTAGCTGCTGTTATTGGCCATGTTTGACACTGGTAACATAGTGTTGGCCAGAAAATCGTTCTTATGAGATTTGCTTTAGTTTTTAGCAGTATCTCTTTATGTGACAATAGTGGTGTAAACGTGTACAATGAAGGGAAATGTCATTGCTCATACTAAGATGGGTCTATTATACCACATGGCATGATAATTTATTTTTTTTATTCAAAACAAAACAAATATATATCAATTGATATGATCAAATCTCTAGCTGTTAAAAATGGGAAAAAAAATCTTAATTAAAGTCAGTCAGCTATGTAGAAGCAAAATATGGTTGTATATATATATATATGAGAAACATGTTAAACTACATGTATGTTAATTAAGATAGAATCATTTTGCGGTTGCTGCATGTGGGAGTTTGGAGAGAACATTGAAGCTTTCTTAACTGCTTTTATGTATCAAAAATATTCAAATAAATGTAGCCACCAATGTTTTAATAAATAAATGCAGCCACCAATGTTTTAATAAATAAATGTAGCCACCAATGCTTTAATAAATAAATGTGATTGGTATTGTATTAAATAAAATGTGATATTTGATTGAAAGAGACAAAAACGTGTAGATAACTTGATGATGCAATAAAAAAAAACTACTATAGATAACTGTTCTGATTTTGCGTATCTGAACCACTTCCATCTCTTGTGTTCCATTTGTCTATTACAAATACTCACTAAAATGGATGTCCATATTTCATTCTGTTTCATGATCAAACGTCTTCAGTTTTACAAAGTCAAAATGAACACCTGTTCCTCAGTGAGTTCACAGGAGGACAGGAAATCAGGTATAATATTATGATGCATTAGTGGAGATGAACTATCCATCAAGATGCATTACCAAGACTAGCAAATTAGAATCAATGTATATGCTCTCAGAGTCCCCCATAAATACCTTGTCCCATTCAACTAGTTGCATGTGCCAGCATCAGAGCACCTACATAATAGCTCCATCATGATTCAGCAATAATCGACTGTACTGTGAAACAACCTCTACTGACGTGCGAATAATTCAACTTACCGCTACTGAGTCACATAAAGACACATTAGCCAAATGAACATTGGATGCAAATGTAATGCTTACTTTGTAACTCTTAATGATGAACAAGACAAGTTGTTATGGAAAAGTTAACACAAGCAAAGTCTATATGAATATAATTTGCTAGTATGATTTAACCAAGTGAATGAATATCATGCAATGAAGTTCCCAGGTGTATCCTTTTAAAAGAAGGTCATTTAACAAATTGAAATATATCTTCCATTTTCTGACTTGTGGCTCAAATATGTAAATGTTTAGGGACAAAAACTAAACTAAACATACTCTTGTTGCTGAAGCTACAGTGTTCATACTTTGTGCAACACTGTCGGCAGTGGATCTGCCATATGGGGAAACCAAGTGCAATGACGTCAATCATTCACATTTAGACTGTTTAGGCTCTTCACCAACATTTATAGTATCAGTTCGTTTTAAAACTGTTCAATAGGTATATGTAACCGATACAACCTTTACTAGTTAGCTACTTATACATTATATTCTTCTTCTTCTTATCTTATCTTATCTTAACCACATTTGCAGTGAAGCGTCATGGGGACAGTTAGTTTTCTATCTTGCGCCAGGTGTGTTGCGCTTGACGTTGTCAGTCCATGCTTTCGCAGGGACTGAGATGTTATCTATCCATCGTGTTCTTGGCCTGCCTCTTGCTCTGTGCCCTGAGGGTCGATTATTGTAGGCACATGACGGTAGTAAATGTGGTTCCATTCTCAGTAGATGGCCGAACCACTTGATTCTTTGCTTCTCGATGTACTGTATGCATGGTATAGTACCAACAATGCTTCTGATATTTTCATTTCTTACTCTATCTCTCCTTGTACCATTGACAGCTTTTCGTAGACATCTCATTTGTTGTAATCTTCCTTTTTTGTGTCTTAGTCAGGGGCCATGTTTGGCACTGATAGCCTTCCATTCAACAGGTGCTTGGCAAGCAAATACAGAATGCCCCATGATCCATCACTAACACTTTGACTATAGGTATTCGCAATAAAAACCTGTTTGATCTTTCATAACTTTGAATGCATGCATGTCCAGGGCAGTAGATCTGTGTAAAACTCTGGAGTTTGAAAGCATCTATAAATGTCACTCATCCACAGAGAAATTAGTCAGTTTAGACATTTCGAATAAAGGACTGGGAGTTTGATAAATCCCTTAGCAAAAGAAAACATGGGAGCCATTGGAGGGTAGCAGTAATGGCTACAACTTCTATTTTTATACAGTACATGGGATGGCATTGGATGGGATGGCCTTGGATAGGAGGGATTTGAAGGTCTTGGTTGCGGACCTATGCCTCCCTAGGCGCCAAGGGTGAAGAAGAACATGGGAATGTAAGGAAGTGTGACCCATATATTATATCAATTAAATCTAATATCTAGTAAATTTAATACAGGTCAACCTTTCGCAAATTTCTAATAAACAGGAATATCAGAGATTATGGAGTAAGTCAATAACAAATTATAGAGAACTTAGTTGTGCCATATTAAATTGTTAAAAAAAAACCAACCTGTCATTGTGGCCTGTAATACCGCTTTTTAGGGCTGTGTAGGACAGGGAGGGAGGGGAACATGTGCATGTGGAATTTAATGGAATGGCCGCATGGTTAGTGCAATCGCTGCAAAACTATTCTTGTTAGAACTTTTCTTTATGTCCCTGACAAAAAAAACCTTCTTGACCTTACCGGGGATTGAACCCGGGTCTCCCACATGGGAGCCCACACTCTAATCCATTCAGCTAGACGATCCATCCTGTTTTTAATATCACTCTGATATGTGCTGTTTTTGCTTAGGAGCTCCAGAAAATTGGTTATGGCAGAGGTGGCCAGGGCACAAAGGGTTAAGTGTCGGATTCAATTGTTGCGTTGCCCAGGTATTTGCCACCCTCTGCTAGACATTCACTATACACAACAATAAAATATGTGTGTCTACTACACATCAACACATTACAGTAACTCTAGGGTAAACAACTATGGCATGGTCTTATGGAGTAACACTGGTCAAGACTACAGATGCTAATGTGAGCCATTCTTTAGATCAGCGTTTCCCAAACTGGGGTCCACGGACTGTGAGGTACTCACAGGGGATCTCAAGCGCTTGAAGAAATATTATGATCTTTGACATTTCAAACAGAAAATTAAATTAAATATGTATAAAAATAGTGGTAAACTAGTTCCGCTGCGAAATCAAAGGACCCGGAGCCTAAATGTCTGACAGGACAAAATGAAAGATCAATTAAAGTTTCCCGGTCTTAGAACATTGTTCACTACTGTAACACAAAGATAATTCATTCTTGTCCATTATCATATATAGAAACTTTTGGGGTCGCAGCAGCAAAATATATTTAAAAAGGCGCCTGCAGCAATGCAAAGTTTGGGAACCGCTGCTTTAGATGACAGTGTGATGGGATGATAAGGATAACTAATCAAGACAAAACGATATCACAATTGCATTTCTGTATGCATGTGCTCAAATATTTCTCTCTCAGATACCAATAGGAAACAAACAAAAATCATAGTGGATTCAAGAAACAGTGATACATGCATGTGTGTATGCATGCAATATGTGTTTGCAAGACAGGCAAGCTAATTCCTATAATCAATCAGGCAAACAAACTGTCAACCTGTCTAGGCTTATATAGGATGGAGATAATTTCAGAAGCTTCTTCTAATTACTTAAAAATCTTGGGTGAGATAATGATGCAAAATAATGTTAGTAAGTCATATTAGACAGTCTTGTTTATGGAGTAGAAGAAATTATGTACTTAATCAAATAATTCACTAGCTTTAGTTCTACTGCAAAAATTGACCAAATAACATCTATAAGAGTGTTCAAATTATACCTAGCTGCTGACATTCTGTCACCTTATGAATAATTTTGCAGTGGAGCCATATCAGGCAGTGTCTTGTTGAAAGAAGTAGACGAAAAGGAAGAAAGAATAAGTAAACCACTGACTATAGTTCTACTGCAAACAACTGACTAAATAACATCTGTAAGTGTGTTCACATTATCCCTATTATAATTCTGTCACCTTATGAATAATTGTTAAAAAGAGCCATATCTGGCAGTGTCTTGTTGAAAGAAGCAGATTTTTAAAAAAAGTCGATTTCTCTTTTGTCCAGATTAAAAACAATGTTAACATATCAATTTATTATGATATTTCAATATGTTTATAAGAAGTGGAGCATATGTGTAAAGACATTACTTATAATGTAAATACTAATAAGTGTGTGTGTTCATGTGTTTTTCCACTTTGCACGTGGATGTATAATAATAATAATAATAATAATGCCGTCCATCGCAAGCAATGATGACAACAGCCTCAGACATGTGCTACTGCACCTCTCTGGTGTGTGCAGAAGTGACTGACATGTGCAGATGTACTAACTGACAATCATCAGGGGAAGGGCATTAAATGTAAAAATTATAGTCATTATACAAATGATATATTAGTAACTTGTCAAATCGAGAATGTATAAACATGATATACCATAAACTGAAGTTGAAAACAGTAACAATTAGTACAGATTTGATTGATCTTTACAGTCATTCAAACTGAAAGTGTGTGCAGTAATAAATGCATCTCTCTCACACACACAATCTATGATTCAATTCTAACTGAAAGTGTGTACAGCAATAAATGCATCTCTCTCTCTCACACACAATCTATGATTCAATTCAAACTGAAAGTGTGTACAGCAATAAATGCATCTCTCTCTCTCTCCCACAATCACTGATTCAATTAAACTGAAAGTGTGTATAGCAATATATTTTTTTCTATCTCTCCACTTCTCTCTCACAATCTATATTTAATACAAGCCGTGCGTATGTTAATAAACTATTATCTCTCTCTCTCACTATCTTTTAGTTCAAACTAGAGTGAGTACAGCAATAAATGAATCCCTCTTTCTCTCTCTCTCTCTTACTATCTTTTAATTCAAACTGTCTTTATATACAGCAATAAACTAATCCTTTTCACTCACAATTTGATTTTTTTTAAAAAGAATTATTAAAACTGACAAATAAAAACCAGCAGAAATCTGTTAGTACTTTTATGAAAAAAATAAAATAAAATGTGAGTGATAGATGAAGCTGGATGAATGAAAGGAAGCTGGAGTGAGACGGAAGTGGGTAGAGCAAATATTCTTCTGGTACCAAATGTTATCTAATTATGAATAAACACTAAGCAATCAAAATGAAAGAAGAATAAATAAAATTGAAAATGTTATATGATCCCATCTGTGTGTGTTGTGTGTGTGTGTTGTGTGTGATACATTGTAAAGTGTAATGATTTATGTTTAATTATACTCAGCAATTAAAGGATTTACAGCATGAAACATAAAATATGGGAGAGAGGGATGTGGTGGTGTGCTACTGTAAGGCTCTTCAAATGTCTCTCATTCTTAAAACTTGTACAATATTGTTTAACTGACTGGCTCCTATAAGCCGCATCGCTATTTATTTGTTTTAGAACGATCTTAAAGAAAAATTATTTACCTACAAAATGGTATATTACTCATAAAAATCTGTTAATAATTAAGAAAACTTGAAAAATCTGAATTTCTACATACACCTACAATGAGAAAATAGGACTTCATTTTAATTCAGCCACAACCCGTTTTTCAATTCAGTAGTTAATCAGTGAAAATCTAACAAATTTGGTTTTTCGTTCTCAATTTTCTGGAGATTTTCACATCTAGTTTGTCAAATATTTTGTATACTCCTAGCAGTGTTAATAATAATAATTAATACTATGATAAAACAATCAAGCTGAAACATTAATTTCTACAAGTTGAAGAGCCCTGTAGTTATGTGTTCACCATGGGTGATGCATCAAAGAATACAAAATGCCTACCACCACTGCTACTACTAGCTGGCTAGTGTTTAAGAGATGACCACTACCCACATATGCAATCCAATTCTGTTCATTCAATTTCAACTTACCTATTAAATGCGCTGATAATACAAGGGTTGACAATTAATATTAAAAGTCACAGCAGGAAAATGAACAAATTGTGGAATCAATATTTGCAATAAATGTTGTCAATATAGAAATCAGAGATCAAATATTAAAGTGAAAATTGATAACAAACTGATATTGATAAATTAATAACACACGCAAGGAAGAATTACAGGATTTAAAAAAACTCTTTGTGGGCAAAAGCCATGTTTTTACAAGCCATTTGTTTTTAGAATAAAAACGCCCTTTAGTGTGGCTCCTGGTAAAAGGCATCAACCCAAAGCCACATAGTGTGGTGTTTGGTCCACAAAGAGTTAAGCAACATAATAAAGCATGGTGAAATGGAGATAAAAATGTGTCTGAAGAAAGGTTGGAAAAGATCAACAATGAGAAAGAATTAGTAAGAACCCATTTAATTATTCTAGTAGCACTTTCCAGTATTGAAGTAATGAAGCAAGTAGTGGGCATTACTAATAAATTGTTTTTCCAATATTAATTTTTTGAGCTATGAATTTATCTGTAACCCTTAATAGGAAATAACATATATTACTTGCAAATCTACAACTGGTTTGACTGAACTGATGGAAGACACAAAACAAGGCAGTTTTGTAAAGTAGTCTTCGTGTAACATGTTCTTAGCAAAACATCCCAGTCTATCTGATACTCACAATCTCAATCCATTTATTCTCCATTGATTATGTTCAATGTTTCCAGTGTCTTGTTGCCATCATTGTCTTCATCATCCCCTGCCTCATCTTCGAGAAGCCATGCTTGCTATTATTGCTCTCTCTAAAGAACATTTCAGTTTCCAAGATGAGATATTGTTTATGAGCCAATATTCCTCTGGTTCTGTAGGATGTCTTCATATTTTTCTTTTCGTTGTCCAGGAGCACTAATAATATATAGCACTTTGTTTGCAAAGATTACAATTTCTTGTACCATAAGAAAATCCATATGTTGCCATAGGAAAAGTGCATATCCTTGGATTTTTTATTTTCATAAAGTATTGTAGCATACAAATCTGACAACCAATTTCTCTTTTAACTCTGAGTTCATAGTTCAAATGTACGGTTCCAACTTTAATGCAACAGGTCACCCCATAATTGCGCTGTTCCTGTGCCAACGAAAATCACACGAAATGCTAGCACTGTGAAATGTCTACTGTGTGAACTAATTCCAGAATGAAACAGCTGTGTACCGCCACAAAAAGCAACCTGCACCGCATAAATGCATATGGCCGTGCTATAAAGTGTCAACACAAAACTGTTCAATTGAATTGCAATTTATGTCGTAGGGAACACCAATCAAGACAAAATCCAGCTTTCTGCACACTCAATATCACTGCATACGGCAGATTGAGTCAGGTTGTCATAACCGCTGTCTGCCATTTTCGGAATACACACAACATATGCATGGTTGACACAGCAAAAAGCATTCCATGTAACATTCATAGCTCACAGCATTGCTCAAGCACTAACTCAGTAGCTCGGTAAACGAAACTCTTAGTATCTTTCTTTCCTTCTTTTCTCTAATCATGTTTTGCCTCACAGCGTCAGGATAAGAAAAGATTTCAAGAACTGACTTTTGTGTGCATTTCATAAACAGTGTTTTTTTGTCGCATCTGTTATTTCTGAGGTCTACTCTTATTATACGCACACTAAAACCACATTTTCATGTACTGAATTTTATAATATAAATTTTAATGGATGGTGCTCTAATGAAATCTACTTTTCTTCCTTTCGTTGGCTTGAAATATTGTCTATATATTCAACGTTGTCTTTTGTATAAACTTTACTGTCTTTTGTAGCTCACACTGAGGTTCCTGCAGTTTTTATTGAAATCTATTTGTACTTTTTAAGTTAAGCACTAGAACAATATTTCATACCTCAGAATGTGCAATGTTGAAAGTTCAATTTTATAAATAATACATCTACTGTATTCTTCATAGAATTGTTATTGGTTACTAAACTGACGTCATTGCACTCGGGCAGACCCATAGGTGCTCAGTCTCCCTCAACAGATATCGAAGAGTATGCATACTGATGGTTCATGTGGCTCGCTGATTAAACATACCTCTCACTCTGCCTCTCAGGCATCCAGTTCGACTTGAACAACGGGTAACTCCAAACTGCCTAAATCGCTTGATCGATTCAACATCGATTTTAGTGTCCTCATCCAAAAGACAGTTGCGAAGAGACCGAAGAATATCCCCCTTATCCATCTTCAACTCCCCAACTATCGATGCTGTTGATGCAAGCCTGTCCGCTCTCTCATTACCGTAAACACCCGCATGCCCGGGACAGTAAATCCACGTAAGCCGCTGGAGGTTAGAAACTTCTATAGACGACATCCACTCATACCGAAACCTGCCCTTCTGGATCTTGTGAAGCATCGACTGAGAGTCAGATACAACAACTGCCCCAGTAAATGAAGTCCCAGAGATCCAATGGAGGGCAGCAGTAACGCCTCAACCTCCATCCTCATACTAGAAGTAGTTGTTCTGTATGCCCCACTTCGCTCTGCAACAACCCTACCATGCGCATTAGCCAAGAAACCCCAGCTAGACTTCTCACCATGTTGAACCGACCCATCGGTATATACAACATCATCATCCCTTGCATTATCTTCTATCAGCTGCTTAACTGCGAGATCAGCCTTCATGTTGCCTCAATCTCTACATTCTCTTCCAAGAGTAATGATAACGTTGAGATAGTTGGTCATGCTACCATCTGTTGGGATCCATTCTTCCCCTTTTGGTAGGGTTACAACCGTAGTCACCTGGCCAATTGTTCTCTCAGCCTGGGCCATCTACGACATGCCACGCTTGATTATTGTGCCCTTAACATCATTAGTGTTCTTGTGTAGTGAATGTCTCTTATCCGCAGTAACCCGCATATATGCCTTAGTTTGGGCGATTGCATGACGGGAGCATTGTGACAGCAGGCCAAGCATATATCTCATCTTCACAATGTTGGCATCTCTAGTGCAGCCTAGGACTATATGCATACCTTCATTCTGAATCCTTCATTCAAAGAATTATAAATAAGTACCATCAAATTAATCTTGTGAAAAGTTTTCTTTCTACTTAGTATTTTGATTCGTGAGGTGGCTTATCGGAAAATTGCTACTACCAGAATAGTGTTCTTATTGTAAGGGTTAACGTATATTGTAAAACTGCCCTACATTTGACTTCATCACTTTAATACTGTTATCTATTTGATGTCTGAAACGTTTTTTTCTCAGGAATTTGTGTAACCTCTAAATGCATTTATTTTGTAATGTATACTAAAATAGACAGTAGGCTACACTAGCATTGCATTATCTGAACAAATATTGTGAGAAAGTGTATCAGCTCAGAAGGGCGAAGGTGGTTAAACTAACAACAGCACCTCTTATCTCCAAGAAAACAATAACAATACAAGAACTGAAGATTATAAGATCATTTGTAAAACAGTTGTACTACATTTAACATATAATATCACATATAAATACTTTAAATCTGATCTCTATTGTAAGGAGTGAAACAATATTTGAAAAGAGTCAGAAGTAATTCTGTTAAGAAACTGTATGTCTGTGTAATGAACAAAAGGGTTGGTTGAAGATGAGAAAATTTGTCAGTTTACAAGCCAGCAAATGTTGGTAAACAGATTTTCTTTCATTTATTGAGCCTGGTTAAAAGTGACAGTAACATTTAGTTAACTCATTCTGTACCATTAACTACTATAGTGACTTAAAAATGTGTGCCAATCACACCATTAGTCAGTACAGAGATGTGTGTTTACTTATAGCACTTTCGTTTGTACTAACTCTTCCAAACTTTTATCACAGCTAAAAAAAAAAGTAAAATAAACATATACATAAATAGTGTATAGGGTGGTATATGCCCGTGTTGTGCTGGGGCCCTCAAGGGAAGCAAAGAGTAGTACCACTGCGACCTACAAGGCATGTCCTAAGAGACGACTGATATAGGACCTAGGAAATCTACCCTAGTAAATAAAAAGCATCGCACAAATCTGATGTGCTGGCCTACTTGTAGGTGCATAACTGGCACAACGTACAATCGTTCTTAAGCTCAGATCACATACAAATCACACAGAATGGTTAACAAGTGGTTGATATGGAGCATTAGAAGAAGAAGAAAGAAGAACGCTCCATCAAACCACATCAAAGAAGAAGTATAGAGTGGTATATATAAATATAATACTTATCGCAAACAGCGTAGGAACAAAATCGTTGTGTAATTACAATTCTGATATGATAAAATAATTGCGGTCAGAATTCAGCAGCATTCATGGTATGGAAAGAGTTAACATATTTGCCTGATAACAGTTATTACTATTTGATACTGTTTAAATATAACATTAAATGTGCCAATATCTGAGACATGATTCAATACAGCTAGTTTTTATATCAACATTTTTGTTGTTAACTGACAAACTTTCTCATGCACTGAAACCAATGAACACCTAAATGTTATCAATGTTTAACAAGGAATTTGACAAGTGATAACTTTACATAACAGAACAGGATTTGTGAACTCAAAAAAACTTACTTGAAGGCAAATGCAACTAGAGCACATATAACAACTGTAGCATCTAAAATGTTCCACAAGTCTCGGATGTATGCCCCAGGATGGAGTAGAATACCAAGATCTACAATCTGATGGATGAAAGATCAACATATTAAAAATGATATATAAATTAGTTTTACTTTGGTAGTTAACCTCTTCTTCTTCGAATGCTCCATATTAACCACTTGTTAACCACTCTTTGTGATTTGTATGTGATCTGAGCCCAAGACTGATTGTACGTTGTGCCAGTTATGCACCTACAAGTAGGCCAGCACATCCAATTTCTGTGATGCTTTTTATTTACTAGGTTAGCTTCCCTAGGCCCCTACCTCAGTCGCCTCTTACAACATGCTTTGTAGGTCGAAGTGTTACTATTTTTTGCTCCTCTTGCTGGCTCCGGCAACACACAGGTGAGAGGTAATGAACTGATTCGCTACATAATTATGTTAACCCATTGCACAGAATTATTTTTTGGTCTAAAAAATGACGGATACATATATCATATTTGTTACAATAAATGTTACTATTTCAGATCATGTAATAATTGATCAGAAATAGTAACATTTCATTTTTATTAAAGTATAACTTATTGTATATCAAACTGAAGAGCAATGGATGAACTTTATAAATATGTTAACTTCATTGGCAAATATAATGCAGAGATTTCTCTAGAATTAAAAATACAAGCATGATTTTAAAAAAAACAATTAGAAATTGATGATGAAAACTGCCCTCCTAAAGTCTTCCAACTACAATATTTTGGCTAATAAACTCCAACTGCTTTTGTTTTCTAGGTAATCCATATATAAGTAAGTTACAACTGAAAAAATGATTACTAAACACAAGATATGTTGGTCACATACAGAATAGCGATATAAGTGTTAGTTAAAAATTCCATTGAAAAATTTTGAACGAAGTATATATGATATATTCAGACATCCACGTAGGCTGTAAAAATGACATAACCATGTCGAATATCTGAAGAAAATCTATTTCCTGTAGTAATTTAAGTCCAGTTAATATAATTTACAAGTTAACAAAATGACGATGTAGTTAGTGTCTAATATTAGATTTTTACGACAAAATGACTTGGTTCAGAGATACTAAAATATCTCACCACTCCAGACAAACTCTGTCTCTAGCAAGTTCTCCCACCTCCTCCAGCGTCATGTTCAAGGTTTCTTTGATATTTTGCTGCCGCTTTTATCTTGGTCATCACCTGCCTTGTATTCCAGAACCATGTTTTCCATTAAAATTCTCTCCAAACCACTGTGATGTTTAACGTGGCCAAAATATTTGATTTTCCAGAGAAAAAATACTAACTAACCTTGAGTACCAATTCAATGGTGAACACTCCTGTGAAGACATAGTCAAAGTAGTTGAGAATTTTATTCCGGTATGAGTTTTCAATAACAGGATCTTCTGCTGCCAGAGCCACTGAGCTGGCACAGATCACAATCATGATGAAGAGGTCAAAGTAGCGGAGATTAACCACAAAGTGACAGAAGCGACGCACACTGTGAAAAAAATTACACATTCAAAGTAGTATCAACTTGACAACATACACATATATTAATAATAATAATATTTGAATTTCTAGCAAAGTAATGTTATGTTATGTTATGTTATGCGATCGACGTCATGGCACATTGGGCATTCCCATTCGTGCTCTGTCCTCCGTTGCAGCAGCCATCCCAAAGTCCATTTGCTCACAGTACCCATGAGAAGTTGATTACTATATCTTCTCTCTCTACCACGAAACGACACTGTCTGGCATGTCCAAACTTAACACCTAATTCTCGAACTCGTTCCAGTGTCTAGCAAAGTAAATAAACGTATACAATTTCCTAACTCAATCTACATATATATATATATATATATATTTCTCTACACGTTATATGTTACATAGGGCATTCAAGTAATTTTTAATACTGCTCTTTCCTGGGCTCGCTCAATCTCTTCCATGGAATTGAGTCCGATATTTCTTGTCTTTCTCAGCAAAGTTCGTTTCGAGGTTTCCCTTCTTCGAATGCTCCATATGAACCATTTGTGATTTGTAGATGATATGAGCCTAATAGCGCTTATATGTTGTGCCAGTTATGCGCCTACAAGTAGGCCAACACATCCGATTTCTGCAACACTTTTTATTTACTAGGGTAGCTTCCCTAGACCGGATCAGACTTTGGGCTTGCTTGACCCTGCATTTCCAGACATCTTTCATTGCTTTATGACTGAATGTCGTTCACTCTTTATCGATCATTGTTGTAGCTACTCGATGCAGCATGTTTGTGATCTGCACCAAAGAGAATGCTCATGCTTTGCAATTTTACTGATTCTGTGAGGTTGTTCCGGTTTCTCTCTCGCCATCACGGCCCAGACCGATGTACCAGATCTCCCCATAAATTCTATTCATGTGGAAATCTGATTCATGCAGCCTTAGCATTGGTGTGTTTACGTCACATCTTCAGCGCCATTTGGAGCTCTGGTGCTTATCCTTCGGCGATGTGTCCGGTTTCAGCCAGCGTTTACTTGATTCACTCTTCGTTCTGTAGCCATTTAGTGTTTTTACGGTGTGGGGTAGCTAGTCCCACTTCCAAATGTCCTTAGTCACCTCTTATGACATGTGTGGCAGGTAACAGTGGTTCTGTTCTTTACACCCCAATTTGGGCCCTGGTAACCACTTGGACGATTTCGGTTTAAGAATATTCTCAACTGATCAAGGACGCTTATCATTTTGTCTCCACAAGACAATTTAAAGTGTCTCCTCTATATTTTCATAGCTAAGTATGCACAAACAAATGCATACATTCCTTGAATATATCTTAATGTGAAAATGCTCTAATTAAGTTGAGTTATGAGATTATCACATACAATCAATATAATGATAGACATAAGATATGAGAAGAAAAGCAGAGATAGATGATAAGATCGATAGAAGAACTGTCATATACCAAGAAGGGTTGTCAAGGGACTAGCTGTTGCATAATGCAAGGGATATTGGTTATCGAACTGACTTCTTAACACTCATAGACACACCTCTACAGCTTAGTGTTCACCAGCAGCTATCAAAGATGTTTTATTATTCATGTGGCTGACTGATTATATACACTCTAGTCTTCAAGTGTTCTGCGTGATACATTTCATTTCAAATTCCTACAGGAGCATTGCAGCAGCTTCATAAATTATTATGTAATCATCTATCAGTTTTATCGGTTCAAGAAAGAGAGGATGACCTAAGGAGATCCTGAAATGAACTTTGCTGAGAGAGGCAAGAAATATTGGTCTCAATTCCATGGAGGAGATTGAGTTGCCTAGTATAGAGTGGTATGGAGAAATTGCTTGCAGGCCCTATGTAACATGTAACGGTACGAATGGAATTATTATTATCTATCAGTTCTGACTGATGTCAATCTTTTGTCGAACCACGATGTCAGACCATCCAACATCTTCTCCTTCTGCCTTTCACAATAACTTCTTCCATGAATTTTCCCCTGTAATCACTAAATGTTCTAAATCTTCTCTTTGTAATATATGCCCAAATAGCTTTGTCTGATTCTTATTATTATGATAAGATTTGTTTGAGTGCAGGCCTGTTTTAAAACCTCATCATTTGTTTTCTTCGCTCTTCATGGAATTTCAGCATTTTTCTGTAAAAACACATCTGTGGCCCTCAGAGGTTTTTAGATCTATTTGTTTATTGTCCATGACTCGCATCTGTATGTTAGTATTGGTTCTATGTAGCACTGTATAACTCTCATTCTGATCTCAATTGACAATGACTTGCTGCATATAGTCCGTTTCTATTTTAAGTGAAGAGAAATATAAAAAGAAGAAAGAAAACTTACGGGTTTGTGGGATCAAAGATAAACATGGAACTATATGGCAGCATAGGCTTAGGTCCTGTCTGTCCATGGTTGTCATTCTGGCTTCCTGACCGAGGCTGCATGTCTGCTGTACCACTGCTGGTTGTACTGGCTGGAGAAGAAATTATATTGTTTTAAATATGTTTGGTGTTTCAATCTAGAACATCAAGTTTTGTCAGCTCACAAATACATTCATAGGAGTTTTTAAACTGACATCTGTCAATGGAAATTTCACAAAAGCAAGGTTAGAGGATTAATTAACACAAACACTGGGTTAGTGGGGGTATCTGTGGTTAAGTCCTTGCCATGCAATATGAAGGTTGTGGGTTCAAATTCAGACAGAACCATTCTGTTTATAAGTACATTTTTTCCAGAGACCCTAGGATTGTTGCCAGAGCTTTGGAGTTTGTGCAATACTCTTGGCAGGTGGCGTGCCATTTCTGCAGAGTGGGACTGAGCCATATGGGGTAAAACCCGGTGCAATGAAGTCAATCCTTTGGCTTTAAACCCTTTTAAACTGGTTTAGTCTGATGTATCGGCCTGTAGACCTTCTTCATGTCAGAACAATAGATACAGAGAAAGATAAATAACAATAAACACGTTACAGTGGATACAAAGCAAAAAGGCCATCTCTGCATTATTTATGAAGCGCACACAAAAGTCCATTCTAGAAAGCTTTTCTTATCCTGATTCTGTGAGGCAAAACAGGATTAGAGAAGCGCACACAAAAGTCAATTCTAGAAAGCTCTTTTTCTTCTTCTTTGCGTCGTTCTTTACGACCAATTTTAATCACTCTTTGTGATATGTTTGATCTTTGCCAAGAACGTGTATATGTTGCACATTGGTTTGGTAGGCTCCTAAACACATAGACTTCTACACGTTTAGGACACATGCATCCGATTTCAGCTAAGAAAAGCTCTTCTTATCCTGACGCTGTGAGGTAAAACAGGATTAGAGAAGCGTACACAAAAGTCAATTCTAGAAAGCTCTTCTTATCCTGACGCTGTGAGGCAAAACAGGATTAGAGAAAAGGAAGAAGAAGAAGAACTGTAAGTAGCTGAAAACATACACAGTAGTTCTGTCAACAGTTCAAAGATTTCCGCCATATCAGAAAATCTGATTATCCATTTTCATATCAGGGAATTAACTGTACTAAAAACTGAACACTGTGTGACAAAGTTGAGAAGAAAAGGGACAGAACTCGGTAGAATAATAAATGTATGAGGAGAATAGTTAAGTAGTATTGATCACGAAATGTAGTTGCTGGAAGAAAATACAAGAAATACTGGTAATTTTGTTTGACAAAAACACAATTATAAATTTGAGTAAACAATAGAGAGTTAATGACCGACCAGAAAAAGAGCAGGCCTATTAAATGACATGAATGTTTGAACTCTTTAAACTTTTAAATTTTGGACATAATAAAGTATATTTGGAATTGTAAAATTGATGGCCAGTTTGTGTTTTCAACCAATCTAGACATGTTCTAGATAGAATACATTGGAAGCCTCCCCCACTCAGCTATAGGGAAAAATGGTGAAAAACCCATAATTCCTGGGGTTTCGAAACAGCAACAGCAACAACAACGACAGATAGTACTGGGAAAATTCAAACATTAATAAGTGTTTAACTTGTATAATTCTATCTATATCCTTTTCATGTCCCGTTTGACGCATAAGGCTTTCACAAAAGATTTAAATTGTTGCCCGCCCGAGTGGTTACCGGGCCCAAATTTGGGGTGTAAAGAATAGAACCACTGTTACCTGCCACGCATGTCGTAAGAGGCGACTAAGGAGGTTTGACTGAAATCGGATGCCTGTGTCCTAAACGTGTAGAAGTCTATGCGTTTAGGGCCTACCAAACCAATGGGCAATGTATACACGTTCTTGGCAAAGACCAAGCATATAAAAAGAGTGATTAAAATTGGTCGTAAAGAACGAATGCAAAGAAGAATAAAAATAAGAAGAAATTGTTGCCGTTCTAGCCAACTTTCTACCAATTGTCTCCCATGTCAAACAACAAACAACTGAGTGTATCAGTGTGATTGTTAAATGGCCTATAGTGGCATAGCAGAAATGAGACACTGGTACATAACCAAACAATAATAACAAGACTTGTATGTAACCAATCACCAACCAATAATATAGACACGTGTAGCATATGCAATCAATTATAAATTTAAAAAAATTAATAAAATGTCCCATAGCTTTTTCATACCTTAGGGTATGACGTGATGGTCACTTCACACTTCTAGTGTCTAATGTGCAGGAGGGTCAACTCCTTTCCTTACATGTGGAAAGTCAAGTGCGAGATTGAACTTCTGTCCGAGTCGTTAGATGCTAATCCATCCCCTCCAATTACCAGCTAATAATAAATAGGCTTGTATGTAACCAATGACCAATCAATAATGCATAAGCATTGGCTTATTGACTTGGACACGAGAGTTGTGGGTTCAATAACACACTCGACATTCCACATATGAGGAAAACAATTGGCCATCCTAAGTCATGCACACTTGGGTCTAAAAATGTGAAATGAAATATACACTAAGATCTGAAAAGACTATACGAATTTAAAAAAAAGAAAAACAATATATGTAACCAATGACCAGCCAATAATAAATAGACACATGTAACCAATAGTCAACTAATTGAGATGTCACAAATAGTCAGCCAATAATAATGATATATGTAACAGATAAAAAAGCAATGGAAAACGTTATTGCATTGAAAATTTGGAAGTCAAAGGAGATTAACTCTTAACCATTGGCAGGTTTTTAAGGTTTTTTCTATATTTTTGATGCCCTGCTCTATATTTAGCAACCATACATGTTCTTTGCATTGAAAATAGGCATGTTATATATGGTTGGAAAGTTAATTGGATGGGCTATCAGGATATGTGGTTTTAACATAAGTGTGATGTAATTTATGATATCCGTGACCTACTTATGAAAAGTCTAAAAATACATTATTCTACAAATGACAAATGTTTTTACAGTCACAAAGAAGGAAAAACATAAGTATGACGAATATAATGAAATCTTTCATTACAGTCTTTTAAAGTCTTCATATTTGCAAAACATATTTGAATTTAAACATGTTTGGAAAATATGAAAGGCAGTAATCATGAAATTTATAATATTCAATATTTTCATATTGTAAAGAAAAAAGTCAATAAATATGGCCTTCAAGAGAAAATGATGCCGAATTGGTCTAGTAAGCACCCATAAAGAACTAACACTTATAGTAGCATACATAAACATTAAATAGGTATATAATTTCTAAACATTGCAAGTAAAAGATATTATTGAACAAAAATATGATTACGCAATGATATTTGATAAAGAAAATAATCAAGAAAAAAGTTATCGGGCATCTTGCAAACAGTCAAAGTGACACAGGCATAGAATGTTCATCTGACACAAGCATAGATATTTCAAGAATCACTGGTGTCTTCATCAGGACAGTAGTCTGTTATTAAAATCCATTTTATCACATATTTGGGGCTTTTTGGATGGAGCAATTTGGACGTTTCTACAAAATGGCAAGTGGAAAATGAGGTGTGCTCCAGTCAACGAGATTATACATCTAAAAAATATATAATTATTTTTTTATAATTTTTTATTAGATTATCATATCTTCTGCATTAGATAACATAAATTTTACCAACTTGAATGCAAAATAGATACAAAATTATGGCCACTTAAATAGGCATGTTGCATCGATCATAAATGATCGAAATCCCATTATCCCAATGGTTAAGGGTTAAAAAAACCCACAAAACTGAGAATCTTTCAATCAAATGTGAAGTCAGTGCTGTATTATGGCTCAGAAACATGGAGGACAACAAAAGAAATCACCAGAAAACTGCAGACCTTCATAAATGGATGTTTACGTAGAATAGAGAGACTGAGATGGTATGATACGGTTACAAACGAGGAACGCAGAGAAAGAACTAAGCAGATACCATTGGAGAAAGAGCTAAGGAAGAGACTCTGATGATGGACAACACATTGAGGAAGCATTGCAAGACAGGCACTGTTTTGGAACCCGCAGGAAAAGACGAGTAAGGGGAAAGCCTTAAAGTACATGGAGAATAGAGCTGGAGACACATTAAAAGTATAGGCAAAACAGAGAAAGAATTGGAAGGGATGGCAAGAGAGAGGAAGAGCTGGAAGAAGTTTGTTAAAGATCTGTGCTCTGTTGGGAGATGAAAGGTGAAGAAGAAGATATATAACCAGTACACAAACAATAACAAATAAAGACATGTAATAAATAATAAATAGACGTCTGTAACATATTTAACCAATAAAAAAACAATAATTTACAAAAAAAAACAATAATTTAAAAAAAAAAGAGTCAAATGAGCTGGCACCTACAAAAACTAAGGTTTGATATAAAACTTGAAAGATCCCGCTGTAAAAATTAAAAGCATTTCAATACATAATTGTGTAAGAGAAATGATATATGCCCATGCTGCCACCCTCCACCTGCTATGTTACCTCCTTGTCGTCTTCGAGATTTTCTTCTGGCTAGAACACACACACACACACATATATATATATATAAAAGTCAATGTACTTTCAGCTGCAGGTATTCAAGATGACAAGTTTATGCTATTGATGCGTTATTCTTATAATGGACAGTTAAATTTATCTTTCTGAGATTTGTATTATTTAAGCTGAATAGAATCAACATATATACAACCAGGGCATTCATATATGAGATTGGTCTCTTTCAGCTAGATTGCAGTGTCAGCTTCATCACTATCAGTATCATTATGAACCATCTCCACTTTTTTTTTTAGGGCCGTTAGGGATTTATTGTTTGACTGTATATGTTTATATGTGTATGTAATGTATATGTTAAGTCTGCTGTCCAAGAAGTCTGAATTTCTTCGCTTCTGTTGTATCCTTGACAAAGGTCTTTTGGGCGAAATGTCACAGTATGTTGTTTTTGTAAAACTACAGTACTTTGTTTTTACGTATTTCACCCTCTCCATATAGGTTTACCACAACTGTTTCCAGAAAATTGTTTTCTTGCCTAATGGTACACTTTGACACGGCAGTTGTCTGTCCATGGCTCAGTGTTTTCCTCTCAACTACATATCTGTCTTCCCCTTGCTAGGCTGCCTTAAACACCCCTACTAAAAAAATGTCTTCAACAAGTTCTAATGCTTCTAATATGACCAAACTTCTGTATTTTTTTTATTTCTGTGATAACTTCTCTTTGAATTCCTACTTGTTGCAGTACTTATTGATTCCTTTTTCTTTCCTTCCCCGATATTTGCCTAACTTTTCTGTATATTTACATTTTGAATTCAGTTTTCCATCTAATTCTTCATTGTCCACATTCCTATCCCATACAACAATGATGAGTATATGTAACACTTGAAGATTCTCATTTTCAAAGTGTTTGCTATATGATTGATTATTAATACTGCTATCAACAGAGACTCAATTAGACATACCTAGTGTAACCCTTTCTTGTTAACAAGCAGTTCAAAATATATGAAATATTTTATATGCAAGACAGATATGGGAAGATAAGGTTAGAGAATTGTAAACAGTTTAGCAAAACAACCAATACAGAAAAATGTTGTCAAAACACGTATCAATATATGGAACAACAGAAAAAATAAGAATAGTCACTTCAGATTGGCACCGCCTGTGTGGTGCTGGGGTCCGCAAGAAGGGAAGCAAAGAATAGTACCTACCACTACGATCTACAAGGCATGTTGTATGAGGCGATTGATGTAGGACCTAGAAAAGCTACCCTAGTAAATAAAAAATATCGCAGAAATCGGATGTGCTGGCCTACTTGTAGGTGCATAACTGGCACAACGTACAATCGCTCTTAGTCTCAGATCACATACAAATCACACAGAGTGGTTAACAAGTGGTCGATATGGAGCGCTCAAGAAGATTGGCATAAAATCCATCACCTTATTTGTTAAGTTGATAAAGTTCTTTCTTGCAATGAGGTAACATTATAATCTCAATGTTCTCTCTTGTCAGCTGCAGTCATTTTATGCAATCTCAGGTAATCCTTAGTTTTGCTAAGATATTTTCTCAATTTCTGCCTCTACATGACTGTTCCGTTATCAATTGTTGTGTCATCATTGAGTAACCAGTATGTCTTCATGTGCTTTTGAATATAATTGTTACAGGAGGGTCTTCTTTATACCATGGGCAGAGAAGAAAACAAATAGATCTATCCAGAAAGAACTCAAAATCAAAGAAAACAGACTGATGATACAAAAAAGAATTCGAAAATTGGAAGTTTTGGACATATAAAAAGACATGAAGGGCTGGAGAAGACCAGTATAAAGAAGGAGGAGACATCTTAGCAAAGAGAAGAAGAGGAAGACCACAGAGAAGTTGGATTCAGGATCTGACTGATGATTTGAACATGACAGAAGAAGAGTAGGGACATCTGGCTAATGAGAGAGAAATTTTGAAGGACTGTTAGGGTGGCAAAGTTCTTCTCATGAGAAAAAATTTGATGATGAATGATGCCTTGGAAGTGCTTTATAATCCAGTTTGTCAAATCTGTCCTTGCAACAATGCCTATCATGGACAAGGAGTCTAGATAAAGGTGAAAATTTGGAAGTGTGGGGTCACTATGATTACTATGACATCATGCAATTTAATTTGGACCTTCAGGAAAATAAACTGATTGTCAGACACAATAACTGCACTGGCAAACACTTGATGACTGTAACAACAGTCTGTCTTCCTTCTGATACTGGAGATTTTTGTTCTATAATCTACAGCATATAATCTGTAGATTATAATCTCCACTCTGTGATGACTTTGTCTACAGCAAAAACCAAGAAATATCAACCCAGATTCTCACAATGTAAAAAGAAATAAATCTGTTTAGGCCTAATCTTTCTTGCAGTTATCAAGGTATCTTTACTTTCTGCAATATTATCTACATTCCCGGTCTAAGGCAATTTTGATAGTTAAAATCTCATTAGTCTTGATCCATGTTTTTTTCTTTTGGTTTATAGTTTTGAATGTGCCTGAGTGAATAGATTTTATATATGGTAAATAAGCATATGAGAAAGTAGGAATATAGTATTTTAAAAATTAATAAAAATTCATATTAGGGGATTCGGTAGTGTGGGGATCAAGAAGCTATTTTCGTTGTTTTTATATGAATGTAATTTGTGTATAACCATTTTGAAAGATTATGACATAGAAGAGTAGAAAAATAAGTAAAAAGGATGTCAAGGTTGCCATGGAAACAATACAGAATGGCCACCAAAAATAAAGTTTCAAATCCCTAAGGCTCTGAATCTAATGAATGTAAATGAATTCTGTTTTCACTCTAAGTGCAATTGTAATATCTAAAATATTACACTTGCTTATTTAAGATATATTAAATATTACATTTTTCTACATTTTTGGGTAAAAATGCCCTCCAAATTCGTAAAAGCTGTTTTTGGGGTGAGTTTACCCAAAAATTCATAAAAATGTAATATTTAATATATCCTAAAAAGCATGTGTAATATTTTTTATTTTACAATTGCTCACCTTAGAGTGAAAACAGAATTCATTTATATTCATTACATTCAGAACTTTAGGGATTTGAAATTTTGTGTTTGGCAGCAATTTGTTATTGTTTCCATGGCAATGCTTTGACATATTTTTGAAAACTAAACTTTTCTACTCTTTTAAGTCATAATATCTCAAAATTGTAATACAAATTCTACATTAATATGAAAGCAACGAAAAAGTTTCCAGACCAGAGTCCCCCCTTAGAGGTATAAAGAATGCCACAATATCTCACCTGTATCTGACAAGTCATCCTCTGTGCTCTTTGTCAGCGGCATCGTCACTGATGAGGTCTTGGTACCAGTATCAGCATTGTCTACAGTGATCTTCTTGTCTCGGTTGTCCTTGAGGTTGTTCTGGCTGAGGTTGATGTCAACCCGATTACCCGCACTGAAATTGATGCTGTTGGTTAGACAAATGTTGGTTGTTGTCAAAGTTTGAGGGTCTCAGGACGAACAGTAAGCTAGAAGATCCACTCTACCGCACAAGCATGCAGGACCCTCCTGATTTGATGTTTCTACAAGTAAGCACTCTTCTCTCTCTCTCTCTATCTTATTCATGTTCCCAATGGAAAAATAGGACTGCAACTTACCACTAACAGTTCTATTAACAATTCAATTCAGCAGTCGCAACACTTAGTGGACCAAGTGCAATACTATCTAATGCTGACTGGTGGCGGATGCGAAATGACCGAGTGCCACCTCAAGCAGCACAAGAGTAGTCAATTAAATGACTGTAGTAAATTTATATTCCAGTCCAACTTAACAAAATGTAACCTAAGGTCAGTGGTCATTTCTGGCTTCACATGTGGACATAGCAGTTATTAATTTTAGATTAGAAAGCTGTGATAAAGTATGCAAAAACTGTAACAGCTGATCTTTGTTTCCACAACACAATTTTGACTGGAAATAATGGTTTCATCTTATTTTAAATAAATACTATAAACTCTTATAAAAATATTATTTATACACAGATATTGATGCCAGTTTTCTGGATTGTGTAAATTTGGATGTAGTATGAACAGAAACATGTTTTAGAAAAAACTGGCTGGTAAAAACACGTTTATTGACCTGGTCCACTAAATGTTAATAGAACAAAGTGCTGAAATTTTCATAACATTATGCTAGCTTTTCATTACATAATCTGTAACAAAATTAATTTGATAGATTTGGGTTGTTAGACCTCTTCTTCATCTTTCAACTACCAACAGAGCACAGGTCTTCAACAAACTTCCTCCAGCTTTTCCTCTCTCTTACCATCCCTTCCAATTCTTTCCACATCTTGTCTATCTTTTTAATATCATTCTCCAGTTCTCTTCTCCTGGTATTTGTAGGCCTTCCTCTACTCTTTCTCTGTGGGTTCCAAAACATTTCCTGTCTTGCAATGCTTCCGGTCAGTCTTCTCAGTGGGTGTCCTATCCATCGCCAGTGTCTCTTCCTTATCTCTTTTTCCACTGGTATCTGCTTAGTTCTTTCTCTGAGTTTATCATTTATAATCTTAACATATAATCTCAGGCCCTCTATTCTGTGTAAACATTCATTTACGAATGTCTATAGTTTTCTGGTGGTTTCTTTTGTTGCTCTCCATGTTTCTGAGCCATACAACAGCATTGACTTCACATTTGATTTAAAGGTTCTCAGCTTTGTGTTTGTTTTGATCTGCTTTGACTTCCATAAATTACTCAATACAATAAAGTTTCTTCTTGATTTTTGTATTCTTATCTTGACATCTTTGTTTGTTCCTCCTTCTGTGTCTATGTTATTACCAAGGTATGTGTATGATTCTACATCTTGTAGGGCTGTTTTCTCCAGCATAATCTGGTTTACATTAACTGCATTTATTCTCATGACCGTAGTCTTTTCCCTGTGTATTTTCAAACCTAGCTGCTGTGACTTATTATTTAGAATTTGCTAGCCCTGACTTAATCCATAATAACCTGGGAGAATATTGTCTAATGGGACACAAATTGGTACAGATAGGTTCCGTGTAAGATTGTAAGAACATAGAACCTCACTTTAAAGTACCACTGAGTTATACTGTAAATGACAGAAATGATGTGAGATTAGTCAGATCTGATTAGTTATAACTTCTGGGCCTGTTAGAGGTGACTCATACAACAAGGAAGGACTAAAAGTAAAGGAAAATTTTCAGAGGTTTGGAGTTACCCGTTGTACAAGTAGAACTGGATGCTTGAGGGGCAGAGTAAGGAGTGTATTTAGCCAGCGAGCCATAAACCATCAGTTTGCATACCCTTTGACATCTGTTGGGGTAGATTGAGCACCTATGGATCTACCAGGAGTACAATGATGTCAGCTTAGTAACCAATAACACTGTACCAGCAGGAATGGAACCTGATAAGCAGTAGGGTGTGCATGTGTGTAGTTAACCAATGAGCCATTGGAACCATTAGCCTGCATATCCTTCAACATCTGTTTGCAAAAACTTAGCACCTATGGGTCTGCTGGGATTACTATGATCTCGGCTCAGTAACCAATAACATAGAGTACATAGAAGAACCCCTCTAGTTACAATGAAAGAAATTACCAATGGTGTCTTATTTGCACTTTAGACACTCAATTATCTAGTGCAGTGATTTTTGAACTTTTATTCCCCTGTCTGATGGCTTATGCAAGGTTGGCATCTCATAACTACTCTCATGTTTTCATACTCAGAGTGTGATTCGTAAAGTCAAAACAGGAACGGTGAGATGAAACTGGGTGGAGGCACTGGTACAGATGGGGATCAGAGAAATCCCCTTCATTTTTGTCCCTGGGCATGCAGGAGTAATGAACAAGCTGATAGATTGGCTGATATGGAAGGCAAGGGAGATCAAAACAAACACAAAACTGAGAATTTTCCAGTCAAATGTGAAGTCAGTGCTGTTCTATGGCTCGGAAACATGGAAGACCACAAAGGAAACTTATCAGAAAACTGCAGACCTTCGTAAATGGATGTTTACGTAGGATAGAGGGATTGAGATGGTATGATAAGATTACAAACGAGGAACTCAGGAGAGAACAAAGCAGATACCAGTGGAGAGAGAGCTCAGGAAGAGACGCTGGCGATGGATAGGACATACATTGAGAAGAATGACCGGAAGCATCGCAAGACAGTCATTGTTTTGGAACCCGCAGGGAAAGAGGAGTAGGGAAGGCCTAGGCAGACCTGGAGAAGAGAGCTGGAGGCGGATATAAAGAGGATAGGCAAAACATGGAAAGAATTGGAAGGGATGGCAAGAGAGAGGAAGAGATGGAAGAAGTTTGTTGAAGACCTGTGCTCCGATGGGAGTTGAAAGGTGATGATGATGATGATGATAGATTGGCTGGCATGACTACAATATCAGAGGGAGCAGCAATGGACTGAAATGACATTCTTAACGTACTGATAGATTCTTTCCAAACAGAGTGTCAGGGTTGTGAATTACAATCGCCAACCAGATTGAGAGAGACAGGTGTTGACATTGGTACAGCCCGACAAGAACGACATACCAAATATGCAAAAAGACTGATTAATCAACATTGAACTGGCGTGCTGGGTTGCTGGACGCTGCTGGATTTGTAGAGAAGGGGATCGGGACACATATGGACATGTCTGGAGTGATGCGATGATAGTCCTCATATAACTGATAACATTTGCAACACTTAATTGTATAAAATGTTAGTTGCTTACTGTGGTATATCTGTTGTAATGCTGCAGTAAAATAAAAACTTAAAAACGTGATGTCAAAACAAAGACGTTAAGATCCACTGATCTATGTAACTTGCACACACACACACACACACACAACGTTCAACACTATACTAGACTGCAACAACGAACAACAACTCACTAGTTAAAATTTGTTGTCTTATTCTCCTCATTATTCTGTGGTGATGGTGGGCAGATGTTTACAAGTGGGGGTCTTCCTTGAGCTGCAAACTGTTCTGCCATTTCTTTCTCCATTTCCAAGCGACGCTGATGAGAATATGGGCAAACATTTACATTTATTTAACAACATCATCACGGATATAGACCATTTTAAAACCCATTTACATTACACCATATACTTTGATATATATATATATATATATATATATATATATATATATATATATATATATATATATATATATATGTATTTTCAGTTGCAATATTGTATCAATCTTGCACAAATATGCCAGAGAGAGTTGGAATTTCCTTGCAAAATAATGAACTCTTTCACTCCATAACAATTGTTACATTTGGATGCTAGCATATTGCAATATGTACTGAATTAGCCAGTATATCAGCTTTAAAACATATTGAAAAATAACAATTGGGCAACCCATCAAAATTGTCCAGGCATGCATCACAAAGAGGTCAACAAACTACGTGATGAAAAACGTAATGTCTACTGAGACAAAAAGGCCAATGCTGTGGCCTCTCAATTTTCTCTTGCCTGTTTATTTATTGTCTAAGATTCACTTCCACATTTCAGTTTTGGATATATATATAGCACTGAAAAGACTTCCTTTTCTCATCTCAATAGACAAGAATTGTGTGCACATTGTGAAGTAGATTACAGTAAACTGATACAAAATATATCTTCTCTTCAAAGACATAGCTACTAAAAATGGTAAGATGCATAAATACTATGTAGCTACTAACTATGTAAAACACATTGAGACACTGTATCTACTAGCTATGCAAGAAACATGAAGACATTGTATTTAATAGCTATGCAAGATATATGTGCTTTTGGATATAAGTGTTACAGAAGAGTCCTCCATATATCATGGGCAGAGAAGAGAACTATAGTTATATGACTATAGAACTACGAGTATAAAGAACAAATAGATCTATCACTCAAAATCAAACAAAACTGGCTGATGTTACAAAAAAAATTGAGAAAAATTGAGGTAATTTTGATCCATAAAGAGACGCAAAAGGCTGGAGAAGACCATCATGAAAGGAGTAATCCTGGTGAGGAGGAGAAGAGGAAGACCAAGGAGATGATGGATTCATGATGCAACTGATGGTTTGAACATGACAGCTGCAGAGGTGGGACATATGGCTTATCAGAGAGAAATTTAAAGGACTGTTAGTATGGCAAAGTTCTTTTCAGGACAAGCTACTTGATGATGATGATGATGGAAGACATGTGAAGACATTGTAGCTACTAACTATGAAAGATACATATAGACATTGTAGCTACTAGCTATAGAAGATACAATATAGACATTGTAATTTACTAGCTATAGAAGGGATACTGTAAAGACATTGTAACTACTAACTATGAAGGTACATATAGACATTGTAGCTGCTAACTATGAAGATACATATGAATAATTTGTAGCTACTAGCTATAGAAATACATATAGACATTGTAGCTACTAACTATGAATACATATAGACATTGTAGCTACTAGCTATGAAAGATACATATAGACATTGTAGCTACTAACTATGAAGATACATACAGACATTGTAGCTACTGTATAAAGATACATATGGACTATAACTACTATAGAAGATACATATAGACATTGTGGCTACTAACTGAAAGATACATATAGACATTGTAGTTACTAACTATGAAAGATACATATAGACACTGTAGCTACTAACTATCAAATGCATATACATGTATAGACGACTTTATAACTGCTAACATGAGATAACATATAGACATTGTGGCTACTAACTATAGAAGATATATGTAGACACAATGTATCTGCTATGAAAGATACATATAGACACTATTAGCTACTAACTATGAAAAGATACCCATATAGACATTGTAACTATAGCTATGAAAGATATAGAAATGAACATTGTAGCTACTATGAAGATACCCATACTAGACAAACCCAGAGTTACTAATATGAAGATACATATAGACATGTGGCTACTAACTATGAAATATCTACATATAGACATTGTAGCTACTAACTATGAAAATACATATAAACACTGTAGCTACTATGAAGATACATATAGACATTGTAACTACTAACTATGAAAGATAGATATAGACATTGTAGCTACTAACTATGAAAGATACATATAGACATTGTAGTTACTAACTATGAAAGATACATATAGGCATTGGCTACCTATAACTATTAGAAGATACACTATAGACACTGTAGCTACTAGCTATGAAAGATACATATAGACACTGTAGCTACTAACTATGAAGATACACATATAGACATTGTAGCCTACTATGAATATATATGATAATTGTAACTACTAACCATGAAGATACATATAGACACTGTAACTACTAACTATAAGAAAGATACATATGGCTTAATTGTAACTACTAACTATGAAGATACATATGAACATTATAGCTACTAACTATGAAGATATATATAGACATTGTGGCTACTATAGAAGATACATATAGACATTGTAGTTACTAACATGAAAGATACATATAACCACTGTAGCTATAACTATGAAATATACATATAACATTGTAGCTACTAACTATAGAAGATATATATAGACATTGTAGCTACTATGAAGAAGATACATATAGACATTTATGGCTACTAACTATGAAAGATACATATAGACATTGTAGCTACTAACTATGAAAGATATATATAGACATTGTAGCTCTTCTGAAGATACACATATAGATTGTGTGCTTTGCTAACTGTGAGATATATATTACTGTGGCTACTAATATGAAAGATACATATAGACATTGTAGCTACTAACTATGAAGATATATATAGACATTGTAGCTACTATGAAAGATACATATAGACATTGTAGTTACTAACTATGAAAGATACATATAGACATTGTAGTTACTAACTATGAAAGATACATATAGACATTGTAGCTACTAACTATGAAGATACATATAGACATTGTAGCTACTAACTATGAAAAGATACATATGAACATTGTAATGCTATTCTGAAGATATATATAGATGTAGCTACTATGGAAGATGCATATAGACATGTAGCTACCTACTAATATGAAGATACATATAGCCACTGTGGCTACTAACTATGAAGATACATATGAACACTGTAATACTAACTATAAGAATATACATATAGACATTGTAGCTACTATGAAGGAACACATATGAACATTGTGGCTACTAACTATGAAGATACATATAGACATTGTAGCTGCTAACTATGAAGATACATATAGACATTGTAGCTACTAACTATGAAAGATACATATAGACACTGTAGCTACTATGAAAGATACATATAGACATTATAGCTACTAACTATGAAAGATACATATAGACATTGTGGCATAACTATAGAAAGATACACATAGACACTGTAGCTACTAACTATGAAGATACATATAGACATTGTAACTCTTTAATATGAAGATACATATAGACATTGTGGCTACTAACTATGAAGATACATATGGACATTGTAGCTACTAACTATAAAGATACATATAGACATTGTAGCTACTAACTATGAAAGATACATATAGACATTGTAGCTGCTATGAAAGATACATATAGACACTGTAGCTACTAACTATGAAATATACATATAGACATTGTAGCTACTATGAAAGATACATATAGACACTGTAGCTACTAACTATGAAAGATACATATAGTATTGTGCTCACTGAAGATACAACATATAGACATTGTAACTACTAACTATGAAAGATACATATAGACATTGTAGCTACTAACTATGAAAGATACATATAGACATTGTAGCTACTAACTATGAAAGATATATATAGACCCATTTATATTCCTAACTCTTGAGAAGTATACATATGAACATTGTAGCTACTATGAAAGGAATACATATAGACATTGTGGCTACTAACTATGAAAGATACATATAGACATTGTAGCTACTAACTATGAAGATACATATAGACATTGTAACTACTAACTATGAAAGATATATATAGACATTGTAGCTACTAACTATGAAAGATACATATAGACACTGGCAATACTAACTATGAAAGATACATATAGACATTGTAGCTACTAACTATGAAAGATATATATAGACGTTATGTATTACTAACTATAAGAATATACCATATAGACATTCTTATTCTCTGAAGTCTGCATATAGACATTAATACTAACTCTGATTATATGTTATTTAGCTCCACTAACTACAGAAGATATCATATATAGACATTGTAACTACTAACTGCAAAATATACATATAGACATTGTAGCTACTATGATTGCATGCGGGCATGTAGCTACTAACTTCATGGAAAAGATACTACATATAGACATTGTAGCTACTAACTATAGAAAGATACATATAGACATTGTAACTACTAACCATGGAAGATATATAGACGTGTAGCTACTAACTATGGAAAGATACATATAGACACTGTAGCTACTAACTTTGTGAAAAGATACATATAGACATTGTAGCTACTAACTATGAAAGATACATATAGACATTAGCAGCTACTAACTATGAAATATACATATAGACATTGTAACTACTAACTATGAAAGATATATATAGACATTGTAGCTACTAACTATGAAAGATACATATAGACATTGTAGCTACTAACTATGAAAGATATATAGACATTGTAGCTACTAACTATAGAAAGATACATATAGACATTGTAGCTACTAACTATGAAAGATACATATAGACATTGTAGCTACTAACTATGAAGATATATATAGACATTGTATCTGCTATGAAAGATACATATAGACACTGTAGCTACTAACATGAGAAGATACATATAAGACATTGTAACTACTAACTATAGAAGATACATATAGACATTGTAGCTGCTGTGAAGATACATATAGACATTGTAGCTACTAACTATGAAAGATACATATGAACGTATGCTGCTATGAAAGATACATACCAGGCCATATTGGCTACTAACATGAAATATGCATATAGACATTGTAGCTACTGGCAAAAGGAATACATATAGACATTGTAGCTGCTAATATGAAGATACATATAGACATTGTGGCTGCCTTTATATATATAGAAGATACATACTTGGTGTGGCTACTAACTGTAAATATACATATAGACATTGTAGCTACTATGGAAGATACATATAGACATTGTAGCTACTAACTATGAAAGATACATATAGACAAATTTCTTTTGGCTCACACTTCAGAAATATATGGAATGATTCATATACTAACTATGAAAGATATATATAGACATTGTAGCTACTTTATAGAGATACATATAGACACTGTAGCTACTAACTATGAAGATACATATAGACATTGCAGCTACTAACTATGAAGATATATATAGACATTGTAACTACTAACTATGAAATATACATATAGACATTGTAGCTACTATGAAGGTATATCAAGACATTGTGACTCTTTATTTATGAAGATACATATAGACATTGTAGCTACTAACTATGAACAGTACATATAGACATTGTAGCTACTAACTATGAAAAGATATATATAGACATTGTAACTACTAACTATAAAAGAATATACATATAGACATTGTAGCTACTATGAAGATACATATAGACATTGTAGCTACTAACTATGAAAGATACATATAGACATTGTAGCTACTAACTATGAAGATACATATAGACATTATAACTACTAACTATGAAGATATATATAGACATTGTAGCTACTAACTATGAAGATACATATAGACACTGTGGCTACTAACTATGAAGATACATATAGACATTGTAGCTACTAACTATGAAAGATACATATAGACATTGTAGCTACTAACTATGAAATATACATATAGACATTGTAACTACTAACTATGAAAGATATATATAGACATTGTAGCTACCAACATGAAAGATACATATAGACATTGTAGCTACTAACTGAAAGATATGCTCTATAGACGTTTGTAGCTGCTAACTATGAGATACACATATAAGACATTGTGGCTACTAACTATGAAAGTCACATATAGGACATTGGCTACTAGCATGAAGATATGCAGACACATTTGGCTACCTACTTCTAGAGAATCACATATAGACCATGTGTTTACCACCTAACTATGAAAGATACATATAGACATTGTAGCTACTAACTATGAAAGATACATATAGACACTGTAGCTACTATGAAGATACAATATAGACATTATAGCTACTAACTATAGAAGATACATATAGACATTGTAGCTACTAACTATGAAAGATACACATAGACACTGTGGCTGCTAACTGCTGAGAGGAAGACCTACATATAGACATTGTAACTACTAACTATGAAGATACGATATAGACATTGTGGCTACCACTAACTGCCAAGAAGATACATATGGACATTTGGCTACTAATATGAAGATACATATGAACATTGCTTGGCTACTAACTATGAAGAAGATACATATTATAGACATACATTTACAGCTGCTATGAAGATACATATATAGACACTGTAGCTACTAACTGTAAAATATACATATAGACATTGTAGCTACTATGAAGATACATATGGACACTGTAGCACTACTAACTATGAAGATACATATAGACATTGTAGCTACTATGATACAACAATATAGACATTGTGGCTACTAACTATGAAGATACATATGATTTGTGGCTACTAACTATAAGAAGATACATGAACTGTTGGCTACTGGCTTTATGAAGAAGATATATATGAACATTGTAACTACTAACTATAAATATACATATGAACATTATAGCTACTATGAAGATACATATATAGACATTGTAGCTACTAACTAACAGAAGATGCATATGAATATTTGTGGCTACTAACTGAAGATACGTATGAACATTGTAACTACTAACTATGAAGATATGAACTGTTGTGGCTACTAACTATGAAAGATACATATAGACACTGTAGCTACTAACTATGAAGAATTGTATAGACATTGTAGCTACTAACTACAAAGATATATATAGACATTGTAACTACTAACTATGAAATATACATATAGACAGTTTCTATGAAGATACATATAGACAATTGTGGCTACATGCAGAAAGTACATATAGACATTGTAGCTACTAACTATAGAAGATATATATAGACATTGTAACTACTAACTATGAAATATACATATAGACATTGTAGCTACTATGAAGGAATACATATTACATGAATATTGTAGCTACTAACTGAAAGATACATATAGACATTGTAGCTACTAACTATGAAAGATACATATAGACATTGTAACTACTAACTATGAAAGATATATATAGACATTGTAGCTACTAACTATGAAATACCCATATAGACATGTGGCTACTAACTATGAAGATACATATAGACATTGTAGCTACTAACTATGAAAGATACATATAGACATTGTAGCTACTAACTATGAAATATACATATAGACATTGTATCTACTAACTATGAAAGATATATATAGACATTGTAGCTACTAACTATGAAAGATACATATAGACATTGTAGCTACTAACTATGAAAGATATATATAGACATTGTAGCTACTAACTATGAAAGATACATATAGACAGTGTAGCTACTAACTATGAAAGATACATATAGACTTGTGGCTACTAACTGAAGATATATATAGACATTGTATCTGCTATGAAGATACATATATGACATGTATTTACTAACTAGAGAGATACATATAGACATTGTAACTACATAACTATGAAGATACATATAGACATTGTAGCTGTGAAAGATACATATAGACATTGTAGCTACTAACTGAAGATACATATAGACATTGTAGCTGCTATGAAGATCTTTTATATAGACACTGTGGCTACTAACTATAAAATATGCATATAGACATTGTAGCTACTGGCAAAGATACATATAGACATTGTAGCTGCTAATATAGAAGATACATATAGACGTGTGGCTGCTAACTATAAAGATACATATAGACACTGTAGCTACTAACTATAAGAAATATACATATAGACATTGTAGCTACTATGAAGATACATATGAACATTGTAGCTACTAACTATGGAAGATACATATGAACATTGTAGCTACTAACTATGAAGATACATATAGACATTGTAACTACTAACTGTAGAAGATATATATAGACATTGTAATACTAACTATGAAGATACATATAGACACTGTAGCTACTAACTATGAAGATACATATAGACATTGTGGCTACTAAGAACTTCTATGGAAAATATATATAGACATTGTAACTGCTAACTATTGATATACATCATAGACATTGTATTTACTATGAAGATACATATGACATTGTAGCTACTATTTATGAAGATACATATAGACATTGTAGCTACTAACTATAGGTGATACATATAGACATTGTGGCTACTAGCTACAAGATATATATAGACATTGTAACTACTAACTATGGAGAATATACATATAGACATTGTAGCTACTATGAAGATACATATAGACATTGTAGCTACTAACTATGAGAAAGATACCTATAGACAGCTACTAACTATGAAAGATACATATGAACATTGTAACTACTAACTATGAAAGATATATATAGACATTGTAGCTACTAACTATGAAAGATACATATGAACACACTGTAGCTACTAACTATGAAAGATACATATAGACATTGTAGCTACTAACTATGAAGATACATATAGACATTGTAGCTACTAACTATAGAGCTCATACATATAGACATTGTAACTACTAACTATGAAGATATATATAGACATTGTAGATACTAACTATGAAAGATACATATAGACATTGTAGCTACTAACTATGAAGATATATATATAGACATTGTGTACTAACTATTAGAATACATATAGACATTGTAGCTACTAACATGAAGATACATATAGACATTGTAGCTACTAACTATGAAAGATATATATAGACATTGTATCTGCTATGAAAGATACATATAGACACTGTAGCTACTAACTATGAAAGATACATATAGACATTATAACTACTAACTGAAAGATACATATAGACATTGTAGCTGCTGTGAAGATACATATGAACATTGTGGCTACTAACTATGAAGATACATATAGACATTGTAGCTGCTATGAAGATACATATAGACACTGTAGCTACTAACTATGGAAATATGCATATAGACAGTGACAGCTATGGCAAAGATACATATAGACATTGTGGCTGCTAACTGAAAGATACATATAGACATTGTAGCTGCTAACTATGAAGATACATATGAACACTGTAGCTACTAACTATGAAGATACATATAGACACTGTAGCTACTATGAAGATACATATGAACATTGTAGCTACTAACTATGAAGATACATATAGACATTGTAGCTACTAACTATGAAAGATACACATAGACACTGTAGCTACTATGAAAGATACATATAGACATTGTAGCTACTAACTATAGATACATGATGGACATTGTAGCTACTAACTATGAGAAAGATACATATAGACACTGTAGCTACTAACTATAGAAAGATACATATAGACATTGTAGCTACTACAAGATACAACATATAGACATTGTAGCTACCTAGCTATGAAGATATATATAGACATTGTAACTACTAACTATAAAATATACATATAGACAGCTACTATGAAGGAACATATAGACATTGTAGCTACTAACTATGAAGATACATATAGACATTGTAGCTACTAACTATGAAAGATACATATAGACATTGTAACTACTAACTATGAAGATATATATGAACATTGTAGCTACTAACTATAGAAGATACATATAGACATTGTAGCTACTAACTATGAAGATACATATAGACATTGTAGCTACTAACTATGAAAGATATATATAGACATTGTAACTACTAACTATAGAATATACATATAGACATTGTAGCTACTATGAAAGATACCTTATATAGACATTGTGGCTACTAACTATGAAAGATACATATAGACACATTGTAGCTACTAACTATAATATAGACATTGTAGCTACTAACTATGAAGATATATATAGACATTGTGGCTACTATGAAGATACATATATATACATTGTAGCTACTAACTATGGAAAATTATATAGCATGCAGCTACTAACTATGAAGATACATATAGACACTGTAGCTACTAACTATGAAAATACATATAGACATTGTGCTTCTGTAGAAGATACATATGAACATGGTGCTATAACTATGAAAGATACATATAGACATTGTGGCTGCTAACTATGAAAGATGCAATATAGACATTGTGGCTACTAACTATGAAAGATACATATAAGACACTGTAGCTACTATGAAGATACATATAGACATTATAGCCATAACTATGAAGATACATATAGACATTACATTTCTAACTATGAAGATACACATAGACACTGTAGCTACTATGAAGAAGATACTACATATGAACATTGTAGCTACTAACTGAAAGATACATATGGACATTGTAGCTACTAACTATGAAAGATACATATAGACATTGTAGCTACTAACTATGAGAAGATACATATAGACATTGTAGCTGCTATGAAGATACACTATAGACACTAACATTTCTAACTGTAGAGAATGTCATATAGACATTGTGGCTACTATGAAGATACATATGAACATTTGTGGCTGCTAACTGTGATCACATATGGTGCACTGCTGACTGCTAACTGTGAAGATACACATATAGACATTGTAGCTACTATGAAGATACAAGCATGTGACATTGCTTGTACCTTTATGAAAGATGCAACTATAGACATTGTAGCTACTAACTATAGAAAAAGATACATATAGACATTGTAGCTACTAACTATGAAGAATCTTATGAACCCATTGTAACTACTAACTGAAATATACATATAGACATTTGTGCTATAGAAGATGCATATAGACATTGTGGCTACTAACTATGAAAAGATACATATAGACATTGTAGCTATAACTATGAAAGTACATACATGGAATAACAACAACATAACTATGAAATCTTTCTGTAGACATTGGCTACACAACTGGAAAGACACATATAGACACTGTAGCTACTAACTATGAAATTATGTGGACATTGTAGCTACTAACTATGGAAAGATATATATAGACATTGTAACTACTAACTATGAAATATACATATAGACATTGTAGCTACTATGAAAGATACATATAGACATTGTAGCTACCTAACTGAAAGATACATATAGACATTGTAGCTACTAACTATGAAAGATACATATGAACATTGTGGCTACTAACTATGAGATATATATGAACAGTGTAACTACTAACTGTGATATACATATGAACATTGTAGCTACTATGAAGATACATATAGACGTGTAGCTACTAACTATGAAAGATACTATAGACAATTGTAGCTACTAACTATGAAAGATACATATAGACAGCATTGTAACTACTAACTATGAAGATATATAGACATTGTAGCTACTAACTATGAAGATACATATAGACACTGTAGCTACTAACATAGAAGATACATATAGACATTGTAGCTACTAACTATGAAGATACATATAGACATTGTAGCTACTAACTATGAAATATACATATAGAACATTATTAACTACTAACTATGAAGATATATATAGACATTGTAGCTACTAACTATGAAGATACATATAGACATTGTGGCTACTAACTATGAAAAGATATATATAGACATTACAGCTACTAACTATGAAGAGATACACATATAGACATTGTAGCTACTAACTATGAAAGATACATATGAGACATTGTGGCTACTAACTATGAAAGATATATGTAGACATTGTATCTGCTATGAAGATGCATATAGACACTGTAGCTACTAACTATAGAAGATACATATAGACATTGTAACTACTAACTATGAAGATACATATAGACATTTAGCTGCTGTGAAAGATACATATGAACATTGTAGCTACTAACTATGAAGATACATATAGACATTGCTAGCTGCTATGAAAGATACATATAGACACTGTAGCTATATATGAAATATGCATATGGACATTGTAGCTACTTAGCAAAGATACATATAGACATTGTAGTTGCTAACTATGAGAAAGATACATATAGATATTGTAGCTGCTAACTATGAAAGATACATATAGACACTGTAGCTACTAACTATGAAGAATACATATAGACACTGTAGCTACTATGAAGATACATATGAACATTGTGGCTACCCTAACTATGAAGATACATATAGACGTGTAGCTACTAACTATGAAAGATACATGGTGCTGTGGCTACATAAAGATACATATAGACATTGTAGCTACTAACTATGAAGATACATATGGACATTTGTGGCTACAACTATGAAGAATTTACATTCATAGACATTTGTATTCTAACTGAAGATACATATAGACATTGTATTTGCTTCACCAGAGGATGCATATATAGACACTGTGCAGCTCTATAGAGATACATATAGACATTGTAGCTACTAACTATGAAGATACATATGAACATTGTAGCTACTAATATGGAAAGATACACATAGACACTGTAGCTACTATGAAGATACATATAGACATTGGCAATACTAACTATAGGAAGATACATATGGACATTGTAGCTATAACTGTGAAAGATATATGAGACACTGTGGCTACTAACTATGAAGTACATATAGACATTGTAGCTACTATGAAAGATACAACATATAGACATTGTAGCTGCTATATGAAAATATGTATAGACAGTTGCATAACCTACTATTCCTGAAATATACATATAGACATTGTAGCTACTATGAAAGATCTATGTTATTCTTGCTACTAACTATAAGATACATATAGACATTGTATGGCTACTAACTATGAAAGATACATATGAACATTGTAACTACTAACTATGAAGAAGATATATATAGACATTGCAACTACTAACTATGAAGATACATATAGACATTGTAGCTACTAACTATGAAAGATACATATATAGTTATTTCTTAACTATGAAGATATATATGAACATTGTAACTACTAACTATGAAATGTACATGTGTGTTGTTGTGTGCTATGAAGATGCATATAGACATTGTGGCTACTAACTATGAAGATACATATAGACATTGTAGCTACTAACTACTAGAAGATACATATGAACATTGTGACTACTAACTATGAAAGATATATATAGACATTGTAGCTACTATGAAAGATACATATAGACATTGTAGCTACTAACTATGAAAGATACATATAGCCACTGTAGCTACTAACTATGAAGATACATATGAACACTGTAGCTACTAACTATGGAAATGTACATATAGACATTGTAGCTACTATGAAGATACATATAGACATTGTAGCTACTAACTATGAAAGATACATATAGACATTGTAGCTGCTAACTATGAAAGATACATATAGACATTGTAGCTACTAACTATGAAAGATACATATGAACACTGTGACCTACTATGAAGATACATATCAGGTAATTATAGCTACTAACTATGAAGATACATATATGGAACATTGTAGTACTAACTATGAAAGATACATAGACACTGTAGCTACTATGAAGGGTACATATATAGACATTGTATTTACTAACTATGAAGATACATATGGACATTGTAGCTACTAACTATAGAAAGATACATATAGACATTGTAGCTACTAACTATGAAAGATACATATAGACATTGTAGCTGCTATGAAGATACATATGAACACTGTAATACTAACTATGAAATACATATAGACATTGTAGCTACTATGAAGATACATATAGACATTGTAGCTGCTAACTATGAAAGATACATATAGACACTGTAGCTACTAACTATGAAAGATACATATAGACATTGTAGCTACTATGAAAGATACAACATATAGACATTGTAGCTACTAACTATGAAAGATACATATAGACATTGTAGCTACTAACTATGAAGATACACATATAGACATTAGCTACTAACTATGAAAGATATATATAGACATTGTAACTTTACTAACTACTGGAAATATACATATAGACATTGCTTAATACTATGGGATACATATAGACATTGTAGCTACTAACTATGAAGATACATATGAACATTGTAGCTACTAACTATGAAAGATACATATAGACATTGTAACTACTAACTATAGAAGATATATATAGACATTGTAGCTACTAACTATGAAGATACATATAGACACTGTGGCTCATAACTAGAAGATACATATAGACATTGTAGCTACTAACTATGAAAGATATATATAGACATTGTAACTACTAACTATGAAATATACATATAGACATTGTAGCTACTATGAAGACATATAGACATTATGTACTAAACTATGAAAGATACATATAGACATTGTAGCTACTAACTATAGAAGATGTATAGACATTGTAGCTACTAACTATAGAAAGATATATATAGACATTGTAACTACTAACTATGAAATATACATATAGACATTGTAGCTACTATGAAAGATACATATATACATTGTAGCTACTAACTATGAAAGATACATATATAGACATTGTGGCTACTAACTATGAAAGATACATATAGACATTGTAACTACTAACTATGAAAGATATATATAGACATTGTAGCTACTAACTATGAAAGATACATATATACACTGTAGCTACTAACTATGAAAGATACATATAGACATTGTAGCTACTAACTATGAAAGATACATATAGACATTGTAGCTACTAACTATGAAATATACATATAGACATTGTAACTACTAACTATGAAAGATATATATAGACATTGTAGCTACTAACTATGAAAGATACATATAGACATTGTAGCTACTAACTATGAAGATATATATAGACATTGTATACAACTACTTGAAAGATACATATAGACATTGTAGCTACTAACTATGAAAGATACATATAGACATTGTAGCTACTAACTATGAAGATATATATAGACATTGTATCTGCTGAAGATACATATGAACACTGTACTACTAACTTTATGAAGATACATATGAACATTGTAACTACTAACTATGAAAGATACATATAGACATTGTAGCTGCTGTGAAAGATACATATAGACATTGTAGCTACTAACTATGAAGGAATACATATAGACATTGTAGCTGCTATGAAAGATCTATATAAGACTGTGGCTACTAACTATGAAATATGCATATAGACATTGTAGCTACTGGCAAAGATACATATAGACATTGTAGTTGCTAACTATGAAAGATACATATAGATATTGTATACATAACTATGAAAGATACACATATAGACACTGTAGCTACTAACTATGAAAGATACATATAGACATAGCTACTATGAAGACTCACATATAGACATTGTAGCTACTAACTATGAAAGATACATATAGACATTGTAGCTACTAACTATAAGAAAGATACACATAGACACTGTAGCTACTATGAAGATACATATAGACATTGTAGCTACTAACTATGAAAGATACATATGGACATTGTAGCTACTAACTATAGAAAGATACACATATAGACATTGTGGCTACTAACTATGAAGATACATATAGACATTATGGCACTATGAAAGATACATATAGACACTGTAGCTACTAACTATGAAATATACATATAGACATTGTAGCTACTATGAAAGATACATATAGACATTGTAGCTACTAACTATGAAAGATACATATAGACATTGTAGCTACTAACTATGAAAGATACATATAGACATTGTAACTACTAACTATGAAATATATATATAGACATTGTAGCTACTAACTATGAAAGATACATATAGACACTGTAATACTAACTATATGAAAAGATACATAGACATTGTAGCTACCTAACTATGAAGATATATATAGACATTGTAACTACTAACTATGAAATATACATATAGACATTGTAGCTACTATGAAAGATGCATATGAACATTGTAGCTACTAACTATGAAAGATACATATAGACATTGTAGCTACTAACTATGAAAGATACATATAGACATTGTAGCTACTAACTATGAAAGATATATATGAACATTGTAACTACTAACTATGTGAATACATATAGACATTGTAGCTACTATGAAGATACATATAGACATTGTAGCTACTAACTATGAAAGATACATATGGACATTGTAGCTACTAACTATGAAAGATACATATAGACATTGTAGCTATAACTATGAAAGATACATATAGACATTGTAGCTACTAACTATAGAATATACATATAGACATTGTAACTACTAACTATGAAGATATATATGAACATTGGCTGCTAACTATGAAATACATATAGACAGCAACTACTAACTATGAAGATATATATAGACATTTTGTGGCTACTAGCCTTATCAAAGATACATATAGACATTGCTGGCTCATAACTATGAAGATACACATATAGACGACATAGCTACTAACTATGAAAGATATATATGAACCCCCATTGTATATACTGAAGATACATATAGACACTGTAGCTACTAACTATGAAGATACATATAGACATTGTAACTACTAACTATGAAGATACATATAGACATTGTAGCTGCTGTGGAAAGACCATATAGACATTGTAGCTACTAACTATGAAGATACATATAGACATTGGTAGCTGCTATGAAGATACATATGAACACTGTGGCTACTAACTATGAAATATTATATAGACATTGTAGCTACTGGCAAAGAGATACATATAGACATTGTAACTGCTAACTAACAGAAGATACATATAGACATTGGCTGCTAACTATGGAAAGATACATATAGACACTGTAGCTACTAACTATGAAGATACATATAGACACTGTGTTTACTATAAATTCATATGAACATTATGGCTACTAATATGAAAGATACATATAGACATTGTAGCTACTAACTATGAAGATACACATAGACACTGTAGCTACTATGAAAGATACATATAGACATTGTAGCTACTAACTATGAATACATATGGACATTGTAGCTACTAACTATGAAGATACATATAGACATTGTGGCTACTAACTATGAAGATACATATAGACATTGTAGCTGCTATGAAGATACATATAGACACTGTAGCTACTAACTATGATATGCAGCATATAGACATTGTAGCTACTATGAAGATACATATAGACATTGTGGCTGCTAACTATGAAGATACATATAGACACTGTAGCTACTAACTATGAAAGATACATATGAACATTGTAGCTACTATGAAGATACAACATATAGACATTGTAGCTACTAACTATGAAAGATACATATAGACATTATGGCTACTAACATGAAGTACATATAGACATTGTAGCTGTAACTATGAAAGATATATATAGACATTGTAACTACTAACTATGAAATATACATATGAACATTGTAGCTACTATGAAAGATACGCTATAGACATTGTAGCTACTAACTATGAAAGATACATATGGACATTGTAGCTACTAACTATAAGAAGATACATATAGACATTGTAATACTAACCATGAAGACATATATAGACATTATGGCTACTAACTATGAAGATACATATAAGACACTGTAGCTACTAACTATGAAGATACATATAGACATTGTGGCTACTAACTATGAAAGATATATATAGACATTGTAACTACTAACTATGAAATATACATATAGACATTGTAGCTACTATGAAAGATACATATAGACATTGTAACTACTAACTATGAAAGATACATATAGACATTGTAGCTGCTAACCCATGAAGATACATATAGACATTGTAGCTACTAACTATGAAAGATATATATAGACATTGTAACTACTAACTATGAAATATACATATAGACATTGTAACTGCAACTATATGAAGATATATATAGACATTTGTAGCTACTAACTATGAAGATATATCTAAGACATTGTAGCTACTAACTATGAAAGATATATATAGACATTATGGCTACTAACTATGAAATATACATATAGACATTGTAGCTACTAACTATGAAGATACCTTAGACATTGTAGCTACTAACTATGAAAGATATATATGAATAATAGTATCCTACTCATATGAAATTACATGCAGACCTGCAGCTTCACCCTTTGAAGGGATTGTATCGACATGTATTCACCACCTAACTATTGAAGGATACATATAGACGACCAGCTGGCATCATGAAGTGCAGGTGCATTTAATAAATATTTAACTAACAAGGATGCTATCTTAGGCACTAATAAGCCTGTAAGTGCATATAGACACTGTGGCTACTAACTATGAAATATGCATATGAACATTGTAGCTACTGGCAAGATACATATAGACATTGTGGCTGCTAACTATGAAGATACATATAGACAATTGGCTGCTAACTACTGGAAAGATACATATATTTTCTTGTATTTACTAGCTATGAAAGATACATATAGACATTGTAGCTACTATGAAGGTACAAACATATAGACAATGTATCTGCTATGAAGATACATATAGACACTGTAGCTACTAACTATAGAAGATACATATGAACATTGTAACTACTAACTATGAAAGATATATATAGTGTTCAAACTATACAGAAAGATACATATAGACATTGTAGTTACTAACTATAGAAAGATACCCTTAAAGACACTTTATGACTCATAACTATGAAATACATAGACATTGTAGCTACTAACTATGAAAGATACATATAGACACTGTAGCTACTATGAAAGATACATATAGACATTGTAGTTACTAACTATGAAATATACATATAGACATAACAGCTACTAACTATAGAAAGATACATATAGACATTGTAGTTACTAACTATAGAAGATATATATAGACATTGTAGCTGTAACTATGAAGATATATATAGACATTGTAGCTACTAACTATGAAGATATATAGACATTGTGGTTACTAACTATGAAAGATATATATAGACATTGTAGCTACTAACTATGAAGATACATATGAACATTGTGGCTACAGCTATGAAGATACATATAGACACTGTAGCTACTAACTATGAAGATACATATAGACACTGTAACTACTAACTATGAAGATACATATAGACATTGTAGCTACTAACTATGAAAGATACATATAGACACTGTAGCTACTATGAAGATACATATGAACATTGTGGCTACTAACTATGAAGATACATATAGACATTGTAGCTACTAACTATGAAGATACACATGAACACTGTAGCTACTATGAAGATACATATAGACATTGTAGCTACTAACTATGAAAGATACATATGGACATTGGCAGCTACTAACTATGAAAGATACATATAGACATTGTAGCTACTAACTATGAAGAATCCTATATAGACATTGGCAGCTTGCTATGAAGATACATATAGACCACTTTTGTAATACTAACTATGAAATATACATATAGACATTGGCTACTATGAAGATACATATAGACATTGTAGCTCACTAACTATGAAGGAATACATATAGACACTGTGGCTACTAACTATGAAGATACATATAGACATTGTAGCTACTATGAAGATACAACATATGAACATTGCTTAGCTACTAACTATGAAAGATACATATAGACATTGTAGCTACTAACTATGAAGATACCTTTTTATGAACATTGTAGCTACTAACTATGAAGATATATATAGACATTGTAACTACTAACTATGAAATATACATATAGACATTGTAGCTACTATGAAAGATACATATAGACAGTGTAGCTACTAACTATGAAAGATACATATAGACATTGTAGCTATAACTATGAAGATACATATAGACATTGTAACTACTAACTATGAAAGATATATATAGACATTGTAGCTACTAACTATGAAAGATACATATAGACCTGTATTTACTAACTATGAAGATACATATAGACATTGTAGCTACTAACTATGAAAGATATATATGAACATTGTAACTACTAACTATGAAATATACATATAGACATTGTAGCTACTATGAAGATTACATATAGACATTGTAGCTACTAACTATGAAAGATACATATAGACATTGTAGCTACTAACTATGAAAGATACATATAGACATTTGTAACTAACTATGAGAATATATAGACATTGTAACTACTAACTATGAAATATACATATAGACATTGTAATACTATTTATATGAAGATATATATAGACATTGTAGCTACTAACTATGAAGATACATATAGACATTGTAGCTACTAACTATGAAAGATATATATAGACATTGTAGCTACTAACTATGAAATATACATATAGACATTGTAACTACTAACTATGAAAGATACATATAGACATTGTAGCTACTAACTATGAAGAAAGATATATATAGACATTGTATCTGCTATAGAAGATACATATAGACACTATGGCCTACTAACTATGAAAAATTATATAGAATGACAACTAACTATGAAGATACATATAGACATTGTAGCTGCTGTGAATGCATATAGACATTGTAGCTACTAACTATGGAAAGATACATATAGACATTGTAGCTGCTATAGAAAGATACATATAGACACTGTAGCTACTAACAAATATGCATATAGACATTGTAGCTACTGGCAAGATACATATAGACATTGTAGCTGCTAACTATGGAAAGATACATATGAACATTGTAGCTGCTAACTATGAAGATACATATAGACCTGTGGCTACTAACTATGAAGATACATATAGACATTGTAGCTACTATGAAGATTACAACATATAGACAATGTATCTGCTATGAAGATACCTTCATATAGACACTGTAGCTACTAACTATGAAGATACATATGAACATTGTAACTACTAACTATGAAAGATATATATGAACATTGTAGCTACTATGAAGATACATATAGACATTGTAGTTACTAACTGAAAGATACATAAAGACACTGTAGCTACTAACTATGAAATATACATATAGACATTGTAGCTACTATGAAAGATACATATAGACACTGTAGCTACTATAGAAAGATACATATAGACATTGTAGTTACTAACTATGAAATATACATATAGACACTGTAGCTACTAACTATGAAAGATACATATAGACATTGGTTCATAACTATGAAGATATATAGACATTGTAGCTACTAACTATGAAAGATATATATAGACATTGTAGCTACTAACTATGAAAGATATATATAGAACATTGTAGTTACTAACTATGAAGATATATATAGACATTGTAGCTACTAACTATGAAGATACATATAGACATTGTAGCTACTAGCTATAGAGAAGATACAGCAATATAGACACTGTGGCTACTAACTATGAAGATACATATAGACACTGTAGCTACTAACTATGAAAGATACATATAGACATTGTAGCTACTATAGAAGATATATATAGACATTGTAACTACTAACCATAGATACATATAGACACTGTAACTACTAACTATGAAGATACATATAGACATTGTAACTACTAACTATGAAGATACATATAGACATTGTAGCTACTAACTATAGAAGATATATATAGACATTGTGGCTACTATGAAGATACATATATAGACATTGTGGCTACTAACTATGAAGATACATATAGACATTGTAGTTACTAACTATGAAAAGATACATATAGCCACTGTAGCTACTAACTATGGAAATATATACATATGGGCATTGTAGCTACTATGAAATACACATATAGACATTGTGGCTACTAACTATGAAAGATACATATGAACATTGTAACTACTAACTATGAAAGATATATATAGACATTGTAGCTACTAACTATAAAAAGATACATATAGACACTGTAGCTACTAACTATGAAGATGCATATAGACATTGTGGCTATAACTATGAAGATATATATGAACATTGTAACTACTAACTATGAAATATACAGCATAGACATTAGCTACTATGAAAGATACATATAGACATTGTAGCTACTAACTATGAAGATACATATAGTGTTCTTAGCTACAACTATGAAAGATACATATAGACATTGTATTTTTTTCTTCCTGAAAGATATATATAGACATTGTAACTACTAACTATGAAATATACATATAGACATTGTAGCTACTATGAAAGATACATATAGACATTGTAGCTACTAACTATAGAAGATACATATAGACATTGTAGCTACTAACTATGAAGATACATATAGACATTGTAACTACTAACTATGAAAGATATATATAGACATTGTAATACTAATATGAAGACACATATGAATAATAGCATTTCTAATATGAAGATACATATAGACATTGTAGCTACTAACTATGAAAGATACATATAGACATTGTAGCTACTAACTATGAAATATACATATAGACATTGTAACTCTTCCTGAAAAGATATATATAGACATTGGCAACTCTTTAACTATGAAAGATACATATAGACATTGTAGCTACTAACTATGAAAGATATATATAGACATTGTAACTACTAACTATGAAAGATACATATAGACATTGTAGCTACTAACTATGAAGATACATATAGAACATTGTAGCTACTAACTATGAAGATATATATAGACATTGTATCTGCTATGAAGATACATATAGACACTGTAGCTACCCCAACTATGAAAGATACATATAGACATTGTAACTACTAACTATGAAAGATACATATGAACATTGTAGCTGCTGTGAAAGATACATATAGACATTGTGGCTACTAACTATGAAAGATACATATAGACATTAGCTGCTATGAAGATACATATAGACACTGTAGCTACTAACTATGAAATATGCATATAGACATTGTAGCTACTGGCAAAGATACATATAGACATTGTAGCTGCTAACTATGAAAGATACATATAGACATTGTAGCTGCTAACTATGAAGATACACATATAGACACTGTAGCTACTAACTATGAAGATACATATAGACATTGTAGCTACTATGAAAGATACAACATATAGACAATGTATCTGCTATGAAAGATACATATAGACACTGTAGCTACTAACTATGAAAGATACATATAGACATTGTAACTACTAACTATGAAAGATATATATAGACATTGTAGCTACTATGAAAGATACATATAGACATTGTAGCTACTAACATGAAAAGATACATATATAGACACTGTAGCTACTATGAAGATACATATAGACATTGTAGCTACTAACTATGAAAGATACATATAGACATTGGCATGCTATGAAAGATACATATAGACATTATATGTAGCTACTAACTATGAAAGATACATATAGACACTGTAGCTACTATGAAGATACATATGAATTATTAGCTACTATGGAGAAAAAGATACATATAGACATTGTAGCTACTATGAAAGATATATATAGACATTGTAGCTACTAACTATGAAAGATACATATAGACATTGTAGCTACTAACTATGAAAGATACATATAGACATTGTAACTACTAACTATGAAAGATATATATAGACATTGTAGCTACTATGAAAGATACATATAGACATTGTAGTTACTAACTATGAAAGATACATAAAGACACTGTAGCTACTAACTATGAAATATACATATGAACATTGTAGCTACTAACTATGAAAGATACATATAAACACTGTAGCTACTATGACAAGAAGAATTTTACCATAGACACATTTAATGATTACTAACTATGGAAATATACATATAGACACTGTAGCTACTAACTATGAAAGATACATATAGACATTGTAGTTACTAACTATGAAAGATATATATAGACATTGTAGCTACTAACTATGAAAGATACATATAGACATTGTATCTACTAGCTATGAAAGATACATATAGACACTGTAGCTACTAACTATGAAAGATACATATAGACACTGTAGCTATAACATATGAAAGATACATATAGACATTGTAGCTACTATGAAAGATATATATAGACATTGTAACTACTAACCATGAAGATACACATATAGACATATACCTTCCCCAACTATAGAAAATATACATAGACATTGTAACTACAACTGCTGAAGATACATATAGACACATTGTAGCTACTAACTATGAAAGATATATATAGACATTGTAGCTACTATGAAGAAGATACATATGAACATTGTAGCTACTAACTATGAAGATACATATAGACATTGTAGTTACTAATATGAAGATACATATAGACACTGTAGCTACTAACTATAGAATATACATATGAACATTGTAGCTACTATGAAGAGTATATAAGACATTGTGGCTACTAACTATGAAAGATATATAGATATTGTAGCTGCTAACTATGAAGATACATATAGACATTGTGGCTACTAACTATGAAGATACATATGAACACTGTAGCTACTATGAAGATACATATAGACATTGTAGCTACTAACTATGAAAGATACATATAGACATTGTAGCTCACTTTAACTATGAAAGATACACATAGACACTGTAGCTACTATGAAAGATACATATAGACATTGTAGCTACTAACTATGAAAGATATATGAACATTATGACTTTACTAACTATGAAATATACATATAGACATTGTAGCTACTATGAAAGATACATATAGACATTGTAGCTACTAACTATGAAAGATACATATAGACATTGTAGCTACTAACTATGAAAGATACATATAGACATTGTAACTACTAACTATGAAAGATATATATATAGACATTGTAGCTACTAACTATGAAAGATACACATAGACACTGTAGCTCTTAACTATGAAGATACACATATAGACATTGTAGCTACTAACTATGAAAGATACATATAGACATTGTAGCTACTAACTATAGAATACATATAGACGTGCAACTACTAACTGCATAAAGAAAGATATATATAGACATTGTAGCTACTAACTATGAAAGATACATATAGACATTGTGGCTACTAATATGAAGATACATATAGACATTGTAGCTACTAACTATGAAAGATACATATAGACATTTTAGCTACTAACTATGAAAGATATATATAGATTGTATCTATATGAAGATACATATAGACACTGTAATACTAACTATAGAAGATACATATAGACATTGTAACTACTAACTATGAAGATACATATAGACATTGTAGCTGCTGTGAAAGATACATATAGACATTGTAGCTACTAACTATGAAGATACATATAGACATTGTAGCTGCTATAAAGATACATATAGACACTGTAGCTACTAACTTCTGAAATATGCATATAGACATTGTAGCTACTGGCAAGATACATATGAACATTGTGGCTGCTAACTATGAAAGATACATATAGACATTGTAGCTGCTAACTATGAAAGATACATATAGACACTGTAGCTACTAGCTGTGAAAGACATATATAGACATTGTAGCTACTATAGAAGATACAACATATAGATTAATGTATCTGCTATGAAAGATACACATATAGACACTGTAGCTACTAACTATGAAGATATATATTGGACATTTGTATTTATAACTATGAAGATGTATATATAGACATTGTGGCTACTATGAAGATACATATAGACATTGTGGTTACTAACTATGAAGATGCATAAAGACACTGTAGCTACTAACTATGAAATATACATATAGACATTGTGCTGCACTAACTATGAAGAATACACATATAAACACTGTAGCTGCATGAAGATACATAGACATTGTAGTTACTAACTATGAAATATACATATAGACACTGTAGTTACTAACTATGAAAGATACATATAGACACTGTAGTTACTAACTATGAAAGATACATATAGACATTGTAGCTACTAACTATGAAAGATATATATAGACATTGTAGCTACTAATATGAAAAGATATATATAGACATTGTAGCTACTAACTATGAAAGATATATATAGACATTGTAGCTACTAGCTATGAAAGATACATATAGACATTGTAGCTACTAACTATGAAGATACATATGGACATTGTGGCTACTAACTATGAAAGATACATATAGACATTGTAGCTACTAACTATGAAGATACATATAGACATTGTAAGCTGCTATGAAGATACATGTCAGACACTGTAGCTACTAACTATGAAATATACATATAGACATTGTAGCTACTATGAAAGATACATATAGACATTGGCAACTGCTAACTATGAAAGATACATATAGACATTGTAGCTACTATGAAGATACATATAAGATAGTAGCTATTATGGAAGATACATATAGACATTGTGGTTACTAACTATGAAGATGCATATAGACACTGTGGCTACTAACTATGAAAGATATATAGACAGTGTGGCTACTATGAAGATACATATAGACATTGTAGCTACTAACTATGAAAGATACATATAGACATTGTAGCTACTAACTATGAAAAGAGTCAAATATAAACAATATTTCATATCTTAGTTTCTGAATATTGAAAATGTGAGCTATTGTGACTGAAGCCATGCAGTGAATAAATAACAGATATACAACAAGAATATTTGTTACACAATTCTGTATCTATTATGTCTTCTCCATAGAAGAAACAGTACATGAAATCAACAATATAACAACCAAAGTCATGTTGAAGTTTTGAGACTTGACATTTTCATGTTAACACTGCATATATTTAATATATATATATATATACTTCTTTTGTTCTCCATAATCCTGTGTTGTTTCACAGTATAAGTAGATACTTTAGAACATGCTCTTGTGTACGCTTTGTACATGGTGTCTTTCACTGCCTCTGTTATTTCTGTGTTCCACCTTTGGCCTTGTACTCATTTTGTATCTGAAAAGCATTTCCTTTGAGGCGAACTGTCTGTTGGTAATCTGTTTATGTGGTTGAACAATTTAATTTGTTGTTTCTTGATGAAGTTAGTACTCATGTTGCACCCACATTTGTTCCTGTCGTCTTCCTTCCTAAAAGGGTTTTTTCTTCAAGCACTCTACATAGACACTTCATCTTTGACATGACTAGTTTTATTTTGTAGCTTGATGTCAACATCTAGGTTTGACACTGATAGCATAATGTCGGGAGAAAGATTGTGATATTCACGGCTCTTTTAGTGTTCATGGTGACATGTTAATTTTTAAATATTTTTTTTCCGATCCAGAAGCACTTGAGCTTTTCAGTTCTTCGACTCGGTGCCATGGACATCGTAACCCTTCGGTTCGGTGCCACGAACACCATAAATCTGGAGAATCTGTGGCTTTTTCTGCCATCCCGTGGAATTGAACCCGCACACACAGAGGGATAGTCACCCGTAGTCCAACGCGCTACGAACACGCTGGGCAGACGGGCATGGTAACATGTTAAAATTGGTACCATTTGTCCTATGATTTGATTTGTTAGATCTTTGAAAATGAGAAGATAACTACTCAGTTACATAAATTAAAGATATTCATAAAACAATATCATCATCATCAGGTGCCGTCTCCACATCGAAGGTTGACTGCAATGAATTTCCAGCATCCTCTGTCTTTCGCCTTGGTGTTGCACACTGCAACCTGTCCATTTCTTAAAGTTTCCTCCCACTTATCTCTCGGTCTTCCTCTTGCTCTTCCCCCTCAACTTTCCCCTCTAGTAAATGTTTTATCATGGTGTCATGTCTTTTATGTGCCCAAAATTCTTTACTTGTCTGAATTTTATTTCTCTTAATAATTGTTTCTTCATGCCTATTTTTCCTAAAACTTGTTTATTTGTCTGTTTTTCTGTCCATGAAACTCTGTCTATTCTTCTATATATCCACATCTGAAATGCATCAATTCTGTCTTCTAACTGCTTGTTCATTGTCCATGTTTCCAAGCCATACATTAATGTAGGATATATATAGCATTTGATCACTCTCATTTTTAGCCTGTTTGTGATTTGTTTGGATGTCAGTAACTTTCTCATACTATTGAAATCATCCTTGGCCATTCCTATTCTCTTTTTAATTTCTGTTATACATCTGCTATCATCTGTTATCATCTGACCAAGATATAAGAAGCTTTTTACTTGATGTAGTAATTCTCCATGTATATTTATATTCATTTTAGGTTTTTCCATTTCCTTGTTGATTACCACAGTTTTTGTTTTCTGTTTTTTGTTTTCGATACAAAACAATATATCGGCATAAAAAAGGATAATCTGTTGAAGACCATACTAGATGGAAGGAGTTAAGACAGACAATAAAATGGAGACAGCTTTTGAATATGGGAAGATAATATCAAGAGAGGACATTTTGAATGACCACATAGAGTGTCTACGCAAAGAAGACTTTCATCTAAATCAATCCACATCAACTGCTAGATTGCAAGAGCTTGGGTTGAAGAGTGGCCAAAAAAAACAGCACAATAGGTATATGAGTAGGCTAATCAATCGACATACAACTGGTAAGGTTAGATGCTGGGTGCTGTTGGAGATATTGGAAAGTCGATCGGAGCACCTATGGACATGTCCGGAGTGCAATAAAGATATTCCAAACTGTTTTGTGCTAGAATGGCTAATGTAGTTGAGGCCACACTGATCACTGTGTGCAGCTCTGCATATACATATAGAAACTGGCATTTCAGTTTGAATTTGGAATATCCTCATTGTACTCCGGACATGCCCATACTGGTATTTATGCTAAGTAACTATTTCTTTGATAACAGAAAGTGTGCAACATTTCATAGAATGTGATCATCTGTAAATAGATAACTACACAGAAGACAGACTAGCTTCTAACATGTATAGTGCTAGAACAATATATAACAGTATTGACAATTTCAAGGAATTGAAGCAAGCACATTAGATACAACAGTAAAATGTGTCTACATTTGTATGTAACTGTTATCTTGTCCTTTATTTTACTGATTCTCTTTTTCTAATATCTGACAAAGTTTTCATATGCACATTCATGTGCAGTGATGATGTTCTGACAACTAAACTAAACTATACATATATACTGTATGTGGAAGCAATAATTCAAATGTTTGATAGACTGTAATAAAACTTGGAACTAGTTGGTGAAAGTATGATGTAAAATATTCTTTGTCATCATTTATTCCTCTACTGTATATGTTAACCAACACCACAAACAAATCAAGCTTCAAATGACTTCATTGAATTATATAGAAGAAAAATGCAATGTCTATACAGTATATCATAATTGATATATATATATATATATATATATATATATATAAAGATAAAAATTCATCAATTTTAAAACTAAAAGAACTCTTGATTTACAATGGAATTATATTGGGATCACTTCCTGGTTTAGGAATGAAGAAGTCTACTCTGCTGTAGTTTAGTATATGGATCAATGGGTTTGAAAAGTGATAATGGGAAAGTTAGCAAGAGAGGGAAGTGACCATCCCACCTTCAAATATGACCACCTAGTACTGTGAGGTCTCTACCACTTGACATTCCTACAGCACTAGATGACATGGTATTACTTTTATAAATATTATATATCAGTGTTTTAAAATAAAGAAGTCAATATGTGCCTGATCTGTGATGGTTTGATGGTATGACATTTATACTCTAGATCTATTCTAAGCAAACAGATGGACATTGAATTCAAGCTATTGAGTACAAACGATTTGAATCTCCAAGGTGCACTCTGAAGGGCAAAAGAAAACATTTGATATCAAGATAATGAAGATATTGCAAAATTAAACAAACTGTGCATATAACAAAAATCAAACACATTTACATAATATATAAAAAAAAAATAAAAACTGCTTTCTTTGTTGTAAGTATTTTTATCTGTATAAGTTAGACAATTTGTCATGTGATAGAAATGTCAGTGTACTAAAGTAGCTAGCTAATTGGCAGAGCATCAAATTAGTACTATCATTAACTGTGTATTCAATTTTGTCTTCTTTAATTTAGTCAATATCAAGAAGAACAGCAAACATCAACAAAGGATAAGTTGAAATGTTAGAGTGCCGTCACTGCCTGATAGCTGGAGACATAATTTAGTGACAAGTATTGATAAGAGAATGTCTAGGAATATAAACAATAATATGATTGTGTGTCAAAGGTCAAGACAATAAAACCGTTATACTTATGAAATAATCAATTTATTATTTATGAAATTGTTACTGTGATATTTAAAAAAAAACTAATATGAAAGGAGAGCAAATATAGATATGAAATAATTTGTATGTTCTGTTAGTTATTGTCAATTCTTTGCACTTCTTGAACACAAGTCAAAACATATTTAAAACAAAAACTAATAACTGACGAGTAGGTATAAAAAATGACATCAAAATAAAATAAACAACTGGCAAATATGATAATAAAAACTGTTATAAAAGTAAGTTTAATTAAAGAATACAATATAAAAATATGAGTTAAAATGTGCAGAGTATATGAGATGTGTAGACAGAATGAGAAAAGTGAATGAAGTATACATGAAACATCATACCTGTCTCATAAAATAAAACAGTAAAGTAAAGTATCCTGTTTTCATACATGAGGTATATTGAGGAATACAGTGAAGACCCATATTTTTCTTTGACTGTCTGCACACAATGTGTGATGATGTGTCTAACCTTACGCCAGCCACCTTTAATTCCCAGTGCTTCTATGGTACCTCATTGAGATTGGATAGACATGAGAGCCGCTCCAGTTGGAAAAAAGTAAGATTCCTCTGTGGAACTGAACTCTGCCTATGAAGCAAGTACCTTTACTTTCCAGTGCTTCTATGATACCTCATTGAGATTGGATAGACATGAGAACTGCTCCAGTCGGGAAAAAAAGGTATAATTCCTCTGTGGAGCTGAACTCTGCCTATGAAGCAAGTACCTTTACTTCCCAGTGCTTCTATGGTACCTAAATGAGACTTGGTAGGTCTGATAGCAGGCTACAGTTGGAAAAAATATATAATTCCTCTGAGGAACTGAACTCCAACTATGAAGTAAGTGTTTCTTCTTCCTCTTCTTTGCGTTCGTTCTTTACGACCAATTTTAATCACTCTCTGTGATATGTTTGATCTTTGCCAAGAATGTGTGTACGTTGCACATTGGTTTGGAAGGCCACTAAACCCATAGACTTCTACACGTTTAGGACATGTGCATTCGATTTCAGTCAAACCTCCTTAGTCGCCTCTTACGACATGCGTGGCAGGTAACAGTGGTTCTATTCTTTACACCCCAAATTTGGGCCCGGTAACCACTCAGTCGTAAGTAAGCGCTACACTATTACAGCTCTCAAAACAAAGCATATCAAATATATATGTTTAGGATATCATCATCATGTACTGGTATCGGTTAGTCTAGGCAACCATGAATCACTACAACCGTCTGTTCTTGAGTACCGACTATCTATTTAGATGTTCACATTTTTTGATGCAGTAAATTTAGTTTTTATTTGCCGTGAAATATTTTAAAATACCATGTAGTATATTGGAGAATACAGTGTTAGGTCTGTATTTTTCTTTGACCAGTGATACTCGATGGGTGATGTGGTCAACAACATGATGGTCACCTTTAAATCCCATGGTTTCCATGGTGTCCCACAAATTTGAACCATTTATAACTTGCTCTTTCTGTTTTGTTCTGTGTCACTTCCCATCCATTGATGTTACATAGTGTCCCATGTGTTATAAACCTTCCTTTTTCATGACAAGACCAAAAAATGATGATTGATTGTTGCTTTCTGATCTCCATAATTAGCTTTTTAAGGCCTGTATTCCCTCAGTAGTAGGATGTACTAGCATAATGCATGTGTTCACATATGGACAAGAGGATTGTGGGTTAAATCCCACCCGACATTCAGATGTGATGAAAGGAATTAAACCTCCTGCTTACTAAGGGCTAGAAATGCGAGGTGAAGTGACTTCACACCCTAAGGTCTGAAAAAGTTATAGGAAATTTTATTATTATATTATTCCCTCTTTAATATTAACTCTTTATTCCCCAATATACCAGATTGTATGAGACAAGAGTCTTCAAGTTTTCAAAGTATTTGATAAAGTAGACATAAAAAATATATTTGAAACACAACATGCAATAAGCAGTTAAAGTTTAATTAAAAAAATAATATACAACATATAATGAGATGTATCCATGTAGTGATAAGTCTTAGAAAATAACATACAGTTAAAGAAAAGGTAGCAAATAATAGTGATAAACAAATTATGTTATAAATAAAAATGCAAGAGAAAACATGTGATCCAAATATGATTAATATGGTGCAAATAAGAAATAGTGTCGCGTCTGATAATATTATAACGAAACTGTGATTCTTGGACAAGTCAATTGAAATGTTTGTGAAGAAGAAAAAACAAACACACAGTATATGATATAAAGATAACAATTAGAACAGTAATAAACTGTGCAAGCAAAAACTTCCTGCTTCCAGCACCATATAAACTAACAGAAGATAATATAAAAACTTATCAAATGTTCATAAATATAAGCTCATAGTCAATCTTGACAAAGGACTTCCCCTATTACTGGTTGATCTTATAAATAATTATCATCATCATCAGGTGTCATGCCGGCTGGCGTAGGCGATCATGGATCTCCATAAATCTCTGTCTTTGGTGTTTGCTATCATCTCAGATGTTGACACTCTTCGTGCCATGAAGTCAGGCTACCAAAAATTTTCTGTCTTCCTCTTTCTCATCTCCCCTCAATTTTACCGGCTGTCACAATGTGTTCTAAACCTCCCTTCCTCATCACATATAAGAAAAATTATGAGTGCCTCTTTCTTATATTGATGATAAGCTTCTCTGTGTCTTGACCTCATTCAACACCTAAACATTAGTAATTTTAGCAGTCCATGGGATTCTCATCATTCTTCTGTAAAACCACCTCTCTGTGGCCCAGAGATTTTTCGATCTTATAAATAATAGAGGTATGTAAATAGACCATTGATATGGCCGTCACTAGTGCCATTGTAGGGCATAATGTTTATAGTTCTCAGCAACTTGAGGATGACCTGTACTATTTTTGAATATATTCAAGTTGATGTCTGAGAGTCACAATGCAGAAGAAGAAGTGTAAACTAGTAAGTCATGAAACAAAACCAGTATGAATGCTTACCACCGCTTCTTCTTCCTCCTGCTCCTCTTCAGCAGCAGTCAGTTCTTGAGCATTTGCCAGATTGTCTACAGCGATAGCCAAGAATACATTAAGCAGTGTGTCTGAGGTTGATGGGTCAAGGAATTCATTATGAATACTCTATAACTCTTAGTGGACCAGGACAAAAGTCACGTTTTTATAAGCGCTTTCACGTTTTGATAACCAAACACCACTTAGCGTGGAGGAATGTAAAAACGCGTCCACTTCAAACGCCACTATACTTTGGCACTAGGGCCACTAAGAGTTAATATCTGTTGGAGGAGACTGAGCAGGAGGAGACTGAGCACCAGACTACAGTAGGTTTAGTGTTGTGTCGTCAGTTAACATTGGATTTATTTCACTTGTTTTTGTTTTTTTAACATTTTGTATATATGTTTGCTGCAGTCTGCCCAATATAAGAGTTAAAGAGAACTTCCCCCTTCAAGAAAAGTGAGATGTGAGTCTGTTGTTACAAAATAACACATTAATCAAAGGATACAGTTTCCAAACAGCACTAGCACAATAAAATAGGCAGAGAAGAACATTCCATGTTTGTTGATTCCACCATGGGCTAAAATGCCTTTGTACATGACCTCATTCCAATCTTCACCAGTTAGGATCTGAACAATAGAAAAAGAATAAAATAATGTGAATGAATGTTTTTCCTCTACACCTCTTCCCATTCCCAGGCTTGTCATGACTCTTTCTCATTCTCCCAACATTTGCGTCTTTGTTGCCTGAGTAGCGAAGATGATGAGTTTCTTGGTAGAGCTTGTGAGATGCTTGATATCTTTCATTGCCGCTTATACTCGGAGAATGTGCTTGAATCTGCTATGCTTCGGGGTTCAGCAAATTTCTCACAGGATGCCCTTACCAACTAACATAGAAGTTCCTTCTCTAACAGGGTTAAACTTATCTTGACTTTCCACCAACATAGTCCAATGGTGACAAAAATCTGATTCCATCATCTTTCTATTCTCAGATCTGATCCTCAAACACGTTCGATCTTCTGTTGGCTTACATACAGGACAGGAATCTTAAAGATATGTTGGTACACAATTGCCTTGAATCTGATGTCCTGGGTAATTTTGCCACCATCCATTGCGGCTGTCAGCAATGCTATACATGTGCTTATGTGATACAGATCCGTACTGTATTGTTTTCTAAAGCCACTTTTGCTATTGAGGATAGTTTTTACACGTGGTATAGAAATGGCTTGTTGTTTATTTGTTGTAAACTGTATATTGTATTAAATACTTGTATCTGACAATTATGAAATGATTGAGTTGCAAGAAAATAAATCCTGCTGGTGTATCTTTGTTAGAGTCAAAAGCAAAATCATTGTAAAATAGAGTAGGTCTTGCTCTGCATTGACCTCTAACACGTGAATGGAGGTTGAAACTGTTACTGCTGCACTCAGTTGGGTTGTTAGGTTTCAGAGACAAAGGGTTCTATGTGGTTATCCCTTGCCTTGCGTTCTGACAGTTGTGGGTTCAAATCTAATCCATAACATTATGTTCCCGATCCTCATGAACCAGATGATCCTCAAATGAACAATGAACTATTGAAAATGTCTGAGCACCTATAAGTGTGCCCAGAGTACCGCAATAGTAACTTCAACCAACAACAAATACAAGTATATCAAGCAACGGCAGCTACTCTACATTATCTCAACTAAGGTTAATATTTAGTATGTTATCATCAAGTAGCTTGTCCCTTATGAAACCTAGCTTCCATGATAGCAGTCCTGAAAAACTCTCTGTTCTGTGCACCTTGACCGGCGTCAGCAGCAGACACCCTCAGATCGTCAATGACATCTTGCACCCATCGTCTTCTAAGTCTTCCTCTTATTCTACTTTCAGGCACCATTCCCTCCAAAATGATTTTCTCTAAGCACTCAGTATGTTATCAGTTAATATAAAACTATTCTAGACTGACCTGAAATACTGTGAGCAAAGCTATTGGGAATGTATCAAAGTGGGCAGACGGCCGGCCATCTTCAAAGTTCATTCTGAAATAAGTGAGAATTGCAGTAAAATGTAATTAGTCAATATTCTGATGTTGATATAACTGAGATAAAGTTTACAGGAGAAAGGAAGCATTCATTGAACAGTTGATCAGCTTAATCTGCCAACATCATTTTATATTAATATAAACAGTGTTACAATGTAATCACTATTAAAATTTGTAACAATATTGCTTATTGATTGATTAAATGAAAACTTATCTTCGTTCCGGAGTACATAGGTGTCGACAGCAATGAGAGAGCAGACAGACTGTCTGGCTCTGCCAACATATCAGGGGGTCAGCCAATGTATAGAGCTGACATTCTGAATGACCTCATAGAGTGTGGTCGCAAAGAAGATTTTCATTTAAACCAATCCATGTCAACTGCTAGATTGCAAGAGCTTTGATTGAAGATTGGAGTGGTCAGAAAAGAACAGCACACCGGGTATAAAGCAAGCTCATCATTCAACACCGAACTGGTACGGTTAGTCACTGGACACTGTTGGAGATATTGTGAAGGAGATCGGAACAACTATGGACATGTCTGGAGTGCAACAAAGATATTCCAAACTGAAACTGAACTAAACGATAGGACAATCATCATTACACTTTGGTGAGTACTCCAATCTCTTTCTTACACAGGAAGATCTCAACGGCAGTGCACGAACTCCATAGCACCGGTGAGGGTCCCGTTTTATAGTCATAGTTCTATGAATGACAGGTTAGGAAATATTGGATTGGTTTATGAAAACAAACTATATATTTATACACTAGAGATACCAAGTCTGTAATTTAACATATATATATATACATATATATACATATATATACATATATATATACATATATATATATATACATATACAGTGGAACTCCAATATTCGTCATTAATCCGTTCGAGGGATGATGAATATCGAAAAGACGAATATCAAACAATTTTTTCCCATAGGAATTAACTAAAAATGGATTAATTCGTTCCGGACTCGAATATTGCGTATCTATTCTATAACAAAATAAATTTTCACTTGAGAATCGATCTCCGAAATCATTTCAAACACTGTACAATTTAACTACAGCACATATTAACCAGCGTACTGCCATAAATAATACGTAATATGCACTGTGTAGGCCTACATAAATACATGTAGTACACTAAACACAAATAACATTTTAAAAAGAAATTTACCTTTTGGATGAGAAAAACAATGATTCTTATTAAGAGTTTTTATTTTTAAGGTTACAGTACTACGTAGGTTATTTTCATCGAAAGATGAGTCACCTTCCATTACGTCATCAAGCAATGTCACTTCAGGCGATTGATTGATTCCAGACGATTCGCCAACATTTACAGATGATTCACCAGCACTCGTTTTTTAAAAGAATTTATCCAAGGTTGATTGTTTTGTTCTGTTCTTTAGAATTTTTCTAAAGTGTCCAAACACGTCGTCATCAATCGAATTGATACGTTGGTTTACAATAGCGATGTTTGGATGCCATTTCTCAATAAAAACCTGCATTTTCCCCCACGTAGTTAACCATTCCTTTATTTCACCACTTGAAACTGGGCCATCGTCTTTTTCCTCGTCTGATTAAATTTCTCTTACCGCTTCAACTTCCTGTTCTTTATGAAGTTTGAGTAGCTCCTGTGTGGTCAAATCCGTTCTATGTCCCTCTACCAATTCTTCGACATCTGCGTTGTCAATCTCCAATCCCAGGGATACCCCCAAAGCAACAATTTCATCAACAACTGGCTGTTCTTGAAAACCATCAGTCTCTTTCTGATACACGATCTGGCCATACGTTTTTCCATGCAGAATTCATTGTTCGGGTGGTGACTTCGTTCCATGCTTTATCAATTAGCCTTAAACAATGTAGGATATTAAAGTGATTTTTCCAAAAATCACGCAATGTAAGCTCAGTCTCTGATGACGTGACTTCAAAACATCTTCGAAACAGTGCTTTCGTATACAGTTTCTTAAAGTTAGAAATTACTTGTTGGTCCATGGGTCGAATCAGTGGAGTTGTATTTGGGGGTAGATATTTAACGCGAATATAATCGTAATCACCAGTTAAAACATCTTCTAAGCCAGGGGGGATGAGCAGGAGCATTGTCCAAAATTAATAAAACTTTCACTGGTAAATTAATACTTTCTAGGTAAGCTTTAGTACTTGGGGCAAAGACTTCATGAATCCACTCTAAAAAAATTGCCTAGTCACCCAAGCCTTTCTATTTGATCGCCACATGACATTTAATCTACTTTTAATGATATTGTTTTGCTTAAAGACTCTCGGATTTTCAGAATTGTATATGAGCAAGGGTTTAATTTTGCAATCACCACTAGCATTGCCACAGAGCATAAGGGTTAACCTGTCTTTCATAGGCTTATGGCCCAGCATTGAACTTTCCTCTCTTGTAATGTAGGTGCGTCTTGGCATCTTCTTCCAAAACAACCCTGTTTCGTCGCAATTGAAAACTTGCTGAGGGACATATTCTTCAGCATCTACGAAGTTTTTAAAATCGATCACAAACTGTTTAGCTCCTGCATTCGAACTTGCAGCCTCGCCATGTCTAACTACACTATGAATGCCTGTGCGGGATTTAAAATTGCGGAACCAGCCACTACTTGCCTTGAATTCGACAGCATCAGCGAATGTTAATGGCCTAGGCCTTTCATTCTGTAAATCTTGATAAAGTGACCTCGCTTTTTTCGCAAATTATAGCTTCTGAAACACTATCACCAGCCCTTTGTTTTTTCAGTTATCCAAACTAATAACAACTTTTCCATGTCCTCAATGATTGGCGATCTATTAGAAGCAAGAACTGTTACACCTTGTGCGACTTCAGCTGATTTAATAGCATCCTTTTTTTTATTATGCTAGCAATGGTAGTTCTCTGCATTTCAAATTCCTTTACTAAATCGGCGACACGTGTTCCAGCTTCAAACTTAGCAATAATTTTTTTTTTTAAATCAATGGTACTTCTTACTGCTTTTCTTTTTTTTTTTACCACCATTATCGTCACTACACTTCTTACGTCTCATGGTCACTAAATTTTTGTAATAATAAATTGCAAAAACTGCAAAAGATTAAAAAATAACAAGAGTTTTATTGCGTGCACTTTCAAACAAGCGCTTCAGCCAAACAACCAACACAAAATGGCGATCAGCTGCTTTCTGCCGGCTTCCGGAGGTAGAACGAATATTGACTTTTGGACGAATATCGGAAAAAACTTTGATGAAAAAACAGGCGAATATTGAAAAAGACGAATACTGGCGGGACGAATATTGAGTTCCACTGTATATATATATATGTATATATATATAAACGTTACATATAATTGCCATTTAAAAAAGTAATATAAATAAAATATAAATATTTCACTTACTCTCCTCCAAAGAGCTGCATGCCAAGGAGAGCGAAGACAATGATGAATAAAAAGAGTAGAAACAAGAGACTGAGGATGGACCTCATACTACTGAGCAATGAGATGACTAGATTTCTCAGGGAGGACCAGTACCTGCAGAAATAATCATAAATATTAAATAATTGTTTTAACAACAAGGAAATATTATGGATGAATGAAGCTATTAAATGTCATTGAAAACATGTAGTTTGATATTTTTGGCTTTTCTAAGATTTACTTATATTTTTAAAAATGCAAATCTATCATAACAATGACACAGCGTACTCATGCTCTTTGGCTCAAATCGTTAAAAAACTACAACTGCTAATTGACTAAATTAAAGTGAACATCATTCCATGCCAGTATGAACAGGGGATGTCTAGTTTTCAGTGTGTAGACTGTCATGAGAGGTCAACCTAACCTAACAGTCATGTTTGGTCAAAATTCAAAAGTGTCTGTCCTACATGATGTTGTAGCCTAATGGTGATGCAACCTATTAACATTCTCTGCACAAATCACAAAGAGTGATTAACATGGTTGATAGAATGAACACAGAACAAACAATGCAAATCTAGACACACCCATATTAAGTATTATTCACTTATGTGTGAATGGTTATAAGTCAGTACTGAAATACCTATTACTTCCTGGGTTTGAAGTAACTAGTACTGTGAAAAAGACCTAGTTTCCTGGGAAAATGTAATCATTTACCATTATCAGTTATATGGCCACTGTTCATTCTGTAGCTAGTATTTTCTATACTTTCTAGTTATATGACAGTGTAGTGTACAACAATACTTTCTAGTATGTATGATGATGTTCACTTTCATTTAGTTTAGTCGTCGGATCATCATCACTACACATCCAACCAATTAGTCCATAAGTGCACCGATCTCCCCCTCAGTGTGTGGCGACTAATGACCCGGTTCTTTGTTGGTCTACTATTCTTTTTTGGTTACCAGCATAGTGTTCTTGTTTAGCTACACCACACTAGATCTGGAATTCTTGCAGTCTGGTTAAAGTTGTAGATTCACCACTATTACCTGAATCGTGTACATGACCTATCTCCATTATGGAATTTATAATACCATCCTGGTCCATTTCTCGCCCGCTTTGTACAGCAGCCTTATCTGCAAGCCTATCGGCGCATTCAGTCCCCCTTACACCTGCATGCCCTGGCACAAAAATAAATCTGATTCTTGTCAGCTTAGACCTCCCCAGCATATTATGGTGTAATGTGCTTCAATACTGTCTGTACACTTGTATGTAGTGTAATTTTCTTGAATGACAATGATTGCTGATAATTATAATTTGGATTTGTTTAGCAATTATCATAGCCTTTGAGCTACTTATATTTATATGTCAAATATGTTTGCTGCTATCTTAGTCAGATGCCTGTCAGTCCAGCGTGTTCATAGCGCATTGGACTACGGGTGACAAGCCTCCTGTGAGTGCGGTTCAATTCCGCAGACTGGCAGAAAAGCCATATGTTCTCCAGATTTATGGTTTTCATGGAACTGAACCGAAGGGTTACAATGTCCATGGCACCAAGCCGAAGAGCTAAAAAAGCTCAAGTACTTCTGGATCGAAAAAAAAAATAAAGAAAACACTTTATAATAAAATATGTCTAAACAAAATAAATAAGATACTAAAAGGGAGATACAAACCTGGTGACTTTAAATATCCTAAGCAAACGAAGAGCTCGGAGCACACTGATACCAAATGAGGAGCCAGTCTTGAACTCTGACCAAATGACTTCTACTATACTTCCTACAATGACCTGTGATGGACAGAAGACAGTGATACAACTGGAGTGATCTTGCATTCTTCAAGTAATGTGTACATGTAAATTTGCTAATACACAACAGTTGATTGTGGATTACATACGGATTACATGTGGATTACAAATTTGAAGCAAATATGTTTTGAAAATTATGTCACCGTTTATGTCATGTGTACACAATTTTTAAAGAACTCTGAAAATATGAGCTTGGCAGATTGCAAGTATCGGATGCAAAAAAAAAACTAGACCTCTAGAATCTACTGAGGCTAAACTCAGATGACGTAACTAAAGAAAAATCTTGCACAGCAAGTTCTTGAACAGATGTAGATGATGCTGAACCTACAAGGGAATGTCTTGATCTCCATCAAGACTTTTCTGGTAAACATAACCCCAGTTTTAAAAAATACAGGGAGGCTATTTTTCAAACTTATGATGCCTTGCAGGTAGTATTAAGAAGAACATGAACAGAATGTCTCCATAACTATCTCCACCAAAGACTAAACATGCCAGCTCCCTACAGGCTAGGAAACCCAGAAATGGAAAAGAGACATGTACTTAGGCTGTTAATGTGGATTATCATTAGATTCATGGAGGCTACTAATTTCTCTAAATAGAGGACATCACAGCATGAGAAACCGATTGCAGAAGAATGAGAAGAAAAAAAATTAAGTTTATTTAGTTCACATCCTCACATATCTAAGCTTTTCAAACTCAGGAGTCAGTTATTTTATTACAGTTAGGCTGGTTAGCCAGTATTTGTATCAGGAATGGTTTAGCACATTTATATTGTTAAGCTAGTGTTCTGATTGGAAATTTTGTCTTTATTTGCAATGAAAACGCTGTAGTTACATTGTGTCACAGGTTACAGAGAGGATGTGATATCTGTGTCTTTTGGCATAATGTACACAAGTTTTCAGCATGTAATTTTTAAGACTGAGTTTGTTTTCTCTCTTCAATCCCTACTTATTTAAGCCAGGTTGTATCCATGCAGCATATTTATCTAAGTCTCCATTTGGAGGTGATGTATAACCTCGATAAATACTGGTTTACTGACATTGATCTCTATTATTTCATTCACTGTGTTGTAGGCTCTTATTTGATATTTCAAGTGAGTTGTTTATTTTTTTACAATCTCTTAACTTATCTAGATAAACATTATCAAGTTTCTTTGTTTGCGCTTCATCTAAAATAATCATTATTCAACAGCTGTATGTGATTTGTGTGTGACTTGTATCAAAACAGTGTGTGTATGTTGTGCTATAGTTTACAACAGTTAAAGTCTATCTAACTATTCTCTAATCCTGTTTTACCTTTCAGCATCAGATCAAAAAAGGAGACACCTGGAGTGAGCTTTCTATGCACCTTGTCTTTCTTTCTCTTCTCCAGTCCTAATTTGACTCACAGTTTAAGGGTAAGAAGAAATTTCTAGAACGGGCTCTTGTGTACGCTTCATAAACAGTGTCTTTCATCGCCTCTGTTATCTCTGAGGTCCACCTTGGCCGGCCTTTTGCTTTGTATCCACTGTATCGGAGTATCATTGCTCTTGTGGCGCAATGCCTGTTGGTAATCTGCTTTTGTGGCCAAACCACTTAATTTGTTGTTTCTTGATGAAGTCAAAGTACTTTGTTAAATCAATAGTCCTTATTGACTATGATCATTCTCACAACATAAAAAAAAAGTAATAATAAATATGCTCATTACCAGCATAAAATTAAAACAGTAATCTGGTTCTAATAATGAATAGGAAACAGGCTACTCACCACACAGTCAAAAATGTTGAAAGACGATTGAAAATATATGCGTACTCCCAATGCATACATCTTGACGGACATCTCAAATATAAACAGGCCCAAAAAAGCATACTCTGATATATCTGAAAAAGCAATAAAGTAAACTAATAAAAAAGTTGATATCTGTGGGAGAATACTAAATATTATAAATTAATGAAACATTAAAGAAAACAGGGAAATTAATAAAAATCAGAAAGAAACAGATCTGATCAAGTATCATTTCCACATAAAATGGGGTAGCGGAAATAAGTCTCCAACACTTCCTACCTATTGAAATGGTAGTGGTGTCGGAGGCAGCTGCAGTAGTAGTCTTCATCATTGACTTTAATCAATAATGGGATAACTGCAGTAAAACTATATATCAAACAGAGAAATATTTAAACAGAAACTGAGGTAGACTTAGTACTAGCTAACATAATATACTGAACCTCCAAGCAATTTAACATTACATACTGAACCTCTAACTAACGTAACATACTGAACCTCTAACTAACATAACATATTGAACTTACAACTAACATAACATACTGGTCCTCTAACTAACATAACATACTGGACCTACAACTAACATAACATACTGGTCCTCTAACTAACATAACATACTGGACCTACAACTAACATAACATACTGGACCTCTAACATAACATACTGAACTTACAACTAACATAACATACTGAACCTCTAACTAACATAACATAATGGACCTCTAACTAACATATCATACTGAACCTCTAACATAACATAATGGACTTACAACTAACATAACATACTGAGCCTCTGACTAACATAACAAACCCCTAACAAATCTAACATACTTGACCCAAAAAAAAAAAAAAAAATTACATTCTAAACAGTCAGCAGTAAAGTCTAAAGGGATAGGTATGAGCATCAGCATACAGTATTCAACTCCAGGTAGTGAACTCCCTAGTCTACTCAGCTGAAAATGGGTTTGCAGATTTTCTGATTGTTGGGAAGTGGAACTTAGAATCATTAATAAGTTCTATACACAAAGAGTCTTGTCTACTTTTTAAAATTTGTGAGCAAAACATTTTACAGTAAATGTTGTTTCTCAAAATCTAAAAATAAACAAAATGAGACACATATTCCCCATAGACCAACACTGACAGCAATGAACAAAGTCAATAAATCAAGCAGACAAGAGAAGAAAACATCAGATGCTAGACAGGATGAGAGTGTCAATCCTTAATTCTGTTACGGCTCAAACACTCATTAAAACTGCATCAAGCAAGATCAGTGTCTTGTCTGCAGACTCACACATTTCAACAGAACCGGGCAAGGAAAGTGGCAACAAGATAGCAAAATGTAATGTATGGTAGTTTGACAAAGTACATCAACAGTCAAAGTCAATTAAGAAAATTAGGAGAAGAGATTTTCTATCTAAGGTGTTGATTTGATGATGTTCTAGGTTGGGAAATTTGATGACAAGATTATGTAATATTATAGTGAAACCATAAGTTTGACACCAGATCGATAACTAGAGAATAAAAGTAATGAGATTTCAAGAAATGTCTTGTTCAGTTTAGAGAAAACAAAAGTAATGAGATTTCATAGAAATGTCTTGTTCAGTTTAGAGAACAAAAGTAATGAGATTTCATAGAAATGTCTTGTTCAGTTTAGAGAAAAAAATAATGAGATTTGATATAAATGTCTTGTTCAGTTTAGCTAGTTAGTTAGTTTGTTCCTTCGTCAAAGGCGGCACATAGGGCGAGGTTTTAGATCTCCATGTGATGCGGTTCGTTGCTAGCAGTTGGAGATCTTGTATGGTTTCACATCCCAATAGTTTACTTTCTTGTTGGATAGTTCTTTGAAGAGTGGTCTTTGGTCTTCCATGTTTTCTTTTCCCAACTGGTGACCACATAAGGACTTGTCGATTTAGTCTCTTTTCGTCTGATCTAAGAACATGACCTAAATATTTCCACCTTCGTTTCCTTATAATATTTGATTTGTTCAGTTTAGAGAACAAAAGTAATGAGATTTCATAGAAATGACTTGTTCAGTTTAGTGAGAACAAAAGTAATGAGATTTCACGGAATCAATCTGTTGCAAAAACGTGTGGACATCTCAGGGAGTTAGCAGATCATGTGAAGACTTGACGGATCGGAGCAACTATTTATCCAGAAGATAGAAACTGTATAATATCTTGTATTTCATAGAGACTAGTATAGGAAGTATGGAGGTCATCAACATCATCATCATCAGGTTTCCCCGTATGGCTCTGTCCCTGTTGGCAGAAATCCTAGGGATCCTAGGGATAATCCTAGGGATCTCATAAAAATTGCACATGTGACTAGGTCTGGATTCAAACCCACAACTTTCAAAACGACAGGCAAACATCTTAACCACTTCACCATTGAAACCCCTATTAAATTGGTTTACTCAAGACAGACTTGGTTGGAGTAAATTTGTTGATGTATGCTTTAAGCAAGGGCTAAGAAAAAAAAAGAAGAGAATATAGGAAGCTTGCAGAATCAAAAACTTGGGTTGACTATATTTATGAGAGTAGTTTCTTCTCAAAATCAGATTTAAAAAAGGCTGGTGTCTCATATTGAAAAACATATTGGTAGTATATATGTCTTAGTTTAGAATAGAGGAAGTATAGATAGAAAATATATATCCAACTAATGGAACAGTTAGCAGAGAAGATAAGGAAGGACTGGTAGGCTCATTAGTTATAACTTGAAGTTGTAAATTTGTAGTCTTTATATAATCTAAGTGGATTTCTATTTGTACATTGATCCCTAGGATTTTTAGTAATGGTATACTAGTCTGTGTAGAGGTTATATTTAGTTATATAAGTTGTTACAAATCTTTTGCCCATTTGTTGCTGGGGCTCTCAAGGGGAGCAAAGAATAGTAGCACTGCGACTTACAAGGCATGTCATAAGAGGCGACTGAGGTAGGGGCTAGGAAGCTAACCTAGTAAATAATTCTGTGTCTAGTTATACGAATCGTTTGAGAAAGACACTCCTCAGTGAGCCATTATTTTAGAATAGTTCGCTGGTTGTGTTCGTAAGGACGCTCGTATTGCTAGGCTAGGCGATGGGTGTTGTAACAAATGAGGGTAAGTTGTTCGAATCCTGTGTTTGTCTATTTGTTTTTTGGAAGCTCTTAATACCTGTACACTGTTTATTTGTTGATCATATTCGTTGCTTCCTCTGGGGTTCTTGCAAAAACTCCTTGTGCTCACCTAGTAAATAAAAAGTGCAGCAGAAATCGGATGTGCTGGCCTACTTGTAGGCGCATAACTGGCACAACATACATTTGTTCTTAGGCTCGGATCACAAACAAAACACAATGAGTGGTTAACAAGTGGAGTGTTCGAAGGAGATGAAAATATGTGTTTTCTTCATGTTTGCTCTCCTTAGACGTGACAATCAAAAGTTGAGAAAATAAAGTAAAAATAAGTGAATACTCACACAGAAATTCTGCATGCCACTCTGGTTGGTTGTAATGCTCTGATGCAACAGAAGCTGTGTTGAGAAATACTAGTACAATAACCACCCAATAAAAGAGCTGACTTTTCACTAGTCGTCGTATGGAGTAGCGGAATCTGCTCTCTGCCTGCCAGAATGATGCACATTTGTCTGTTGATTTTCTTTTCTTCAAGTTTTTAGCAAAGGAATTTCCTGGAAATATTTTGATAATAACCAAATATTTATCAATATACACAAACAAAAGAAACAAAATTAAGCATATATCACTGTACATAAAAAAATGAAATACCAAATATTTATCGTTATACATAATAAAAAAAGCAAATATTTATCACTATAAATCAAAAAAAGAAAATAAACCAAGTATTTATTACTATAAATCAGAAAATATTGCTTACTAAAGTCTTCTTCATCGTCTGTGTGAATATTGGAGTAGTTGATTATTACTTCCAATATCTTCTATTTGTAACTTTCTATGACTTTCAACATCATTGTTCTTACCTGGGTTTTTTCCAAGTAATGTTAAAACGTGTAATATTTCACTCCATTACTGTCCACAGGTTCTCTTGCCAGTAATTTGACATACTGTTACTGCATGGCTTAGATTCATATCCTTATAATTAGTCCAATAAACATGGACTATTTAAAATGTCTTATGTATGCAAACCGTTTAGTATTGCTCAATAGTTATTGTAAAGTGAAGGACTATAGAAATATAATATTAACCATTATTAAGAGACTAATAGTTTAGTTCTAGAGCAGATCAATACTTGATGATCTAAGCTAGAAGTACCTCTGAAGTTGGAGAAAGCACATCTGTGTGGCGGGGGACACTGATCATAAGGAGAGCATGCCTTCACGCAAAAATTAGAAGAGCCATACCAGACGCTCTGTCTGACTATGCCTAACTTCAAAGTGGGTGAACGCAAGAAGAAGAATAAGGTTTAGAAAACATGGAATCTGACCTGGTGTCATGGCTGTCAGAAAATCATCATCATTGTGTTCATTATCATTGTCAGTTTCTTCTCCTTTTAACTGTTTCATTTTTCTGGCTGCTGCCTGCCTTCGAGCTGCAAACAAAACAAACAACATTTGTAACAAAAAAATTAATCTTTTGTTAGCTGAAATATAATGATTAATACAAAACAATTAATCTTATGTCAGCTGAAATTATTATCAATATAATGGGAAGTCTGCAGTAGAACTAAGTAGTAAAAGTGAACAGATAAAACAAAGTTATGTAGCTTTACAAAGTACAAAGACAAGATACTGCGACGTTTCAAACAGTTTCATAAAGAAACTGGAGGGCAGCAGTATCACCCTCAACCTCCATTCTTATACTGGAAATAGTTGTCCTGTATGCTCTGCTATGTTTTTGCAACAACCATACCATGTGCACTAGTGCACTAGCCAAGAAACCCCTGCCTGACTTCTCACCAGAATGCACTGACCTGTCGTCGGTATAAATAACAACATCATCATCATTTGCAAGATGATGCTTACTAATCACTTCTGGAGCAAACTATACATCTTTTTATCTGTCTGTTGTGCTATGAGGCAGATCAACTGATTATGTTTCATATTCAACAGTAGTAACTTGCTATCTTAGGGATCTAAAGCTGAAGGATTGACTTCATTGCACTGGGTTTTAACCCATATGGCTCAAACCCTGTCTGCAGAAATGGCACGCCACCTGTCTTAGAGTAATGCACAAAGTATGAACTTTGTAGCTCCTGTGATAATCCTAGGTGTCTCTGGAAAAAATGCAAATGTGAACAGAACGGTGCGGTTCAGATTTGAATCAACGATCTTCGAAATGCAAGGCAAGGGCGCAGCCACTTAGCCACAGAGACCCCCACAGTTACCGCTGGCCAGCAATGGCGGAATGCGGGAGGGCCATTCGGAGTCAGGACTTTGATTTTGAACACGACTTTGCTAACGCATTCCACCATTTTGGTCGGGTATTTTCCAGTTTTGTTTGCCGAGCTACTGAGTTAGTGCTTGAGCAACGCTGTGAGCTATGAATGTTACATGGAATGCTTTTGCTGTGTCAACCGTGCGTTTGTTGTGTGCATTCAGAAAATGGCGGACAGCGGTTATGACGAACAAACTCAATCTGCCGTATGCAGTTATATTGCGGGTGCAGAAAGCTGGATTTTGTCGTGATTGATGTTCCTTCGACAAGAATTGCAATTCAAGTGATGAACAGTTTTGTTTTGCTACATTAGCGACGGCCATATGTATTTTATGCGGTGCAGGTTGTTTTTGTGGCATCGCGGCTGTTTCATTCTGGAATTAGCTCACACAGGAAACATTTCACAGTTGTTAGCATTTCGTGTGATTTTCATTGGCACATGAACGGAGCAATCATGGGGTGACCCATTGCAGTGAAGTTGGAACCGTACTTATGAGTTTATGAGCTATGAGCTATAAGAGACCCCTTTTAACATGTGTAACATCAAGTGTGGGATTAAACCCACAACTCTCTTGTGATCGAATCGAGAGGCAAACATTTACACATTACACTATCCTGTCCCACAGTAACTTGCTATTTGAGTTTACAATGATTTGTTTTTAAAAGAAATTGAGTAGCTAACTGTAGTTAATTACAAATGATAACCAGATAAATATGACTAACATATCAACTATCTCAACTTGGTAAATTTATCAATGAGTATACACTTACCTTCTATGATTTTTAACTTCTCCTCATCACTTGTTCTATCCTCACTAAGAATCACTTCCTCTGAAAGAAAATAAATAGTAGATTTTATTTTAAAAAGCGGCATTCTTGAAATGTACTTTGACCTTAATGTTATTTATATTTTTTACACTCCTACAATTCAAAATTTTTTCTGAATTCCCTAAAGGAGAGAGGGCATGTAAATTATTCAAGTAAAAGATAATCTACAACACTAACCAGATTGCTAGAATACCAAGTCAATTGTGGTGTGGCTAGACAAGAGCACTATACTGGTAGCCAAAGAAGAATAGTAAACCAACAAAGAACCAGGTCGCTAGGTGCCACTTGTTGAGAGACATACTGAGGAGGAGATCTGATAACTTCGTAGAGGCAACCCATTTCATAGTTTAGACTGAGCATAAGAAACCAACAATTGTAAAGAAGAAGAATTCTCTCTAAACTGTAGAAGAAGTTTTACAAAGAATATGCTATATCTGCTTATCACTATATCGTTTTAAATTAAAAATTAATTTTGGTTGTTTTCATGCCTAGTTTATCCTTCAGGCATTATTGAGAAGAAAAAACAGGATTTTTCTGCCTCAAATTCACCGAGATACTTAAATGTACTCTTTCTCTCTCATCTCTGCATGTACACTAATCTGTTTTACAAAGTCTCTCTAATCAATTTGTTCTATCTCTCACGCTCTCTGCGTGCACACTCTTCTGTTTTATAAATCCACTCTTCTCATTTAGTTTTCTCTCTCTCTACCTGTATACTCAATTGGTTAACAAATCCACTTTACTTTCTTTATCTGCAAACAATTATGCTTTACAAAGTCAATCTAGGTACTCTTTGAGTTCTCTATCTGCACACTCGCCTTGTTTTACAAATATAGTCTAGATACAAATCAACTTCTCACTATATCTGCACTCACCTGCTATACATATCTGCTGCACACTCACCTGCTTTACATATCTGCTGTACACTCACATGCTTTGCAAATCTGTCCACTCACCTGCTACACACTCACCTGCTTTACATATCTGCTGCACACTCACATGCTTTGCAAATCTGTACACTCACCTGCTTTACATACCTGCTGCACACTCGCCTGCTTTACATATCTGCTGCACACTCACCCGCTTTACATATCCACTCTAGATACCCATTGAGCTCTCTCTCTATTTGCTGCTGCCTGCGAAGCTTGAAAAAGGCCCTTCGGTTTTCTACTCTTTCTCTCTCTTTGGCAAATTCTCTACAAAAATAAATATAATAACAGCACATGTAGAACCTTCTTGTATAAATGATATTTTGGTGATATGAAAAGATATGATACATTGTTGAAGACCTTATTAGAGGGTACAGTTGAGGGCAAGAGAGCAAGGGAAAGAAGAAATATAGTTGGGAAGAAAATATCTTTCTCTTTCTTTATTTCTTATCTCTAATCTTGTTTTTGGTATTATTTTTAGTTTGCAATTTTTAATAGGAATTCATGGATACAGACAGATGTTTCCATTTTATGAACAGATTAGAAAAAAATTGTTTGTGCTAAGCCATAATTGATTACATTTTTATGAATTCATGCATGGATTATCTACATCAAGAGAGCAGTTAGATTGTTTATTCAACAGATATCTTGCAGCAATCTTTGTTAAGTGTTTGTTAACAACAGTATTCTCTATTTCTCATTTCTATTAATTTCATGTTTATAATGGGTTTTTTTTTTAGAGCATAGTTTAAACTGGATAATATTTGCTAATGCAGTCAATATATTTAGAAAGTCCTTCCACTCTTCTCTACTGTGTCATATAATAGTTAGTTAGTTAGTTTGTTCCTTTCGTGCCAAAGGCGGCACATAGGGCAGAGGTTTTAGATCTCCATGTGATACGGTTCTTTGCTAGCAGTTGGAGATCTTGTATGGTTTTACATCCCAATAGTTTACTTTCTTGTTGGATGGTTCTTCGAAGAGTGGTCTTTGGTCTTCCACGTTTTCTTTAATATAATAAGTTATACTTTAATCATACTTGGCTATACTTCTTTAGTTTAACTTAGAGTTTTCGTTAGTGTTTGTCATGAAATCATTTATACAGATAAGTCAGTGATTCGACATGCTTGAAGCTCATGGTATTTCACTGTTCAAGTCAGAGAGGATGTTGTGAAGGTAGACAGTGGTGGTTTTGCTGTGACTACAAGCATTCTCACTATGGAAATCATGGCAGTAACTAAAGCGATGGTCTAGCTGGAATCACAGACTTTTATTTATGCAAGTTTTCTCAGTGACTCAATGAGTATGCTCAGGAAGACTGAAGCAGGCTAGGGAAGGAGACGATGGTTGGAATCACTGCAGCGGTCTAGGCTGACCCCCCAAAAAAAAGCAGTTTTATTTTTGTGCCAAGACATGCATGTGTAAGGGGAAATGAACATACTGATGGGCTTGCAGGTAATGCTGATGTAAAAAGCGGGCGAGTAATGGACCCGGCTGATATTATAAATTCCCTAAGGGAGATTTGGATGTGTAAATGATTCAAGTAATAGGGGTGAATCTACAACATTAACCAGACTGCAAGAATTCCAAGTTAAATGTGGTGTGGCTAGACTAGAGCACTATACTGATAGTCAAAGAAGAATAAAAAAAAGGGGGAAAGGAACCCTTTCACACCTTGTGGTATATAGGTGAATACAGTGTTAGGCCTGTATTTTTCATTGACCGTCGGCACATGATGGGTGATGTGGTCAGCATTACGCCGGCCGCCTTTACTTTCCCAGATCATGTCTGGTACCCAGTTGAGGCTGGGTCGACCTGAGAGCCGTTGCGGTCAGGAAAAATTCCACGCGCACTGCGGGAGTTGAACCCAGACCACCAGCCTTGAGAAGCTAGTTCACTAACAACTACGCTACCGCGGCTCTCCTCAAAGAAGAATAGTAATCCAACAAAGAACCGGTGTCATTAGTCGCCACAGGCTGAGAGACATACTGAGCAGGAGATCGGAGCACTTATGGACTAATTGGTTCGATGTACAGTGATATTGATCCAATGACTAAACTAAACTATAGTTTAACTAACATATATTTACAGTGGAGAGCGGTTGGCCAAATGGTTAAACGTGGTGATGTCTGTTTCTAATGAGGGAGAGCTAGCTGGTTGTGCTATGAAAAATGCTTATCTGCACGGCTAGGCAATATGTGCTGTAAGAAGTAAGGTTGTAGTTCGAAGCACATGTGTAGCAAATTGTTTTTTCCAGAGTTGTGTGTCAACACTGGTTAAAGTCAAAAGTTTTTTCTGTGAGGGAAACAATAAAACTGATGATCTCTGCACATGTGGCGACAGCTTTGGACAAATCCCTAGTGTAATCTCAGATTGGAAACAAAGGACAGTAGTGACTGTTTAAAAAAAAAAAATATTTACAATATCTATGTTGATAAAAATTAATTCCATTTAGAGACCAAAACACTTTGGAGTGAATCTTAGTTTAGTTTAGTCATCATCATTGCACATCAAACCAGTAAGTCCATAAGTGCTCCAATCTTATCCTCAGTATGTCTCTCAGCGTGTAGTGACTAACGACACTGGTTCTTTGATGATTTACTATTTTTCTTTAACTACCAGTATAGTGCTCATATTTAGCTACACCATATTTTACTTGTTATTCTTGCAGTCTGTTTATTGTTGTAGATTCACCACCGTTACTAGAATCATTTACATGTCCTCTCTCTCTTAGGAAATTTAGAATATCCGCATGGTCCATTGCTTGCCCACTTTTTACAGTAGCAATACCTGCAATCCTATCAGCGGTTCGTTTCCCTAATATATGAATCTATATGCAAGTATAGATATGTTACTTACCCACTAAGTACACCTAAAACTAGATTCAGCATGAAGAATGAGCCCAGGATGATGAGAGGTATAAAATATAAAATGTTGTACAAACTTCCTAAGGCATCATTTGTCTGTGGAATAATGAAAACATCTTTATTAAATCATTCAACATCAACAGCAGCAAACAACTAGTTTTTAAAAGAGAGAGCATAATGTTTGTCTATTTAACATTGATGTCATTTAGCAAGTAATACAATGACATCTCAAATAATTCTGACTAAAAAAATGTCTAACGGAGAAGGACAGACTTCTTTGCACTGGGTTTCCTCAAGTGACTCCATCCCTGTCTGCAGAAATATCATGCCATCTGCTGAAAGTGTTGCACAAAGCACAATATCCGTAGATCCAGTAACAACCTTAGAGATCTCATGAAAAAGTTTTACATGTGATTCGGTCGGGATTCGAACCCCCAACCTTTAGAAGGACAGGCAAACGTCTTAATCCTGCCATATCAACCCCAAAAATAATTTTGATGGATTCACAGAATCATCTGAAACAACATCTGAAGACTAGCAAGATTGTCACTTTTATCTAAAATATACATGGATAGCATAATATAGGAAACAAACCCAGTAAATGATACGAGCACGGTAGATGAACACAAGTTAGAACGCAATCTACAAAACAAATGACTTTTTTGCAAGTGATCAAAGTTTGATAAACTAGGATGAAAACAAATGTTCATGCCACATAAACTCATTAAACTCATCATGTAGAAGATACAAGATGAAGATAAACACAATAAAAACAGTAAGTAGGAAAATCGGGAGATCACCACGCCCACTTAGCATAGATGTTAACAGAAAATTCAAAATTTCACAGAGTTTAAGTACTTGGAAAGTATTTTTACAGATGATGGCAGAATTGATAGAGAAATTATTTGATGCTTGTGAAAAGTCATCAATGTTACCAGAAGTGACAGAATGAAAAACAAAGACATCGGAAAAAGAATTTAGGAACAATATCTGTCGTAGAACATGAGGAAAGACAGAAAATGAAATGGTTGATTCAGTCATCTTATCTTCTTCTTTGAATGCTCCATATCGACCACTTGTTAACCTGTGTGATTTGTATGTAATCTGAGCCTAAGAGTGATTGTACGTTGTTCGAATTATACACCTACAAGTAGGCCAGCACATCCGATTTCTGCATTGCTTTTTATTTACAAGGGTAGCTTCCCTAGGTCCTACATCAGTCACCTCTTATGAGTTTTGTGGGTCGCAGTGGTGCTATTCTTTGCTTCCCTTGCAGGCCACGGCACCACACGGGCAGACCTGGAAATGAAGCCGTCTTGATGTACTCAAGGATGCTGTACTATCTGGGAAGCCATAAAGAGAACAGCCAGAGACAGGGAAAAGTGGCGAACAACTGTTGAGGCCATATGCTCCACAAGGAGATAAGAGGAATAAACACAAACATGAAAACATTGGCTCACACAACAGTCACTGTCATTCACTTGGCAGAATAAACAAGAACCTTAACTTCTCACACATTTCACAGAATAAATTGCTAGACAAGACAACTAAATAACATTGCTTCTTTGTTCTCCTACTTCAATAATGCAGCAGTATTCAGGCTTCTGCCCTTTGTTCCTCCACCATGTAGTAACATTTGCATGTTTTATTAAGTTGCTCTTTTGTTCTTAGTGGAGTTCAATAATTTAGTAGAGTTTGGGATCTTGTCTTTATGTCTGACATGCACTGGTTCTTTCACATGTTTTTCAATTGTTTTGTTCTTCATGTATTTAATAATTTAGTAGCATTCAGATGTTTGAAATTTATCCAGTGCCATATAATGTTGTCTCTATGTGTTTGAAAGTTATCTAATTTCATTTAATTTGATTTACAGGTTTGGCCCAAAGGAAGAATTCTTTTCCTAACTATTTAATAAGACCAATATATTACATTAAAACTAGGGAAATCCTAAAAAAAAATAGTGAAGAAAACACTGCAGGCTAGTGTTCAGAGAAGATATTCTTCTTCTTCTTTTGTCATCACACTGCTACCGGGTTGTTGCCCAGTGTCTGGTTTTATGTTTTTGTCTTGCGCTGTTCTGGTGGCTTGGGTGATTGTTATTTTGCTCTTTCACAGGATTCTGCTATGCCATCTAACCATCTTTTCATAGCCTTCCTCTTGCCTTCTTTCCCGATGTTCTGTTGTAGAAGACTCTGCATACTGTGGAGTTTTGATGCATTCTTATTAAGTGGCCAAACCACTTTATTCTTTGTTTCTCAATGTAATTCAAGCAAGGTTCTGTGCCAACTTTCTTCTTATGCTGATGTTGGTGACTGTCTTTTCTGGTGTTGCTGGTAACTTTTCGCAGGCAAAGCATTTGATACAGAAGATATAAACATCAGAAAAGAAAAGTTAGCAATTGGAAACCCATAATCAAATCCAGTCTTCTAGTGGCTTTGTTTTGTTGGAAGAGACTGCTGTGTTTGGAAGCTACTGTGTTTATATATATATATATTATAGACCCTCATTATAATATAATTCTGTACAAATCTCATGGATGCTAAATTTTTTAACAAGACAAATGTCATTATAAGTACTCACATAGTACAGTACATTGGTCCAGCCCTCCATTGTGATACACTGAAACACTGTCAGCATAGCAAAGCCAATGTTGTCGAAGCTAGTAATTCCATAGTTGGGGCCAGCCCAGCCTGTGCGACACTCTGAGATGTTGGTCTGACATCGGAATGTTCCATGATAATCTGAACTGGTAGTGCAAGGACGTATGTCCTCTTCATCCCCAAGGTCAATTTCATCTGAGAAAAGCAAAAAATATTTAATGAATACACACTTCATAAAGATACTTTACTCTTGCTAGCTCTTCTGTCTCCATACAGAAGGTGGTCTACCACCCTACCACCCTAAAAAGGTGGTACTACAGGCTGTAACAACAGCTTTTTTAAAATAATTTTATTTTATCTGCCTCTTGCTTGTTTTAGGCTCGTTTATTTGCACATGCTGTCAATAAAAGTTATGAATAAGAGGTGGAGACAGGATTCAACCTTGTCATACTCCAGATAATATAGTGATTGACTCTAACCACCTGACTTTGTATGATACATTCATTGTTGTTATATACGCTTTTACGTATGCTGCTCAAGTGTGCGTTTACAAAGCAGTTGTTTAGGATTTCCTGCAGTCTGTCTCCGTCTAATGCCTTTTCCTTGTCGATACAGTGTTTCATTGAATTCAATTGATTTTTACACCATTTGTCTAAGAGCAAAAATGGCGTCTACACATCCTTTATTTTTCCGTAATCCTTAGCTGTGATTTGTTCAGTTGGGGTTTGATTACAGACCATATTCTTTTCTCAAGGATCTTGTAAAATATATTTCCAGTATGACTCAGGACAGAGATGCCGTTGTATTGTGTGCAGTCTCTCTTGCTACATTTATTTTTCCATACTGGGACATCTACATCATTTTCTCCAATCTTGTGGTATCTAATGTTCTTTCTATAGAAGATTATACAGTCTGTGTAACCATGCTATTCCCACTCCTGTTGTTTTAATTTGTTCATTTGGTATTTCATCTTGCACAGGTGCATTTTTACTTTGGGGAAAATAAGATGGTGTCTATAATTTATGTTTTCAATATATCTGGTTCTAATTACAACATAGTCTTTATACTGATGTCTTGTCTTTTTATAGTTTCAGTTTGATTGTTTAGTAGTTGGTCAGAGTACCATTTCCATCTTTTAAGTACTTGCATCTGTTCACATATTGGTTCTCTTCTATCATTGTGTATAATTTCTGCTGGTTCATAGTGTTCTGCTCTAGTTCTCAAATCTTTGTATAGGTCCCTCGTTGTTTCTTGCTAATTTGTATTGAGTTTCTCAATACTCCACCAGTTTTTCCTCTTTTCTCTTTATGTTATTCTATTTACCTGTCTTCTTACTAGCCTATATTCAATGCGGTAGTGCTCGCCATGTGGTGCGGGCCCACAAGGGAAGCAAAGAATAGTACCATTGTGACCTATAAGGCATATCGTAAGAGGCGACTGATGTAGGACCTAGGAAAGTTACTGTAGTAAATAAAAAACCTTGCAGAAATTAGATGTGCTGGTCTACTTATAGGCACATACTGATGGCACAACATACAATTGTTCTTAGGTTCAGATCACATACAAATCGCACAGAGTGGTTAACAAGTGGTCAATATGGAGTGTTCGAAAAAGAAGATGAAGTTGCAGTCCAGCTTGTTCTTCCCCCATGCCTGGTATTTATTCTTTCTGACTTTCACAGCTTCTTTGGTCTCATCATTCCACCAGCTTGCTATTCTCTTATTCTGCTTGTCTTAATAGTTCCGCATGCCATGCTTGCAGTATTTAGGATAATTGATTTAAGCATTTCCAATTCTTCCTTTACTACTCCTTTTTCCTGGGGTAGTTTATACCCATATAATACAGGGTGTTCAAGATAAAAGTAACCTCGCCAAGGGAGCCAATCTTGGATATGTTTATAATAATGAGAAGATTCAATTATGATGTAGTATAGGTCAAGTGAGCGAGTGTTTTTGTGATGGTGTGTCTATATGGTGCGGGAAGGAGTGATGAACATATGTGACTAAAGGACGAGCTAATGAGAACTGGTTTAAATAGTAAATAGACAAAATGCAAATGCGTACCTGACCACTTTTAATTTGTCAATGGGGATGCTTTTATCTTGAACACCCTGTATATTAGCATGTAATTCTGATGTATCTCTTTGTATCCATTCCCTTTTATACTGGTAGTTGCCAATCCAACAATTCCAATTCTACCATAAATTTCAACCACAAAGTACAAGTAGCTTACCTTCAGAAGTTAGGGTTGAGCCCACTTTGAAACAGGCACTGTGAAATACCCCAACATAAAAATCAAGGCCAATAATTGCAAAGATGACAATGGCAAAGAGGACGAGGAGGCAGACTTGTAGCAGTGGTGCCATAGCCCTGATGATGGATTTGAGCACCACCTGGAGACCTGAGATTAGATTGTATGGATGGAAGTATTAAAATTATAAATGTGAATTATAAAAATGACGATAAGCATAAATGATTATTTTTATTTATCTATCGATTCTCTAACCATGTTCTGCTTTTCGGCATCAGGCCGAAAAAAAGGCACCTGGAGCAAGCCTCTTTATCTGCTTTGTATAAAGTGGAATTTAGTGCCTCGGATATTCCATCGATCCTTCGTTTATGTGGTTGTCCTCCGGGTCTGTTGCCATTGTATTTGAGTGCTAGTGCTCTTTGTGAGAGACTGTCTTGTGGTAATCTTGATACATGTCCAAACCTCTTAACCCATTACTTCTTAATATAGTGTAGTTCCGGTAATGATCCCACTCTTCTTCTGAACTGTCGTTTCTGATTTTATCTCTTCTTTTTGCATTTAGAATTCATCATAAACACTTCATCTCTGTCATTTGGATTCTTCTTTTCTCATTTGTTGTTAGTGTCCAGGTCTGACACTGATAGCACAGAGCTGGTAAATAAACTGTGTTGAACTTTACTCTCTTGGTGCCCATCGCCACATACTTGTTTTTCAGTATTGGTGACATTTGTCCAATAATCTGGTTTGCCTTATTATATCATTTTTTTCATTTATAGGCCAGACACTAACAATATGAGAAAAATAGAATATTTACCATTATTTATTAAATGCAAGGTACTGGCTTACTCTATTATGATAGTATTAAATTTTAACACAGAAAATGAAATTCTATTTTCTTATTGACATACAAATGAGTAAGTTAAATTTGAAACATTTTTCACTAAATTTCATAAAAATTACTTACAATATCACAGTGTCTTATATTTACAGTTTACTGTAAGTTCTCTATTATGTTAAAAGATATAATCAAAGTCAACAAACTTAAAGTGCACCCATAAGTGCTTAGCTCTTTTCAGCTATCCTGATAGAATCAACAGTGGAGTATTAACACAGCAGTTTCAACAACTATTGATTGATTGATTGATTGGACAATCATCATTGCACTTTGGTGAGTAACCATGTACACTGCAACCTCTTTCTTACACAGGAAGATCTCAGCTGCAGTGCATGAACTCCCTAGCACCGGCAAGGGTTCCCTATGTAATTTTAAAGATGGTGAAGATATTTTTGGAAGAATTTTATTTTAAAACATTTCTAATGAATTTTAACTGCCACGGGTTCTTTTACGTGCTCAAATTGAACACGGAACCTACGTTTTATCATCTGTCTCCAATAGGATGAGGAACTTGATCTCACCTACACTGAGATAAAGGATCTCTGGAAAAATATCCAGATGACTCCACGAAGGAGTGAACCTGGTATCTTTGGCACTAGAGATGAGCATCAAACCTCTATGTCACAGAGACCCCATGAGCTATTATTATTAATATCCCACTGTGATTGTATCAGCAAGCCAACGGTGCATAATGTTGCTAAAATATATTTTTTCAAAGAGTGACAATGACAAAATTAAAGCTCCCAACCCGATGCTTAAGGGCAAGAGTGGACAACCAATTCCATCATTCACTGGTGGAAAGACAAAAGTTTTAGGAACGATTCTATACTTTTCTCCAACTTAGAATGTTAGTATGCATTTTCAGCTAGGTTTTTTTTTTGGTAAAAGTAAACTCTAATGGCCTCTTATTTAGTCAAACAGAGTTGACACCATGTTACAGTACAACTCAGTTGATGTGGTAAGATACAGTGGGGTTTAATATTTGTAAAATTTTGCCAGTAGTTCAACCATACAAATATGTGCCATATTGGGCAATATGCATGCATCTTCTGTCACTGGAAAGAAGCCAGAATGATACTGACTAGACTTAAAGATGCAGAGCCAATATATGCAACTTTCTGATATCCAACATAATGGTACAGAAATTCAAGATGTGATGATAACGCACTATTAGAGTATAATAGGCGCCCAAGTGATTACCGGGGTCCAAATTTGGGGTGTAAAGAATAGAACCATTGTTACCTGCCACGCATGTCGTAAGAGGCGACTAAGGAGGTTTGTTTAAATCGGAAGCACATGTCCTAAACGTGTAGAAGTCTATGCATTTAGGGGTCTACCAAACCAATGTGCAACATATACATGTTCTTGGCAAAGATCAAACATATCACAAAGAGTGATTAAAATTGGTCGAAAGAACGAACGCAAAGAAGAAGAGTATAGTAGGGCTCAGCATGAGCATTAAGCCATATAGTGGCAGGGAATGAGGACAGTGAACCCTACCTTGGCTGCTGAATTGCGGAACAAAACAGAAAATACCTCATCCCTTAGTGTTAGAGCTGTCTGGGGTCGGTAGGAATCCATAAACACTTTAATTCTTCAACTTTAGGTCTAAATGGCATTGGGATGAAGGGTAAGAGCCCATGCAAAACTGGATCACTGAAGAATAAAACTGGGGAATCTACAGTAACGGTGGCTGAACACCACCTGCTGTTAATTGGAAAAGCTTTGCAATGAGTTGTATTTTTACTCCTGTACTAGTATTATAGTTCAATGCCTTGGGGCATTGCTAACAAATGACGCGAATGCTATAAAAAAATTAAAAGAAGGCTGAGCATTGCTTTTTTGCAAAAACTAAAAGAACGACCTAACCTATGGAAGGGAACTGACATGAGAACAAAACTCAAGTGTTTAAGAGCCTGCGTTTTTCCCTTGGCAACATATGGTTGTAAGACATGGACCATTGACAAAGCGGCGGAGAAGAACATTAATGCCATTTAATGCAAATGCTACAGAAGAGTACTTAGAATATCATGGACAAAGAAAAAAAAAATGCTTCTGTTCTACAACAGATTGGTATTAGAGAGAATTGGCTAATAAAGAGCATAACATCAAGAAAAATTAAATATTTAAGACACATCAAATGACATGAATGCCTAAAGAAGATAATTTTGGAGGAAATGGTGCCTGGAAGAAGAATGAGAGAAAGACCTAGAAGGCGATGGGTGCAAGATGTCATTGATGATCTGAGAATGACAGTTGCTGACGCCGGTCAACTTGCACAGAACTGAGTTTTTCAGGACTGCTGTCATCGGAACCAAGTTCCGGAAGTGACAAGCTATTTGATGATGATGATGACTAGTATTATAATAGGTCCCCTTTGTGTTAAGATATGAAAAGACACTATAATTAACCATTTCAAAAGCACTGTGATAAATGCAAGCACCATTTATTCTAAACAAATATAGAGAATTTAGCTCACATTAATTAATGATTGTTATAACTATGCATTTATTGATAAAAGGCAGTGTGGACATTAATAATACTGCCATATATACTATTTTTGTAATTATAACAATAGAACTTATAATGTGCATTAATAACAACAATGGGTGTAAAAACATACTGGGAATTCCAGATACCAGCTTGAGAGGTCGAAGCACCCGAACTGCCCGCAGTGTGCGTAGGTTGATTGTACCGTTTGCCCCTGGCTAACAAGGTAATAAACCTGCAGGACGGATGGAAAGATTAAACCAACCAACCGGGTAAGGAAGGGATACAAGGTTGAAGCAAAATAAAGAAAAATTGTTGTTAGAAAAAAAAAATTACTAAGGAAAAAAACAAGTAAAGTAAATTATAATAAGGACATAAAGCACAAAGAAAACACAATTTGTTGGTTGAATTTTTGTCAATAGCAATTTTTTTTCAAATTGAATCGCTTGCAACTGTATATGAACATAAACAATTAGTGTAAATTAACTGAACTAAAAAAAAAGAACACATATTACATCTATATTATTTCAGAAGCCTGAAAATTAAAAATACAATATTTAATACATCACCTATTTATCTATCAATCTATCTATTCTCAAATACTGTTTTGCCTTTCAGTGTCAGGTCAAAAAAGGAGACACCTGGAGCAAGCCCCTCTATGCGCCTTGTCTTTCTTTCTTTTCTCCAGTCCTAATTTGCCTCACAGCTTCAGGGTAAGAAGAGATTTATAGAATGGGCTATTGTGTGCACTTAATAAACAGCGTTTTTCATCGCCTCTGTTATATCTGAGGTCCACCTTTTGCGTGGTCTGTCTTTTGCTTTCTATCCACTGTATCGGAGTAATATTGCTCTTTGTGGCACACTGTCTGTTGGTAATCTGCTTATGTGGCCGAACCATTTAGTTAGTTTTTTCTTGATGAAGTTCAGTTCTGATGTTGTACCCACTTTTTCCCTGATGTATTCATTTCTAAACCGGTCTCTTCTTGATACTCTCAGCATTATGTGAAGACACTTCATCTCTGTTGTGACTAGTTTTCTGATATCGTTTGACGTCAACATCCACAGTTTGGCACTGATAGCATAATGTTGGGAGAAAGATTATGTTGAATAATGCTCTTTTGTTCATGGTGAAATGTTTGCATTTCAAAATTGGCGCCATTTATCCTATGATTTCATTTGATCAGTAACATTTACCATGTGAAAAGAATTAAGCTGTAAATGTGAACAAAATATTATATGCTATCTAACAGTGTAGCGTAGCCGTGAATTTACAAATTTTCTTCTTCTTCCTCTTGACGCTCCATATTGACCACTTGTTAACCACTCTTTGTGATTTGTATGTGATCTGAGGCTAAGAGTGATTGTACATTGTGTCAGTTATGCACCTATAAGTAGGTCAGCACATCCGATTTCTGCGACACTTTTTATTTACTAGGGTAGCTTCCTAGGCCCCTACCTCAGTAGTCTCTTATGACATGCCTTGTAGGTCACTGTTACCATTCTTTGCTCCATTGTAGCCCCGGCAACCCACAGGCAAAATTTATGGATATATAAAATCGTTCAACATGGACAAAAAAGGTGTAAAAAAGAACAACCTACACACATAAAATTAGCACATTCCAAATATAAAAGAATAAAATAAAAATAAACAATCATTTAATATCAAAATTCCACCTTCAAATCCAAACACCAACCTAAATACACAATTTAATAATAAAAGAAATGTTTCTATGTCAGTTTTGACTTCTAGAAATTTCAAAATGAAATAAAAATGATGAAAACATTAGATGCAGACACTGTCCTGCATGGTGGCATTCTACACACCCACCCACCAAACTGTATTACTTTCACTCACTCTCCACACCAGTGACCAATTTTAGTGGACGGAGTACTCTAAGTGCTCGGACTGCTGGTTGACTGACTGACTCATTCATAAAATCTACAAACCTGTTGCAAAATTTGAAAACAGTACTTTACAACTAGCTAATAAGCAATCTGTAAGCTCCACATAGTTTATCATTTGTAGTTCCTTTCTATATAAACAATTTTTTATGTGTCCCGTAGCCTTTTCAGACCATAGGGAATGAAGTGCCTGTCACTTCATATTTCTAGTCCCTAGTGTGCAGGAGGGCTAATTCCTTTTGTGTAGAATTGAGCCCACAACCATCCTGAGTCTGAGTCGATAGGTGAACGCTTGTGCATTACACTAATCTATCCCACCCTTTCTCATCTACAATATTATTTTGTAATTTTGCCCAAATATTTTTAATGAAAAATAACAACCTGCCAACAGGAGTTGTTTTTAACACCTCTTCCATAGTCATTGATGTTGGTTCATAAAGAAACATGTCCTTACTTCTCTGAACTTATTTAATTCTCTCTGCAATTCTCATCCAAAAATTATAATATTAAATTGTAAAAACTGTTAGTGCCCTCCAATTGGTTATCCTAGTGATGAAACTTATGAAATAATTATCATTGTTTAATTTTTTCTGACAAATACATGCATATTTGCAGAATATATCTAAGTTTGTAATCTCATCTCCTCTTGTTTCTCTTGTAACCTTGCAGTGTCAAGGTGAAGTATAAGGTGAAGAAGAAGGCCCTCTTATGTGGTTCATATATAGAGGTGTTCAGAGTTTATTTCATCAGTCCAGCGCTTGCATTGCCACCCTCTTCCCCTGTTTTCATTTACTCTGCATACAATTGCCTATTGTAGTTTATTATTTTAAAGAATTTCTGCTAAATGATGGAACTATTTGACATGTTACCTCTGGATAAATACTTCTGTAGCAGCTGTTAGGCCAACTTTGGACATGACTATATTTTCTGATATTCTCTTTCTTGATACATTGAGGATTCTCCTCAAAATATCATTTTGTTGCAATTTTGCTTTAGCTGTCATTGTTCATATCTGGCATTGGGAGCACAGAGTTGGGGAAATATGGTGTTATAACTTCCATTGTACTCTTTTTTAATGTTTGTCGTTGTTGACATTTATTTGTTGTTTCGTATTTTTACGATTTTTCCAATATGATGGTGATTTGCTGTTACATCTGAGTTGTTTTTTACTTCAACTTTTGATTTGCTAGCTAGTTAAAAGTTAAATTAAACTTCTTAGGCACTGGAAGTTATAAGTTTGGTTTATGTTTTGTTCTCAGATTCGGATTTTGTTTCTTCCTCTACTGTGATGAATTGTCATAATTTCGTTAAAAACTAATCACAGAAGACGAAACAATCCTATTAGTATATAGATAATACTACTATAATACTACTGCTAGAAAACTGGCATGTGCAAACTAAATGTTCAAGGATCCGTTTAGAACAGTAAGTCGGATACTGACAGCAAATTAGATAGAAGTACAGTGTTTAATATAAAGTTGCGTTGGGATTATCAAAACCACAGACTAGACAGCAGAATCATCAGCCATCAACAATTATTTTCAATACCAATCCATTCACAGTGACAATCACAATCATCACAGTATTTGAGTATTGTTTGCTTGCAAATGGCATGGACAGTTATTCCTTAACATAGTTTTACCCTGTTAGTGCAGCAAAACAGATCAAATCCATTACCAAAAGTTCCATGCACTGTATATAACGACGCCACTTCGCCATTTGGGAGAAATATAAAGATAGTGTTTTTCTATATCACAAAATTAAATGGCCACCTCTAGTCTGCTTGAATTTTTGCTCGTCTGCTGATAAAATGACTTTTCTCAACTCTTCAGAAGAGAGCTACATTCCAAATCCTATACAGATTTGGCTGTTTGTTTGTTTGTTTAATAATAATAATAATTCCTCTCGTACCGTTATACGTTACATAGGGCCTGCAAGTAATTTCTCCATACCGCTCTATCCTGGGCAACTCGCTCAATCTCCTCCACGGAACTGAGACCGATATTTCCTGCCTCTCTCAGCAAAGTTCGCTTCAGAGTCTCCTTAGGTCGACCTCTCTTTCTTGAACCCTTTGCATCCCACTTCAATGCCTGCTTTGATATTCGTTGATCATTTCTCCTCAAGGTGTGCCCAACATATCTCCATCTTCTCTTTCTTATAACAGTTGTCACTAGTGGTTGACCAGACATGTCTCTGATTTCATCACTTCTCCTGAATTCGTTTGTTTAGTAGGATTAAAGCCTCTTTAAGCCGAGGCACCTTCCTTCATTTTTTTTTTGTGGGGGGGCCGTCCTAGATGTGCCATACCAGGTGGACCCCGTACAACGTAACGTGAAAACGTTTATAAACTATCAATCCTTCGAGCGATGGCGCTCCTAGTTTTGTACAAGGGTAGCCATGTGGCATTTAATGAAGGCTCTCGACCTTCGGCTTTGATCAAGTGGGCACCAGTTCCGTAACACAAGCTGATAACTTTGTGAACCCATATAATGAGCCACGTGACAGATATCAAGCGATACAGATACTACACTTTGATCTTAGCCAAAAGGCCGATTGGTTATATTAGAGCGTGTAGGCAAACAAACATGAAAGAAAAAGAATTAACTCCTTTCGGAGAACCCAAGAATGACGTATCCTGATACTACATTATACCGTATTAGTAGGAAGACCACGGAAAAGATGGTTAGATGGCGTAGCAGAATCCTGTGAAAGAGCAAAGATAACAATCACACAAGCCACCAGAACAGCGCAAGACAAAAACAGAAAACCACGACACTGAGCAACAACCCGGTAGCAGTGTGACGACACTGGGCAACAACCCGGTAGCAGTGTGACGACACTGGGCAACAACCCGGTAGCAGTGTGACGACACTGGTTAACAACCTGGTAGCAGTGTGACGACAAAAGAAGAAGAAGAAGTATAGCCGGCACCCTTCCTGTATTTATTTTAATTATAATTTATTATCATACAAGCCAACCCCAGTTCCCATTGGTGTAGACCGGGGAACTTTAACTACGAGGTCAAAGACTGGGTCCTGGCTCGCCTAGAGTAACGGACTCACCTAAGTAATATTTTATATGGTTCTACAAAGGGAGGCGAACCTGAGTTAAAAAAGCACACAGAAACCAAATGTGCTGGCTTAGGGTTTTTGTATGCGCCTGACCAGTGGCGGCTAGTCATTAAGGGCCAGTGGGGCCGTGCCCCACCAAAATAATGTGTAACGTGTATAAATTAAATTATAACCTAACCTAATACCATGATTTTCCACACAAAAATATGTCTGGCCCCACCAACAAAACTTAGCACGAGTCGCCACTGCGCCTGGCACATTTAACTATCATTGTACAGCGCAAATCACAAACAGATCACAAAGAGTGATTCAACAAGTGGTTGGCTTGAAGCAGACAAAGCTAGAAGAACGTGCAGTTGGAATTTTCCTACTTTGAACTTTCTGTTCTTGTTTCACGGTTACTATTAAGACACCCGTGTGGTACCGGGGCCCGCAAGGGAAGCAAAGAATAGTACCACTGCGACCTACAAGGCATGTCGTAAGAGGCGACTGATGTAGGTCCTAGGAAGTTACCCTAGTAAATATAAAGCATCGCAGAAATCGGGTGTGCTGGCCTACTTGTAGGAGTATAACTGGCACAACGTACATTCGCTCTTAGACTCAGATCACATAAAATCACAGAGAGTGGTTAACAAGTGGTCGATATGGAGCGTTCGAAGAAGAAGAAGAAGCTGTACAGTTACTGTCAAACTATTAAGAGAGAATGAACGAGTTATCTCGTTACTATAAAACTTGCAGTTAATTCTTCTCTCGCTCTTCATGCTAAACTAAATTATGAGATGTCAGCGGTTTGCACGTTACATGGTAAATGAATGGCTAACATCCAGGCCATTGTCTGTTATTTACTGCTGTCACTGGCAGCATTGTGTTCTCATTAAATATTATTAATGATCTCAATACATAATTTATGATAAGGAGTGTATCATTAATCAGTTTAGTGAAGGTGGCTTGCCTCTCGCTTCAAAGTTAATCAGTTTGTTCCGAGCGTGGAGGGATCGGGATATTTTTCCAGAGATGACTGATCTCAGTGTAGGTGAGATCGAGTTCCTAGTCCTATAGGATCATAATCAATTAGCTTGTCCTGAGCAGAACTTTGCCACCCAACAGTCCTCCGGAATTTCTCTCTCTCATAGGCCAGATGTCCTGCCTCTGCAGCCATCATGTTAAAACCATCAGTTACAACCTGAATCCATCTTCTCCGTGGTCTTCCTCTTCTTCTCTTTGCCGGTATGCCTCTTTCCAAGATGGTCTTCTCCAGCCCTTCGTGTCTTTTTATATGTCCAAAATATCTCAATTTTCTCTTTCTTATTTGTAGCATCATCCAGTTTTCTTTGATTTTGAGTTCTTTCTGGATAGATCTATTTGTTCTCTTCTATGTCCAAGATATACGAAGGATTCTTCTGTAACACTTATATTCAAAAGCATATATATGTTTTTCCACTTAATTAAATGTCCATGCTTCACACCCATACGTTGCCACTGAGAATATGCATGCTCTTAGTATTCTGATCTTTGTTTGGTCAGTGTCCTATCGGAGACGGACGATAAAACTTAGGTCCGTGTTCAAGTTAAGCACATAAAAGAAGTATTGGCAGTTGAATACCGATAGCAGTAAGCTGCAACACCGCGACCCGAGTAAAATCAACATTTTATTTTTAAAATCTCAGAGTTTTTAAAAGTACATGCGCCCGAGTGGTTACCGGGGCCCAAATTTGGGGTGTAAAGAATATAACCCTATTACCTGCCACGCATGTCCTAAGAGGCGTCTAAGGGGGTTGAGCTGAAATCGGATGCATGTGTCCTAATTGTGTAGAAGTCTATGCATTTAGGGGCCTACTAAACCAATGTGCAACGTATACACGTTCTTGGCAATAATAAAACATCACAAAGAGGGATTAAAGTTGGTCGTAAAGAACGAACGCAAAGAAGAATAAGAAGTAAAAGTACATTGAACACCATCGCCGGTGCTACGAAGTTCACGGCCGCAGAAACCTTTATGTGTAAGAAAAAGATCGGAGCACGTATGGTTATTTGCCGAAGTGCAATGAAGATCCTATCAATCAATCAATCAATCAATCAATCAATAACAAGAGCACAAATGCTGTTGGACACTGAACCGAAATCATAAGATTTCTAACAGACACTCAGGTTGTCAATCTCCTCCTGAACTTGTCAAATTTATGCATGTTGAGGGTTTAATGCGAGTTGCCGTGACCCATTAGTTAAACTTGTTTCTTTTCGTTTTCTTTAATTCTGTTTTGTCTCACAGCGTCATGATAAGCAGTGATTTTTAGAACGGATTTTTGTGTGCGCTTCATAGATAATGTTTTCACCACCTTTATCTTCCCTCCTTTTTTGCCTGCTATGAATTAGGCATAGTCAGTGCATCTGGTATGGCGTCGCTGACTTATTTTTGCGTCAAGGCTTGCTTACCTTATTATCAGTTTCCCCCACCATACAGTCCTGTCTTCTCCGACCTCAGAGGTTAACCACCGTTGATATTTCGGAGGTCCACCTTTTGCGTGGACCACATTTTGCTTTGTATCCACTGAATCGGAGTAGCATTGCTTTTTGAGGCGCACTGTCTGTTGGTATTCTGATTATGTGGCCGAATCATTTAATTTGCTATTTTTTGATGAAGTTCAGTACTGATGTTGTACCATTTTACCCCTGATGTCTTCATTTCTAAACCGGTCTCTTCTTGGTACTTCCAGCATTCTGCGTAGACACTTCGACTCTTTTCTTTTTATTTTATTTTCTCCAATCCTGTCTTACCTCACAGCTTCAGGATAAGAAGAGATTTCTAGAACGAGCCCTAGTGTGCGTTTCATAAATAGTGTTTTTCGTATATATAATAGGGATGTCCTCCTGCCCCAACCTCTACAATCTCCTTATTCAGTGCTGCAGAGAGGGAAAATTTCGTCAGGACATGAGGGATGCAAAGATAGTGACACTATAAAAACAAAGGTGATAAGGGGGATTGTAACAACTACAGATGCATCTCCATTTTAAGTGTCACAGGCAAGGCTTTTGCACTAGTCATTTCAGAACGACTACAGAAACTTTCGGAGCGTGTTTTCCCAGAGTCACAATGTGGATTCAGAGCTGGACTATCAACAACTGACATGATATTTACCCTTCGACAGCTACAAGAGAAGTGCAGAGAGAAGAGTAAGCCTTTATGTATTGCTTTCGTGGATCTGACTAAGGCATTTAACACAGTCAGCAGGCCAAGTCTTTATAATATATTGAAGCATATTGGCTGTCCCCAAAGTTGCTCCAATTGATTGTCTCCTTCCATGAGGGCATGAAAGCCAGCATACAGTTCGATGGCAGCACATCTGACAGTTTCGAGGTTAAGAGTGGAGTCAAGCAGGGCTGTGTCCTTGCCCCACTCTCTTTGGCATCTTCTTCGCAGTCCTTTTGAACCACGCCTTAGGGGACGCTGATGGTGACGTTTTCATCAGCACTAGATCTAATGGTTCACTCTTTAACTTGGCTCGCTTAAGAGCCAAGACAAAAACGAAGGAAATTCTTCTCATGGACCTCCTTTTCGCTGACGATGCTGTCTTAGTCGCCCACAGCGAGACTACACTGCAATGCCTAATAAATAATTTGTCTAAGGCATGCGACCTATTTTCTCTGACTATAAGTATCTCCAAAACAGTTGTTTTATGTCAGGAAGGTAACACAACAAATATCACTTTAAATGGTAACCATCTAACACCAGTTAAAAATTCTGCTATCCTGGGTCCATGGTCACTGCCAGCCTTTCTCTTGATGAAGAAATCAACGCTCGTATAGGGAGTGCGGCTACTACATTCCGCAAACTATCAAAGCGAGCGTGGGACGACACAAAACTGACATTGCAGACAAAGATTCAAATATATCGAGCCTGTGTAATTAGTTTTTTACTATATGGCTCAGAAACGTGGACAGCCTACTCAAGACACGAGAGGAGATTTAACATCTTTCACCTTCGATGTCTCCGCAAGATTATGAACATCAAGTGGTACGACAAGATAACCAACTCTGAAGTACTGCATCGTGCAAATCTGCCTTCCCTCATGGGCATGCTCAGCAGTAGACTACTAAGATGGTTGGGGCATGTGAGAAGAATGGAAACTTGTCGCATATCAAAACAAATGTTGTTCTGTGAACTTTCGGAGGAAGAGGCACCAGGGCAGACCACTGCTCAGATATAAAGATGTCTGCAAAGCCTCAATGAAGAACTTTTCTGTAGGTACCAGCACATTGGAAAAACTAGCTGATGACAGAGTTGTGTGGAAAGCCAAATTGCGAAAGAACGCAGAGTCTTTTGAGAAGAGACTTATGTATGAGCGGAACAACAAGAGAGAAAAGCGAAAACTCAGAAGTTGTCACAGTAAAACACTTGCCAATTGACCTTCTGTAAAGACGAAAAAGGCCATATATATATATATACACACACATATATGTCGGCGAAAAATAATGAATATAAAATGGAACGAATTCAGGAGAAGTGATGAAATCAGAGAAATATCTGGTCAACCACTAGTGACAACTGTTATAAGAAGGAGAAGATGGAGATATGTTGGACACACCTTGAGAAGAAATGATCAACGAATATCAAAGCAGACATTAAAGTGGGATGCAAAGGGTTAAAGAAAGAGAGGACGACTTAAGGAAACCCTGAAACGAACTTTGCTGAGAGAGGCAAGAAATATCGGTCTCAGTTCCATGGATGAGATTGAGCGAGTTGCCCAGGATAGAGTGGTATGGAGAAATTACTTGCAGGTCCTATGTAACGTATAACGGTACGAGAGGAATTATTGTTATATATATATATATATAGGAACATGAAAATCGTCGCATATCCGAAAGGACGTAGCCATCAACCACAGTAAATGAGTCGTTGATTTTCTAGGCACCACTTATACGTTCAGTAATTTGCCATTGCTTTCCCAACGGTGAGGTCTATTTTCACCTTTTGTAAAAATCCCACGGAAACAAATCTGCTTCCAAACTTGCCCACCGTGGGATTTGAACCAGGTACGCTTGGGTTCGTGATCAAGCTCACTACCGCTTGAGCTACAGACGCTCATATATATATATATATATCCCTGGTGCAGCTAATCAGTTCTGGCGTCGATCTTATGTTGAATCACGATGTCAGATCATCCAACATTATCTCCCTCTGTCTTCCACTATCTGCCCTTCCTTATATTTTATCTGCCGCCACCAAATGTTCCAAATATCCTCTTCACAATAAGTGCCCGAATAACAATCATTGTCTGATTCGTATTCTCCTGATCAGACACAACCGAAAGAATATAAACTCCTATTCCCTCGACTGGGTCTCGTAACTCAAACAAATCAACTACAAATAGTTATTATTTTTGTGACCCAAGTCACGTCACAAACATGTTATGAAAATAACAGTAAAATAAGCAAGCAACATTTGAGTAATAGTATATTCAGGGGCGGCTTGTCATTAAGGGCCAGTGGGGCCCAGCCCCACCAAATACCGAAAGGGAATAACTTCCCGGAACAGACACATAATAGTAAATACTCAAAAAACTATGATCTTTCCGAAAATGTGTGTCTGGCCCCACCAAGAAAAATGACCACGAGCCGCCACTGAGTATATTGATATCAACTCTCTGTTATCTTCATCTCTGTTATCAGTATCACATATGGTGTACGACCATGACACAAGAAAAATGACCACAGCCGCCACTGAGTATATTGATATCAACTCTTACTTCATCTCTGTTATCAGTATCACATATGGTGACGACCATGACACAAGAAAATGACCTACGAGCCGCCACTGTGTATATTGATATCAACTCTCTGTTATCTTCATCTCTGTTATCAGTATACATTGTGCACGACCATGACACAAGAAAAATGACCACGAGCCGCCACTGAGTATATTGATATCAACTCTCTGTTATCTTCATCTCTGTTATCAGTATCACATATGGTGTACGACCATGACACAAGAAAATAATATCACATCATGCGGGATTAGATGTTTCTTCTTCTTCTTCTTCTGCGTTCTCACTAGATTGGGATTTCGGATTCTCTAATAAAGGAAAACGTCTGCCTTAGATTATTAGCCAAGCCATATTGTTTGTCTTGGACGCTAGTGTAAGTGGGCCACCTCTTTCTTCTCAAGTCTGCATACTGGGGCAGTTCTGTAGGATATAAATCCTATGATTTCTGCTTCCCCGTTTGTGCCGACCTCTTCCCGCAGTAAGTTTTGGCCACCCTTGTGATGGTAGATCTGACATTCTTACTGCGTGGCTAAATCTCCGAGACAGATTGGGGACCGTAGAATCCGTTATCCCATTCCTCATTGTGAGAGGTCGTTACACCATGTTATGCGCCTTACGGCCTGGTGCATCTGTTTTCTGCAAGCATTTGTATCGGATTAGCATTCCCTAGCGGACACGTGCATACGATTTCAGCCAGACCTCCTTAGTTGCCTCTTACGACATGCGGTGCAGGTAACAGTGGTTCTATTCTTTACACCCCAAATTTGGACCCCAGTAGCCACTCGGGCAGGATTAGATGTTTGAAAACAATCATAATTGTTATCAGAACAAAGAGCGAGAAATGACAAAGTCAGGAAATCTGAAGGAACTAAATAAGATAAGGTAATGGAGCCGAACTAATTAATAGCTGTTCATCTCAAGTCATGATGACAACACACTCAGACGTTGATTAGTCTGATGATGAACACATCATGAGTTAGACATCAGTCATAGCATTTGTAGCTCTCAGAGTAAGCATGTGTGCTCCGATCTCTTTCTTACATATTGATTGATATGATCATCATTATTGCACTTTGGTGATAACCATATGTGCTCCGATCTATTTCTTACATATTGATTGATTGATGTGACCTTAAAAGAAAAAAAAACATTTAAGAGGCACTTCGAAAACTTGCATCATACTGAGAAGATATACCGCATGGTCCTGTCTGTATACTGTAGAGTTTGGATGCATTCTTATTAAGTGACCAAACCACTTCATTCTTTGTTTCTCAATGTGATTCAATCTACTATATAACATAATGCAAGTTAGTAACGAAGAATGACTTACCCAGTGACTACTACTATAAAATCCATGATATTCCATACGTTTCTTAAATATGATCCTTTGTGCAGTACAAATCCTAAAGCTACAATTTTGAGAGAGGCTTCAACGCAGAAAATGCCTAAAAAGTATACTTCTGTTTCATCCTGAAAAAAAAAAAATTACAATGATGATATAAGGAGATTCATATATATATATATATTTTTTTTTCTTCTCCCCTTCGCCCCTAGGAAGTTAAGGTCCGCAACCAAGGCCTTCCAAGCCCTCCTATCCAAGGTCATCTTTTCTAGATCTCGCCACTCTCTCCCCGTTTTTTGCATTCCATCTCTAACTCCCGTCTCCAGGTGTTTCTGGGTCTTCTCCTTCCGTCCATCGGAGAGCCTGTCTCGCGATGCTGTCAGGGGTTTCCTCAGTGTGTGTCCTATCCATCTCCACCTTCCGCTCATTATCTCCTGTTCCACCTGCCGTTGTCCTGCCCTATCCCACAGTTCTCTGTTTGTGGTCTTGTCATACCATCTCAAATGGAGTATCCTGCGTAGGCATCTATTGATGAATGTCTGCAGCTTTTTGGTGTTCACCTTAGTCGTTCTCCATGTCTCCGCTCCATACAGAAGGACAGACTTGACATTTGAGTTAAATATCATTATCTTAGTTTTATTCCTGATCATTCTTGAACTCCACATATATATATATATATATGGAAAATGAAAATCGTGGCATATCCTTTACAGGACTTACCTTTCAATAATAGTAAACAAGTCGTCCATTTTCTAGACGCCATTTATACGTTCAGTAGTTTACCATTGCTTTCTGAACGGTGAGGTCTATTTTACTGTCCAGAGGTCTCCTCAACGTGTGTCCTATAAGAATTCAGTAATATGTGCAAATGTCCAGTAAAAAGCCAAGGGAACTAATTAGCATCCAAATTTGTTCCCCGCAGAGTTTGAACCAGGTAAGCTTGGGTTGTGATCGAGCTGACTACCGCTTAATCTACAGACGCTCACATACATGCTGTTCTACATAATTTTATCATGGACAAACTATTTGTTTGAAGTACAGCGACCAAATAAAGAATATTGCAGAGAATGGTCAATGTACACAAAGGGAGCGCTAACAACACAAGTCAGAAATGTCAGTTTCGTACGTTGTGGATATAAATAGAAAAGAAAGGGATGGGGCATAGTTTGACAGCAGGACAATACCACAGTCAACTCTAGATAACTAGGCCAGACAACTGACTAGGTATTCACTGACTGTAGATCAGAAAAGGGGGCCGGAAAATATAAATGTTTGATAGAACACTGCAAGCTTTTTGCAATTCTGTGAGTCTATGGTTATTTATTGGTGAAAAATATTCGTAATATTGATATTCCTTATTGTTAAACTTAACTTGTTGCATAATATAACTTCGATTTAGCATTTTATGTTGATTTTAAAATGAATTCGTCTATATACACCAATACTGGAATCCGAGGACACGTGGTGTAGTTGTGGTCTGATTTCCCATAATTCTTTCCTGAGTCCGAAGGCCCATAAGTTTATAGTTGGCTCTGACAATACAGAACGAAGGATTACGACACCTTTGAGAATATATTGAACTGGTCAGTGTTACGTCACGGAGAAAATCAATAGCAGATGAGGTCAACAACACTAGTGATAGGTGACCGAAGAGATAGATCATGAATCAGAATATCACATGAATAAGGCAGTGAGTGAGAATGAGAGATGCTATGCAAAATCATATAAATATCATCGTCAAATAGCTTGTCATGAGCAGAAGTTTGCCACCCCAACAATCCTCCGGAATTTCTCTCTCTCATAGGCCAGATGTCCTGCCTCTGCAGCCGTCATGTTCAAACCATCAGTTACATCCTGAATCCATCTGCTCCGTGGTCTTCCTCTTCTTCTCTTTGTTAGGTATATAAATATACCTAACAAAATCAGGGAACTGTGGGATAGAGCGGTACAACGGCTAGTGGAACAAGAGATAACGAGTAGAACGTGGCGATGGATTTGACACACACTGAGAAGACTCCCCGGACAGCATCACCAGACAGGCCTTCTGACGGAATCCCCAGTGTAATAGCGATAAGGGAAGACACAGGAATACTTGGAGACGGGAGTTGTTGATGGAATGCAAGAAAATTTGGAGATAGTAAAGAGATCTGAAAAAATATGGCCTTGGATAGGTGGTATTGGAAGGCTGTGGTTGTAAACTTATGTTTCCCTAGGAGTCTTATCTTGTCCTATCCTATCTTATCTTAACCACATTTGATGTGAAGCGCCGTGGGGAGAGTTAGTTTTCTATCTTGAGCAAGTTGTGTTGCGCTTGGCGTTGTCAGTCCATGCTTTCGCAGGACTCTGAGATGTTATCTATCCATCGTGTTCTTGGCCTGCCTCGTGCTCTGCGCCCTGAGTGTCGATTATTGTAGGCACGTGATGGTAGTAAATGTGGTTCCATTCTCATTAGATGGCCGAACCACTTGATTCTTTGCTTCTCGATGTACTGTATGCATGGTATAGTACCAACGATGCTTCTGATATTCTCGTTTCTCACTTATCTCTCCTTGTAACGTTGACAGCTTTTCGTAGACATCTCATTTCAAATGTTGTAATCTTTCTTTCTAGTGTCTTAGTCAGGGGCCATGCTTGGCACTGTTAGCAGAGAGTTGAAATAAATATGCAGTTTATCAGTTGTCGTTTGACTGCCATGTTAATGCTTGTGAAGGCTGAAGAGGAAGAAACAGAGCCCATATATGAGTTCTATTATCTTTCTTACATTTTCTTGCCTATCTGTTTCTTTTATTGTTTTTTTTTTTAATAATTCATTCCCTTTCTTTAATTTTCACTGTTTTTCTTTTTATCTTTAAGTGTCGTTCTTTGCCTTCTACTGTTTTCATCTATCCTCCATTGTATTTTATTTTCTATTTCATTGTTTTCCTTGATCTTTCTTGTTTTTCTATTTTTTTTTTTTTTATCGTTCATCTCCTGCCTCTATTTCTCACTGTTTTCCGTTATCTGTTATTGTCGTTCTTGGTATGTCATTCTGTTTCTTACACTTTCAGTGTTTTTATCTTTCTTCCAGTGTGTTTTATTTTCTCTGTCGCTGTTTAAGAAAAAAGTTTTCATTGCCTTCCTTTCTAATTCATTATAAATAAAATTGCCCGTAGCCTCTTCATACCTTATGGTATGAATTGCCTGCAACGTGATATTTCTAGAGAATAGTATGCAGGAGGAAGGAGGGCCAGCTACTTTCCTCACGTGTGGAATTATCGCTCTTGATGTTTTATTATATATATATTTTTTAATTCTTCCTTTTTTCGTTATATTTCACATTTAATATTCGCATATACGTGGGATCGAGTGAATAACATAGCTGGCCTCTCAGTTATGAGGATAAGGGTTCGAATCCCAGGTAAGGTATGGATTGTTCTCTGTGTAGGTTACAAAATAAATGAACACCTGTACATTGCTCTTGATGACAGATTGTCATAGGGAGCCTTTAAAATATCCCACCTGTCTATAGAAAACCCGTAAGTTACCTTACTAGCATGGGATATCTTCTCTTTCTCGAACCTATTGTCCATTCTTTGTGATTTTATGTTATCTGAGCCTAAGAGACATTGTACGTTGTGTCAGTTATGTGCCTACAAATAGGCCAGCACATCCGAATTCTGCCCGTCTTTATATTTAATAGGGTAGCTTACCTAAGCCCCTACCTCAGTCGCCTCTTACGACATACCTTGTAGTTTACAGTGCTACTATTCTTTACTTTCCTTCGTTCCCCGACCACAAACGGACGACAAGGGATATAATTTCTATGATAGTTTGGTGCCTGTATATAGGGGTTAAGTGGTTAAGCATTTGCTTTGCGTTACGAAAGTTGTGGGTTCGAATCCGGACTTCGTCGTTCTGTTAACGAATGTATTTTCTTTCAAGATACCGCTAGGATTGTTGCCTGACCTACGGGTTGCGTGCTTTGTGCAATACTCTCGGCAAGTGCCGTGTCACCTTTACGGATAAGAACCGAATATCCTCTCGTATGTAATGCAAACTGACTTGTCCCACAGCAACTCAACACTGTAAACGTAGATCGAAGGCTAGAATACAAGGATGCGATAACTTTAAACATGAAGCATCATCAAATGGCTTGTCCTGAGCAGAACGTTGCCACTCCAACAGTCCTCCAGAATTTCTCTCTCTCATAGACCAGATGTCCTGCCTCTGCAGCCGTCATGTTCAAACCATCAGTTACATCCTGATCCATCTTCTCCGTGGTCTTCCTCTTCTTCTCTTGCTGGTATGCCTTCTTCCATGATGGTCTTCTCAGCCCTTCATGTCTTTTTATATGTCCACAATTTCTCAGTTTTTCTCTTTCTTATTTTCAGCATCAGCCAGCTTTCTTTGACTTTAAGTTCTCTCTCTATAGATCCATTTGTTTTCTTCTCTGTCTATGACATAGAGGGCTCTTCTGTAACACTTATATTCTTCTTCTTCTTCTACATTCTCACTAGATTGGGATTTCGGATTCTCTAATAAAGGCAGTCATCTGCCACAGATTATCAGCCACGCCATACAGTTTGTCTTGGACGCTGGTGTAAGTGGGCCACCTCTTTCTTCTCAAGTCTGCATACTGGGGGCAGTTCTGTAGGATATGTTCTGTTGTCATACTTGCCAAGCCACAGGTCATTGGTGCCTATCTTGAATTTAATGTACAGGTCGTGTCTCATTCTGTTGTGACCCGTCCGGAGGCGAAGTATGGCTGTCTGGTCTCCTCTGGACAGTTGGTAATATCCATCATTCTTGTTGTGTTTTGGGTGTTCTTTATCCCATTTTGCCTTGTAGTGCCCTTTGGTGATGGTTTTTGCTTCTTCATAGCTAACCAGGTTGCCATCTTGTGGCATTCCTGCTCCCTCTTTAGCCAGTCTGAAAGTAACTTATATTCAAAAGCACATATATAATTTTCCACTGCCTTATTAAATGTCCATGTTTCACAACCATATAAACATGAGTACATCAAACAAAAACAGAGATAAGATAACAAAAAGATCATACCAGCTGTAGAGCAAGCGGCGTTTTATCACTCTCAGGTAGATGCTCTTCTAAGGCCAGCACAATACAGTTGGCAATGATAGTCAGTAGTACCATATATTCGAACGGCGTGGACAGTGGTCAAGGAATGCAACAGTTGATATCATAAATCTATATATTGATTACATACACACACCATGCAGGAAATCGATGATTCTAACACACTAACACACACACACACACACACACACACTCACACACACACACTCACACATACACATATACACACACCGTGCAGAAATCGCTGATTCTAACACACTAACACACACACACACACACACACTCACACACACACTCACACATACACACTTACACATACACACACCATGCAGGAAATCGATGATTCTAACACACTAACACACACACACACTCAAACACACATACACACACACTCACTCACACACACACACACACACACACACACAAACCATGAAAAGCCGATATATATGTATATTCATCCAACACGCACATTCACACTTACACAAACACAAATCATGTGACAAGTCGATGATTCTAACACGCCAACATACACACACACACACACACACACACACACACATATCATGAAATAAGCAGATCTATAGATCACAAAAACACACACAAATCATCTAACAAGCAGGTATATAGATAACACACACATACACACTAACAATCACACACACACACATACATATCATGCAACTAACTGATATATAGCTCACACGCACACACAAACACATACAAGGCAATTTAACAGCCCGATATATATATACTTATCCCCCACACACACAGAGATACACAGATACTCCAACGCACACACAAATCTTATAACAAATCGATATATATATATATATATATATACATCACACATAGCCATCACTCATGTAACAAACCTATATATATATATATTCATCATCCACACACACACACTCACACAACATGTAACTAACCAACCGATATATAGAACACACACACACACACACAAAACATGTAACTAACCGATATACAGAACACACACGAACACACAAAACATGTAACTAACCGATATATATAGATATCACACACACATATCTACATACACAGACACATAAAACATGTAATTATGTAAATAATATATTTATATATACATATATCCCACACTGACAAACCGCGCCACAAATCAATCTCCGTATCACCCACTTAAGCCACACAACACATTAATATATAGCTAAATAGATCACACCCACTCGTCGTGAGATAAATCGTTACATTTCTACACACACACACACTATATAACTTCTCATTATATCGATTTATCGATAACAATTTCGAGTCATGCAAATATATATATGAAATACACACGACCAGTGGCGGCTCGTCATTAAGGGCCAGTGGGGCCGGGCCCCACCAAAAATAAGGTGTAACGTGTATTTATTATTTTATACATTAAAATATAGCTAATCTAAGCCATGATTTTTCCGAAAATTTCTGTCTGGCCCCACCAACAAAAATGATCACGAGCCGCCACTGCACACGACACATATGTCAATTGATTATAGACACGAGCCATGCAACACATCGTTATCCTTGTCGGAGACCGATTCATATCGAAATCTAATCAATCGAATAAGAAGTAAACAAGCAAGTTATATTCACACAAACCAAACAACGAATCACAATATCGATCTTTTTCTCTTTCTCTCTCTCTCTCTCTCTCTCTCTCTCTCTCTCACACACATACACACATACCAGTCACACAATACTTCTTCTTCTTCGAACGCTCCATATCCACCACTTGTTAAACCACTCTTTTTTATTTGTATAAGATCGGAGCCTAAGAGCGATTGTACGTTGTCCCAGTTATGCGCCTACAAGTAGGACAGCACATCCGATTTCTGCAACGCTTTTTATTTACTAGGGTAGTTTCACTAAGCCCCTACCTCCTTTATCTCCTACGAGATGTCTTGTAGGTCGCAGTGTTACTATTCTTTGCCGCAGCAACACACGGGAGAATCACGCAATAAATTGATATATTTATGAAAATCGTCAAAATCGTGGCATATCCCAAAGGACGTAGCCATCAACCACAGTAAACAAGTCGTTGATTTTCTAGGCACCAATTATACGTTCAGTAGTTTGCCATTGCTTTCTGAACGGGTGGCGCCATCGTCCTTTGTTAAAATCAACGGAAACAATTTGCAAGCAAACTGTCCGCAGCGTGATTCGAACTCAGAACGTCGGGGTTAATAGACGAGTCACTAACCCCTAGGCCACAGACGCCACCTATATATTTATATCATACAATAAAAGTAATGTATCAATATATATCGATCACACACCCACGAGCCACTGTCCGTATCAGTTGATCGATCGATCTATCTATCACATAGATGATCCTCGTCATAAAGCAATATGTATCGATCTCCCCATCATATATTCATTCATCATTGGCCTCTTTGTCTCAGGAGACAATATCTTTTGCGTTACGTAGTTTGTTCTGCACTGAATCACAACGTCTGTTTCGGCTGTAATGACATATTATGGAGTGGCAATCTTTGCCACAGCTGCTGCAGGTGAAACTGGAGACTGGAGCTGGTACATAAGATGTTCTCTTTCCCCTCTGCGCTCTCTCTATTGCCTCCACATGTGATGGTGTTTTTCTTATTTTCTTTTTAGCCACCCCTTATTGCCGCTCTGCATGCTTGCCTGTCTTTGGCCAGTCGATCCCAATGTTCTCTGTTTACACCGCATGAAGTTAGACCACCCTTGAAGGTGTCAATGAAGCGTAATAATGGGAATGATGTCCCAATGTAACAATGTTCCATATATATATATATATATGCCCGCGTGCCCAGCGTGTTCGTAGCACGTTGGACTACGGGTAACTAGTCCTCTGTAAGTGCGGTTCAACTCGGCAGACTGGCAGAAAAGCTACAGGTTTCCCAGATTTACGGTGTTCGTGGTACCGAGCCGAAGGGTTACGATGTCCATGACACCGAGCAGAAGAGCTTTCAACTAAGTGCTTCTGGATTGAAAAAAAAAAATATATATATATATATATATATATATACATACTCGACGATTATGTTTCAAAGAATAGAATCTGAAAGCCTGCACGCGGAATGGGTGGACAGCATTCGGAGATGACATCTCAAGGCACTGAAATGGATGTACACACCTGGGCATGATAGAGTGCATGGCAACGAACAAGCTGACTTTCGTGCAAACAATGCACCGACTCAACCTGGCAGAAGTATGGACAGAGCCGATGCCATCAATGCGGTACGCTCTCATTTATATGATGTGGGTGAATCTTAGATACCGGAACATGTGGGAGAATTAGGAGTTATTTTTGGACATGCCATACAAAAACAGAAAATCACGACACTGGGCAACAACCCGGTAGCAGTGTGACGACAAAGAAGAAGAAGAAGATACTGATCGTCTTCGTGGTAGAGAGAGAAGATATACTTGTCAACTTCTCATGGGTACGGTGAGCAAATGTACTTTGGGATGGTTGCTGCAGTGGACGACAGAGGGGGTTTCTGGGGTAAGTGGTGAAGCCCTTGCTTTGTGAGTCGAAGGTCGGGGATTCGAATCCGGACCGCGCCATTCTGGTCACGAGCGCATTTTTCCAGAGACTCCTAGGATTGTTGCCGGCGCTATGGAGTTCGTGCTTTGCGCAATGCTCTCGACAGGTGGCGTGCTATTTATGCGGAGAAGACCACGCCATATGGGATAACACCTGGTGCAATGATTCAATCCTTCGGCTATTATACGACAAAGGTAGCATGCGAATGCCCAGTGTGCCATGACGTCGATTGCATACCATAACATAACACACACACATACACACACGTTAAGCAATACATCGATCGATCGATCATGCATGAACTATTCTTAAACCAGTATTTATTATACGTGACTTGTTATACATCACCACACTATCCAACTCATAACTTTCCGTGAAAATGTGATCAAATCTCCAGCGTTATAGCTGTTCGTGGTATAGTTATTGATATAAACGTTCGTCTGTACACTTAGTCGTTCGTATGTACACTTAGTCTTTCGTCTGTACACTTAATCTATCGTGTACACTTAGTCTATCGTTGTACACTTAGTCTTTCGTTGTACACTTAGTCTATCGTGTGTACACTTAGTTTTCGTGTGTAAACTTAATCTTTCGTGTGTACACTTAGTCTTTCGTGTGCACACTAATTTTCAGAGTACACTTAGTCTTTCGTCTGTACCAGCCTCTTAGTCTTTCGTTTACATAGTTTCGTTTATTAGTCTTCGTCTTACCTAGTTTCGTGTACACTTAGTAAAAATATGTCTTTTTGCCCTCAACATCATTTAACTGCTGAACAAGCAATAGATCTTCTCCTTCTTCTTCTTCTTTGCGTTCGTTCTTTACGACCAATTTTAATCACTCTTTGTGATATGTTTGATCTTTGCCAAGAATGTGTATACATTGCACATAAGCCATGGATATGTTCCAAAGTTCATTTCAACACGAAAAGGATTTCACTAATAGTGAATCTGTTGATGGCGAATTTAGTAGTAGTGGCGCCTGTGTGGTGCCGGGTTCCGTAAGGGAAGCAAAGAATAGCACCACTGCAACCAACAAGGCACGGCGTAAGAGGTGACTTCTTCTTCTTTGCGTTCGTTCTTTACGACCAATTTTAATCACTCTTTATGATATGTTTGATCTTTGCCAAGAACGTGTATACGTTGCACATTGGTTTGGTAGGCCTCTAAACGCATAGACTTCTACACGTTTAGGACACATGCATCCGATTTCAGCCAAACCTCCTTAGTCGCCTCTTACGACATGCATGGTAGGTAACAGTGGTTCTATTCTTTACACCCCAAATTTGGGCCCTCGTAGCCACTCGGGCGAGAGGCGACTGATGTAGGACTTATGGAAGCTACCCTAGTAAATAAAAAGCATGGCAGAAATCGGATATGCTGGCTTACTTGTAGGTGCATAACTGACACAAAGTACAATAGACTCAGATCACATACAAATCACAAAGAGTGATTAACAAGTGGACGATATGGAGTGTTCGAAGAAATAAAACGTTCAAAGTCTACTGTGACTGGATCTATATCTACACATGATAGTAATGGTACTGACACTATAACTACTGCAGATTCAGCAGAATGGGTATGGTAAGAGGTTGTCCTTTCCCTATATAATAAAACTGAAAATTAATTTAGTTTTAAGAACACAGTCCAGTACTTTCAACATTTCTCTTCTTCAGTGTGTACATTGTCAAATTTCGTAGAGGTTAGGTGCTCGTCTTGTGTGCCAAAGGTACCAGGTTCGCTCTATCGTGGAGCTATCTGGATATTTTTCCAGAGATTCCTGATCTCAGTGTAGGTGAGATCAAGTTCCTAGTTCTATTGTCTTCTTCTTCTGCGTTCTCACTAGATTGGGATTTCGGATTCTCTAATAAAGGCAGCCGTCTGCCTTAGATTATCAACCACGCCATACAGTTTGTCTTCTGCGTTCTCACTAGATTGGGAATTCGGATTCTCTAATAAAGGCAGCCGTCTGCCTTAGATTATCAGCCACGCCATACAGTTTGTCTTGGATGCTGGTGCAAAAGGGCCACCTCTTTCTTCCCAAATCTGCATACTGGGGGCAGTTCTGTAGGACACAATTCCAATAAATTCTGCTTCCCCGTTTGTGCCGACCTCTTTCCACAGTAAATTTTGGCCATCCTCGCAATGGTAGGTCTGACATTCTTACTGCATGGCTAAATCTCCGAGACAGATTGGCGAACGTAGCATCCATTATCCCATTCCTCATTGTGAGAGGTCGTTGCACCATGTTATGCGTCTTACGGCCTGGAGCATTCGTTTTCTGCAAGCATTCGTTTCAGGTTAGCATTCCCTAGCGGACAAGTGCATCCAATTTCATCCAAACCTCCTTACTCGCCTCTTACGACATGCGTGGCATGTAACTGTGTTCTATTTTACACCCCAAATTTGGCCCCGGTAACCACTCGGGCGAGGTCCTATCGGAGACGGACGATAAAGCGTAGGTCTCGTGTTCAATATGAGCACGTAAAAGAACTCTTGAGTTCAAAATTGAGCAGCATAGGTTGGAAAGCCGCTGCCCAGTCAACAGTCATTAGAAAGATTTAAAAATAAATTCCTGCATACATATCTTCAACATCTTCAAAATTACATCGGGACTATGGCAGGTACTGCTTATTTCGTGCACAACAGTTGAGATCTTCATGTGTAAGAAAGAGATCGGAGCACACACTCACCGAAGTGCAATGATGATGGTCATGTCAATCAATCCATCAATCAATTAATCAATTAATCAATCAATCAATTAACCAATTAATCAATTAATCAATCAATTAATCAATTAATCAATTAATCAATTAACCAATTAATCAATTAATCAATCAATTAATCAATTAATCAATTAATCAATTAATCAATTAATCAACCAATTAATTAATCAACCAATTAATCAATCAATCAATTAATCAATCAATCAATCAACCAATTAATCAATCAACCAACCAATCAATCAATTAATCAATCAATTAATCAACCAATCAATTAATCATTCAATTAATCAATCAATTAATCAATCAATCAATCAATTAATAAATCAAATAATTAATTAATTGATCAATCAATCAATCGATTAATCAATCAATTAATTAATCAATCAATTAATAAATTAATCAATCAATCAATTAATCAATCAATCAATTAATCAATCAATCAAACGCTAGCAAAGAAAGCAGTTTTAAAGTCTTGGATTGTTAACATGCTTCTTCTTTGTAAATGTTTAGCTGGCATCTTGTATGTGTCTGAAGAGCTTAGATTTCAGTCCAAGAAATGATATTATTCTTCTGAGCACACTTTTCTGTGAGCATGCATGATGTGAAGAAAACATTGTTTATTCTACAAATATTGATTCTTTATTTCTGTGAGTATGTATGTTGTGAAGAAAACATTGTTTATTCTACAAATATTGATTCTTTATTTCTGTGAGCATGTATGTTGTGAAGAAAGCATTGATTATTCTACAAATATTGATTCTTTATTTCTGTGAGTATGTATGTTGTGAAGAAAACATTGTTTATTCTACAAATATTGATTCTTTATTTCTGTGAGCATGTATGTTGTGAAGAAAACATTGTTTATTCTACAAATATTGATTCTTTATTTCTGTGAGCATGTATGTTGTGAAGAAAACATTGTTTATTCTACAAATATTGATTCTTTATTTCTGTGAGCATGTATGTTGTGAAGAAAGCATTGTTTATTCTACAAATATTGATTCTTTATTTCTGTGAGCATGTATGTTGTGAAGAAAGCATTGTTTATTCTACAAATATTGATTCTTTATTTCTGTGAGCATGTATGTTGTGAAGAAAACATTGTTTATTTTTCTTCTTCTTCTACACTTCGCACCAAAGGAGGCATGTGTCCCCAACCAAGGCCGTGCAAGATCTCGTGCACTTGGTTTGCAGTTTTATAGCTAAGTATTTTTACTGGATGAGGTAGCTAATCCCACGCCAAACCTCCACTTTCGCCGTATATGGCATGTGATAGGTATTAGTGGTTCTATTATTACCCCAATTTGGGCCCCGGTAACCACAACGGGGCAGCTTTTTAACTGCAACAACTTGAATAAACGCTATTGGAGTTGGACTTGCTGCGGTTATTGGCAATTGTTTATTCTACAGATATTTTATTCCTTATTTCTGTGCGCTTTTATGTTGGTCAATTTAGATATTTATATGTCAAGTTTATCACATGCAACTATTTTACATGTTCACAATCAAGTTTTGAACTGTGCATCTTCAAGCTGTCGCATTGTGACTGCTTGAAACATATACATAATTAATGCCTGTTAATAGTTTTGTAATGTACTAAAATCTCTATTATTATCCTATTATTATCCTATTATTATGAACACAAAAAGAGCAATGTTCAACACAATCTTTCTCCCACATTATGTTACATGCAACCTGGACGCTGACAACAAACGATAGAAGAAAACTAGTCACAACAGAGATGAAGTGTCTACGCAGAATGCTGGTTAACAAGAAGAGACCGGTTGAGAATGAAGACATCAGGAAAAAAGTGGGTACAACATCAGTACTAGACTTCATCAGAAACAACAAATTAAATGGTTCGGTCACGTAAGCAGATTACCAACAGACAGTGCACCTCAAAGAGCAATGCTGCGATACAATGGGAAAAGCAAAAGGCCGGCCACGCAAAGATGGACCTTAGAATAACAGAGTCACGAAAGAGACTATCTACGAAGCGCATACTAGGCCTGTTTAGAAACTCTTCCTGACCTGACGCTGTAGATACAGGATTCGAGAGAAAGAAAGATTATTATCCTCTTCGCGTAAAAATCCCACATAGGTCACAAAGAGTGGTCAACTAGGATTGTTCTAGAGCTCTCTGAAGTGACTAGACTATAATCACATGCTCATTGTGATAAATAAGTGATGTTTTTTAGAGCTTGTACTGCGCTAGAAATGGAAGAATACTGCAGTAATGACCAATAGATCCTACCTGAGTAGTAGTCTCCGCAGCCCTAAGCATATCACTACACGCTTGGAGGTTTCTGGGTCTGAAAGAAAGCCCCACTTAAACATAGGAAAAAGGAGAAATCTCATAATTCCTGGGGTTCAAAGAAGAAATAGATTGCGTCTTTACTTGAATAGAGGAACAACCTCACCCAGTCAGCAAAGTAGTAAATGCTCTTTGGCGTAGATCAAAGCCCAAATATACGACATTAGAAGATCATTAAAGAGTGTTATCATACGATGCGTACGGAACGATCTCACCAAAGGCAGGATATTCAACAGATAAGTCGCACTTCACTCATTAACGCTGTCCGTAACAGTACCGTTGGTACGAGGACTAAAGGCCAGTGCTTCGTGGACAACGGGTTTCCTGTAACGATCACACTTGAAGGATCTAATCTTCAAATATCTCTGAAGACAGCGAAGGCTTGTCGCATGGGGAGGGACACCGGTAAAATTGTAAGCAGGTCTCACGCAAAAATCAGTCAGAAGTGCAATACCAGGCGTCATGACCCCCGCCTGAATTCGTAGAAGAAGACTTGAATAGAAAAAAGAGAGTTGGTTATTAAAGAGCATAACATCAAGAAAAATTAAATATTTCAAACACATCAAACGACATGAGTGCCTAGAGAAGATAATTTTGGAGAGAATGGTGCCTGGAACAAGAATGAGAGGAAGACCTAGAAGACGATGGGTGCAAGATATCATTGACGATCTGAGAATGAATGCTGTTGACGCCGGTCAACTTGCACAGAACAGCTTTCAGAACTGCTGTCATGGGAGCCGAACTCCGGAAGGGACAAGTTACTAATTGATATGTATTACATATTAGCGTCTTGCATATGTATTACATATCAGAGTTCGACTATTGACTCAGACACGGTGGGTGTGGGTTTAACCTCACACTCGACGTTGCCTGTTCGTCGGATGATCTCTGTATTTGGAATTCTCTTGTCCCAACGAATTCGGAGAATACTTCTGAGACATCTTCTCTCAAAGTCTCTTATGCGACTGTCTGGTTAATGTATCTACCTTTTCATTTGTCTTCAGACTTGCATGTTCTGGTGTGTAAAACAAATACAGGTTCTTGAAGCACGAGTACAGAATGCTGTTTATTCGTTCATTGCAAAACTTCTATGAATAGATTTTCTTTAGCACGCTCATCCAGTCTGTTACTATTATTGCATGCGTTGCTTTTCATTCCGTCAGCCAAGAACGAACTACACCTTCAGAGAAGGTAGAGGTGGAGGACAGGCTATCTATCTGAAATTAAGTGACCACAGATTACGTGTCCTTCTAGAGACTACCATGGATCTACTGTCATGAGCAGACGGGTGTTCGCGACAACGAGAGCGCGCACAGGCTTGCAGTGAAAGCATCAATTTTCCAGGAATTTATGATGTATAAGAAGGATGTTTCTTTCACCCACCAACCTAGCAAGCGAATAACTAACTGACTGGTCGACCCACCAACCACTCACATACTAACTGTCTGGTTGACCCACCTATCAACCAACTAACAGACTGGGTGACCCATTTATTACCACTTAGCTTACTGACTGGTCGACCGTCACATCAACGAACCAAACAAGTAGCCGACTGACAGAACAATATCTGGGTGACTAACTAGACAACAAAGCAACCAATCAACTAACCAGCTAAAAAACCATATAACTAATTAAACCACCTACTAACTACCAACTACTGAACAAACTAACTAATAAACCAACAAACTGTGCCTGTCGATCCACTGACCAATCCAGCTTCCAACCAACTAACTGATATATGCTCTTCACGACCAGACCACAATCACGCATACCCACAGAACATGCATTATGAAAAGCTGACATACATTCAATAAGTAATATGCATATTGAAAATACACAAATTAAGAACACTTCTATTTCTTCCTCTGCATTTGTCTGCTATGAATTCAGACGTAGCCATGGCGCCTAGTTTGGCGCGTCTGGCTGATTTTAGCGTGAAAGCCTGCACACTGTTTTATTGGTTTCCTCGCTATACAGGCTGGTTTTCTCTGATTTCAGAGGTGTTAAGAACACTAAATGGATGGATGACTGATTAGATTCCATGTCGTCCGAGTGGTTACCGGGGCCCAAATTGGGGAGTAAAGAATATAACTACTGTTACCTGCCACGTATGTCGTAAGAGGCGTCTAAGGAGGATGTTCGTGGGCTGCCACCCACCGTCGCTAATGGTTACCGGGCCCAAATTGGGGTGTAAAGAATAGAACCACTGTTACTGCCATGCATGTCGTAAGAGGCGACTAAGGATGTTTGGCTGAAATCGATGCGTCAAACGTGTGAAATTTATGCGTTTAGGCCTACCAATGTGCAACGATATACGTTCTTGGCAAAGATCAAACATATCACAAGTGATTAAAATTGGTCGTAAAGAACGAACGCAAAGATCACCACCGTAAAAAACACTAGATGGCACAGAACGGAGAGCGAACCGAGTAAACGCTGGCTGAAACCGGACACATCGTCGAAGGATAAGCACCAGAGCTCCAAATGGTGCTGAAGATGTGACGTAAAACGCCAATTCTAAGGTTGCATGATCAGATTTCCACGTGAATAGAATTTATGCGGAGGTCTGATACATCGCTCTGGGCGGTGATCGCAAGAGAGAGAGAGAGAGAGAGAGAAGATCCATGTCTCTGAACTGTATAGGTCTCTACGAATAATCGTTAAATCTCTTTCAGCTACAAAAAGCATCAGCAGCAAGTGACTTGGTTATTGTAGCAGCAGTGAAAATCGCAAAACACAGTCTTCAGACTTAGAACGAGACATTGCGGTCTCAGAGCACACATCCATAGAATGGATCTAGTAGATTTGACTTCCTGCACCGTGGGCACTAAAGCAGACCCCAGAGCACATCCTGCAAGACTGTCCCAGCCAGAGCAGCGTGAGCATGGTATCGACAAACAGAGAAGAACCTACAAGACAAACTATGGGAGACCAGTGAAGACCTGAAGCGCACCGCCCTGTTTATGAAACATACCGGAGTACTCGCAGAACAGAAGTTGATCGCAGAAGAAGAAGAAGAGAAGCATCAGCTGCAATGTTCTATGATCCAGCAGCTCAGAAAGTCAGTGAATGCATTATTAGCTGGTAGTAATTGAAGGAGGAGCGTTGCTGAATGATTAAAGCGCTCGTATCGACCGGTTCAATCCGGGTAAGTCCAAGGAATTATTTCTGTCGGGGCATAATTAGAAATTTTAGCTTGAACATATCTCTGTGTGCGGTTAAATCGCGGGATGGCAGAAAAAGCAAGGATCCCAATTTACCGGTGTTCAATGGTCAATAAGGGTTACTGATGTCATGGACCGCAGCCAAGAGTGATGGTCAGTGCTCTGGACGGGTCAGGCCTTATTTCACCAGACAATTTTCTGGTACCAGTTGAGCTGTACAGTCACCATTTCCTCAGGATATTCCTCCCCTGTCCTGTCTGAACCCAAACTACCAGCTGAAAACAGTTTCACTAACAACAATTGAACATGGACGACTTCTCATGAACCCTGCTGTTGTAATCAATTCCCTTCTGTGATACAACGCTAGCAAACTTGTTGAAGAGCAAAGGAAGCAAATGAAAAACTGACGATCTTCTTTTTTTGCGTTCATTCTTTACGACCAATTTTAATCACTCTTTGTAATATGTTTGATCTTTGCCAAGAACATGTATACGTTGCACATTGGTTTGGTAGGCTCCTAAACGCATAGACTTGTACATGTTTAGGACATGTGCATCCGATTTCAGCCTAACCTCCTTTGACACCTCTTACGACATCCGTGACAGGTAACAGTGATTCTATTCTGTACATCCCAAATGTGGGCCCCGGTAACCACTCGGACTTTTATGGACATTTTATGGGTAAAAATACAGTTGAAACGACTGCTAGTAAACTTGGTTGGAAAAGAGCAAGAGGAAAGCAAAGAGGTAACTACCTGAATGACTTAACCACATGGCATGATCGAGAAGAAACACAGATTTGAAAAGGAGCTGCGGTGATCATGGAGATGTTTAGGAGTGCGTGCGCACATGTGTATACCATCCCTGTTAAGGAACATGATGGCCCGTCTGCCTAGCGTGTTCGTAGTGCGTTGGACTACGAGTGACTATCCCTCTGTGTGTGCGGGTTCAATTCCGCGGATAGCAGAAAAAGCCACAGATTCCCCAGATTTACGGTGTCCATGGCACCGAACCGAAGAATTACGATGTCCATGGCACCGAGCCGAAGAGCTGAAAAGCTCAAGTGCTTCTGGATCGGAGAAAAAAAAAAAAAAGGAACATGATGATGATGATGAAGAAGTTAAGGAATGGACTGTGTTGAGAATTGAACCAATATACCGCCCGTGTGTTGCTGTGGCCCTCATTGAGAGCAACAAAAAGTAACACTGCGACCAACAAGGCATATCGTAAGAGGGACTAGGTAGGAGCCTAAGGAAGCTACCTAGTAAATAAAAAGCAGATGCAATGACCTACTTGTAGACGCATAACTGACACAATGTACAATCGTTCTTAGGCTCAGATCACATACAAATCACCAAGAGTGGTTCAACTAGTGATCGTTATGAAGCGTAAGAAGAAGAAAAAAAGTACCAATGTATGTTGGTAATTGGATCCGCATAGCGCAGTGATTAGAGCACTTGTTTTTAGACGGAGGATATCTGTTCCATCCCAGTTAGAGTGACTTTTATTCCGGTCGCAGACGACTTTCAGATCGATTCAACGTAAATTGGATACCGGGAAAATTCCGATGAAATAAAGGTGACCTATGACATTTTATATTAAATAGCCCACTCATTTTGTGTCTGCGCTTTTACAGATGTGTAACAGGAACGTCCTTCATGGGCATGCTCAGCAGTAGACGACTAAGATGGTGACGACATGAGAGAAGCATGGAAAATTGTCGCATACCAAAACAAATGTTGTTCTGTGAACTTTCGGAGGAAGAGGTACCAGGCGGCAGACCACTGTTCAGATATAAAGATGTCTTCAAGGCATCAATGAATAACTTTTCTATAGGTCCCAGCACATGGGAAAAACTAGCTGATGACAGAGTTGTGGGAAAGCCAAATGCAAAGGCGCAGAGTCTTTGAGAAGAAACCTTATGAGCTGAAAGACAAGAGAGAAAAGCGAATACTCAGAAGTTGTCACAGTGAAACACTTGCCACTAGGCACCTACCTCAGTCTCCTCTTATGACATACCTTGAAGGTCGTGTTTACTATTCTTTGCTCCCCTTGCGAGACCGGCAACACACGGGCGACAAATACAACTAGGACATAGAATACTTACCTCTATCTGGTTGTTGCCGGGGCTGATGAGTTCGTGCTTTGTACAATTTTCTCTGCAGGTGGTGGATCATATCTCCAGAGAGTGACCGAGTCTTATGAAGATTGATTGATTGATTGATTGATTGATAGGACGATCATCATTCCACTTCGGTGAGTAACCGTGTGTGCTCCGATCTATTGCTTACACAGAAAGATCTCAGCGGCAGTGCTCGAACTCGCAGCACCGGCGAGGATCCCCGATGTAATTTAGAAGATGGTGAAAATATTTGGAAGGATATGCTTTTTAAAAATCTTTCACGTGAATTTTGATTGGGCAGCGGCTTTCCAGTCTGATTTTCTCGATTTTTAACTCCCAATGGTTCTTTCACATGCTCTACTTGAACTCAGGACCTACTTTTTATCGTTCGTCTCCGATAGTATTAGGAACTCGATCTCACCTACACTAGATCAGAGATCTATGGAAAAATATCCCAATGGCTCTACAAGGGTGCGAACCGCGTACCTTTGAGGCGAGAGTTGAACACATAACCTCTGCGTCATAGAGACCCTTCAAAGGTAGACCCGTATGGAGAATCACGTACAATGAAGTCATTCATTTGCCTTTAGACTCTTTTTTTCCTTTCGTTTTCTATTGCTCTACACCCGAATCTCTTCAGTCTTCTCATTATTTTCTGCCTAGTGGGTTCCAGTCATGTTCATATCTAGTTATGTTACCTTCTGTATTTATCTCAACTATCAAACATTTCATTGAATAATGCGTTCTCTTGTCAATTTGGACATAAAAAGTTTGTGGACTTATCCTACACTCAACGCTTCACATGTGAGGAAAAGAACTGGCACTGCTATCTCCTGCATACTTGGTTCTTACTAAGGTCTGAAAAATACTACGCGACTTGAGCTTTTCCTTTTAAAAAAAAAAATATGTTACCAATTCAGGTGTAGTCATGTCGTCGAATATGTCACCTCTGACTTATCGTTGCGTGAAGGCTTTCTTTCCTTATCACCAATGTCCCTCTCTATTTAGACGACTCTAATTCCGACTTCAGAGGTTGATTGCTGTATTGATATTGCTTGGCTATAAATTATTGCAGATTATTCAACTGTTATATTCCTTGTTTTTCTCTAGCCATATAGACTAACTCATACCTTGGAAGTGTTATTAGCAATGAAGGAGGCGCTGGATCTGACATTAAAAACAGACTGAGTAAAGCACGAAGTGCATTCATGACCCTTCAGACCGCCTGAAAATCTGCCCAATACAGCATCAGAACCAAGACTAGTATCTATAACAGCTGTGTGCTGTCAACTTTGCTGTACGGATCGGAATGCTGGAGAATGACAGAACAGGATATGTCCAGACTCTCCGCCTTTCATACAACTTGTCTGCGAAAATCTTACGCGTGTACTGGCCGACTACTATCTCGAATCAAGAATTGCTTGCACGATGCCAACAAGAGAATATGGGCACTATCATCCGAAGACGACGCTTGAGATGGATTGGACATGTGATGCGCATGGAGACTGGCTCCGACACGAAAACTGCACTGAGATGGACTCAGAGGGTAGGCGAAAGCGTGGAAGACCCAAGATGACCTGGAGGAGAACGATAGAGCAAGAGCTGAAGGAAATGAATCATAGCTGGAACACAATACAGAGGAAGGCCATGAACAGGGAAGAATGGTGTACGTTTGTTGCTGCCTAAACGCCAAAGGCGTAACAGGCTAAAGAGAGGATAGACTAACTACAACATGACTGACCTCATGTTAAAACTGAACAGTGGCAGTAGTTAGGAAAGTAATGTGCTTCTTGTCAGTCGTGTGTATACTTCATGTCTGTGGCAGTAGTAAGGAAAGCAATGTGCTTCTTATCAGTCGTGTATGTATACTTCATGTCTGTGGCAGTAGTAAGGAAAGTAATGTGCTTCTTGTTAGTCTGTGTGTATACTTCATGTCAGTGACAGTAGTAAGGAAAGCAATGTGCTTCTTGTTAGTCGTGTGTGTATACTTCATGTCTGTGGCAGTAGTAAGGAAAGCAATGTGCTTCTTGTTAATCGTGTGTATACTTCATGTCTGTGACAGTAGTAAGGAAAGCATTGTGCTACTTGTTAGTCTGTGTGTATACTTCATGTCAGTGACAGTAGTAAGGAAAGCAATGTGCTTCTTGTCAGTCCTGTGTGTATACTTCATGTCAGTGGACAATCGTAAGGAAAGCAATGTGATTCTTGTCAGTCGTGTGTATACTACATGTCAGTGGCAGTAGTTAGGAAAGTAATGTGCTTCTTGTTAGTCGTGTGTGTATACTACATGCCAGCATATTATATTAGTGTAATAGTGGACGTCTATGGTTTAGCAGTAATGAGCCCGACGATCACAATCCAAGAGTGCCTGGTTCAAACACCGCGTAGGGCAGTTTAGAAGCAAATTTGTTACCGTAGATTTTTACGAACGGTAAATATAGACCTCACCGTTAAGAAATCAAATGCAAACTAGTGAATGTATAAGTGGTGCCTAGAAAATCAACGATTCGTTTTCTGTGGTTCATAGCGACGTCATGTAAAGGATATGCCACGATTTTCAAAGAGTGGACAGTGGTCAAGTCCAGTACCGTATATTATCCAGTCTCCAGGTTAAAAATTGTTATCCATATTTTCTGTATAAGAGAGATGGGGAATTCTGAATCATCGAGGGAGCTGCTGTGTAAGTGTTCAACTTGTGATGAAAAGGACATAGTGGTTAATAAAGGGTCAGGAAAACATAGTTGTCGATGTTGTTCTGTTCATTTGATGTATTTAAAGTCAACATCGCTGCTGCTAACACCACAGCTACTACCACTGCTACTACTGCTACTGCTACTGCTGATACTACTACCACTACTACCACTACTACTACTGCTGCTACTACTACTACTATTACTACTACTAGTGCTGCTACTACTACTACTACTCCTATTACTTGCTCTACTACTACTACTACTACTCCTATTACGCTGCCCTGCTACGACCCTGCTACTGCTACTACTTCTACCTACTACTACTACTACTACCTACTGTCACTACTACTGCTGTCACTGCTACTACTGCTACTAGTACTGATATTGTTACTACTACTACAACTATTTCTACTACTAATACTTACACTACTATTTATATTACTACTACTACTACTACTACTACTAATTCTACTGCTACTACTACTACTAATACTACTACTACTACTAATACTAATACTCTACTAATACTACGATTCCTATTACCACTATTACTATATATATATATATTATTCTCATACCATTGTACATTACATAGGGCCTGCAAGTAATTTCTCTATACTGCTCTGTCCTGGGCAACTCGCTCAATCTCCTCCATGGAATTTGAATCCGGAATTTCTCGTCTTGCTCAGAAACGTTTGTTCTTGTTTCCTTTCGATATTATATCTTTATTCAACCGTTTCCCTGCCACTGCAATACCTTCTTGGTGATTCTTTGATCATATCTCTTCATAGTGCGCAAAACATATCTCCATCTTCTATTTTTTCTATAACATTTGTTACTAGTGGTTGACCAGACATTTCTCTGATTTCACTTCTCTTGATTTTTCGTCCAACTCTTTTATGTTCAATAATTTTCTTGCAGACATCTATTTTCAAATGATTCCAACTTTCTTCTTACACTCTTTAGTTATCTTCCAACTCTTGCAGATAGGGGTTTAGAGTTGATACAACATTGGAATTGAAAAACATGCATAATTTAGTAGTTTTATAATTATATAACTTGAAGTTTCATATTTTATTCAGGCGCCTAAAAGATGCTGCTTTGACAATTCGTATCATAATTTATTTTTTAACATTTCCTGTGCAATCAAAATTGCTACCTAAATAGGTGAACTGCTCTGTTATTTTTATCCTTTTAGATTCCAGTGTGATATCTGCATTACTTGCCATAGGTGTCTTTATTATATTTGTTTTTCATAGTTTATCTGCAGTCCAACTTTGATGCTATAGATGACAAGTTGTCTGTTTTTCTTTGCATATCTTGGTTGTTTCTACTTAACAAGGCAATATCATCTGCAAAATCCAAATCTTCTTCTTGACTATTTTATACCCAATCGATGCCAGTTTCGCCCCTGCAGCATTTTCTCATGATTGGCCAACCCAAATAATTGCGGAGACAGAATGCAACCTTGCTTTACTCCGGTTTCAACCATAAACCAGTCCTGTGTCCACCATCAGTGCGAACTGCACACTGTGAACCATCATAGAGGCTCTTAATAATGTTTATTATTTTGTCTGGTATTCCATAGCATCTCAGAATATTCCACAGGGGAGATTCTGTGTAGACTATCAAAGGCTTTTTAAAATCGATGACATTTAATATGTTTGTTGCTTCTGGATATGTCCCTCCAAGATTAGCCTTAGTGTAATTATTTGGTCTAAGCAGCTTCTCCCAGGTCTAAAACCAGCTTGTTCTTCTCTCAGGGTTGTGTCCACTACTCCTTTGATTCTATTAAGAATGATTTTGCAGAAAGTCTTGGTCATTACTGATAATAGGGTGATCCCTCTCTATTTGTTGCAATCTTTGAGATCACCTTTTTTCGGGATCGCAGAGAGAGATCACATTTTTGGGAATCTTAACAATTATTCCCTTTTTCCATTGATCTGGGACAGTTTCTTCTTCCCATACTTTATTAAATAGTTCTTGCACCTGGCTAATAGTTGTATCATCAACCGCTTTGAGCATTTCTGCAGTAATGTTGTCATCACCCGCTGTCTTATTGTTTATCATGGAAAAGATAGCCTGCTTGACCTCATTGGTATTTATCAATTCTTCATTAACTGGTACAGAGATGTTTCTTGCCTCTTGGTCAAACTTGAGTAGTATTGGTGGATCAGGGTCTATGTAGGATTTCTTTAAAATGTTCTGCTTATCTTTTCTTCTGCTCGGTATCTGATGTTAGTACTTCACCATTTTTATTCTTGATTGGGCCACCCTTTGAAACACAAGTTCCAGTTAGTTGTTTTAGTGTATTGTAGAACATTTTACTTCTTCCAGAATTATTACTACTATTACTGCAGCCGAAGGAGTCAATGTAACCAAGTGACAACGATGGGCCAGGGTCAGTGAGCAGGCACTAATCAACATCTTATCCCACATGGATGTGATGGCCCTGGAAACAAACTAAGGATCAATAGTCTGCTGGTTAAATTGTCCTTAATCACGCTCAAACATCATACTTTCCTGACACTATGAGACACCACAAGATTAGAGAAATGAAATGAAGACATTCTTCTTCTTCTTCTTTTGTCGTCACACTGCTACCGGGTTGTTGTCCAGTGTCGTGGTTTTCTGTTTTTGTCTTGCGCTGTTCTGGTGGCTTGTGTGATTGTTATTTTTGCTCTTTCACAAGATTCTGCTACGCCATCTAACCATCTTTTCCGTGGTCTTCCTCTTGCCTTCTTTCCCGATTTTCTGTTGTAGAAGACTCTGTATACCGTGGAGTGTGGATGCATTCTTATTAAGTGGCCAAACCACTTCATTCTTTGTTTCTCAATGTAATTCAAGCACGGTTTTGTGCCAACTTTCTTTCTTATGCTGATGTTGGTGATTCTGTCTTTTCTTGTGTTGTTGGTAACTTTTCGCAGGCAACTCATTTCACATGTAGTTAAATGAAGACATTGTCATTGGAAATAATCATACTCTTAGTTTGGAAAAATATGAACCTAAAACCGTATTCTCTAATACAGCGGTTCCCAAACTTTGTATTTCCGCGGATCCCCTTGTAATTACATTTTTCTGACGCTGACCCCCAATAGGTTCTATATATAAACATTTTCTAGCGATGGAGTTATTAGTACACCACACCAACAGTCAACCTGGCTCCAATTTCTCAGACTGCGGAAACTTCAAAGATCATTTTCTCCTGTTAGACATTTAGACTCCATTTTAGTCCGGGTCCTTTGATTTCGCAGCAAAACTAGTTTACCACTGTTTTTATCAATCAATCAAGTGGCATGCCTGCCGGTGTAGGCGATCATGTCTCTCCACAACTCTCTCTGATTGGTGCATTTAATCAGTTCTGACGTCTATCTTGTGTCGAACCATGATGTCAGGCCATCCAGCATCTTCTCCCTCTGTCTTCCACGATCTCTCCTTCCCCGAATTTTACCTGTTGTTACCAAATGTTCGAAATCTTTTCTTCCAATTATATACCAGAAGAACCTTGCTTGTCGGATTCTTATCCTTTTGATACGGTTTCTTTGTGTGCAGGCCTGATTTAAAACCTCCACATTTGTTTTCGTCGCTGTCCATGGAATTTTCAGCATTCTCCTGTAAAACCACACCTCTGTGGCTTCCAATGATCGTATTGATTGTCCATAATTCGCTGCCATACAGATGTATTGGATCAATATAGCACTGGAGCATTCGTTTACGCAATGTCATTCGTAGAGAATTCACGCATGGTGTGTTTTTCATTTTCATAAAAGATGCTTTCGCTTGAGCTATTCTACTTCTAATCTCTGTTTACACCTGCCATCTGTTGTCAGAAGTGTTCCCAGGTACTGTTTTTATACATGTTTTAAAAATGTTTTTTTCTGTTTGGAATGTCATAGATCGTAATGTTCTTCAAGCGCTTGAGGACCCTCTGCGGGTACCCCGTGGACTCCCGGCGGACCCCAGTTTGTGAAACGTTGCCCTAATAAATGACATATATCGAAAATAAATGTTGTACTTCACATAATATATGCGCTCATACTTTTGTAGCCTCTGTTTGACTAGACAACGACTGGACCACTGGACAGCGACTGGATGACTGAACGAAGATTTGGTTTCGTCTTAAAATATGGTAGCAACGTCAGTTGTATGTCCAATGTGGTCTTCGTTCGACATTTAGTCATATGGTAACTGGAGTAGTTAAAAAAAATAACTTCAAATGTTGTCCATACTATAAATAGCTTCAAATGTTGTCCATACTATAAAAGCTCAAATGTTGTCCATACTATAAATAGCTGCACATGTTATCCATACTATAAATAGCTTCAAATGGTGTCCATACTATAAATAGCTTCAAATGTTATCCATACTATAAATAGCGTCAAATGTTGTCCATACTATAAATAGCTTCAATGTGTCCATACTATAAATAGCTTCAAATGTTATCCATACTATAAATAGCTTCAAATGTTGTCCATGTTTCCATAACTTAAATTGTCAATGTGTTTCGTGTTTTACTAACATAATGTCTTAGCACTGTTTTAATAACTTCATATTCTGTCCATGTTTTAATACCTTCATATTCTGTCAATATTTTAATAACTTCATATTCTGTCATGTTTCAATACCTTCATTTTCTGTCAATATTTCAATAACTTCATATTCTTGAATTATTTTAATAACTTCATATTCTGTCAATATTTTAATAACTTCATATTCTGTCAATATTTTAATAACTTCATATTCTGTCAATATTTTAATAACTTCATATTCTGTCAATATTTTAATAACTTCATATTCTGTCAATATTTTAATAACTTCATATTCTGTCAATATTTCAATAACTTCATATTCTGTCAATATTTTAATAACTTCATATTCTGTCAATATTTTAATAACTTCATATTCTGTCAATATTTTAATAACTTCATATTCTGTCAATATTTTAATAACTTCATATTCTGTCAATATTTTAATAACTTCATATTCTGTCAATATTTTAATAACTTCATATTAAACACACTTTTGCTTACTTCCCGCATTCTCCTGGAAACTGCTGTTTCTTATACTCTGCATGCAATTCTGCGACAAGAAAGTCATCCCAGCTTCTGCTGTTTAAAGTACATCCTTGTTGGCAGATAGATATCTTTCTCTCTCTGTCTTCTTTGTGTGTATATTCCTGTTGTCTTGTTGAGCTGCAAGTATACAGTCATATTGGTATTATTGTTTGCAAGAAGAAGAAGAAGAAGAAGAAGAAGAAGAAAAAGAAGAAGAAGAATACAATGTATTCTAATATAGTCTAATTAGGCAATTTACAAAACACATCAAATGGGCGCTGACATGAAAATGATAGAAGAAAACTAGTCACAATGCATATCCATCTTAGTTAGAACCATGATTTAGTTTGTTTAGTATTTATTGTGTGTGTGTATGATTCCTTTTAAAAGACTTATAGTCGAAACGTCAGATTTTTTTTAGTTTTATGATTTGAATATTTATTTTCCTTGCTAATGTGATACCATACATACGTCTCTTTGTCCGAAAATGTCAATTTATTTAGTATCTGCAGCCTCCTCGGTTTTCTAGATCTGATCTGATCCGCTCTGACCATCTCAGATGTGTAGGTTTCCGTACATCACGATAGAGATGAAGTCTCTACGCAGAATGCAGGGAGTAACAAGAAGTCTCTCTGTGGCTGAGTGGTTAAGCCCTTTGCCTTGCGAGTCGAAGGTCGTGGGTTCGAATCCGGACCGCGGCCTTCTGTTCACAGTGCAGTTTTCCAGAGACCCTAGGATTGTTGCTGGAGCTACGGAGTTCGTGCTTGTGCAATACTCTCGGCAGGTGGCGTGCCATTTCTGCGGAGAGGACCGAGCCATATGGGGTAAAACCGGTGCAATGAAGTCAATCCTTCGGCTTTAAAACCCCCCTTTAAACAGAAGTATCTACAAGAATGCAGGGAGTAACATGAAGTATCTACACAGAATGCAGGGAGTAACAAGAAGTATCTACACAGAATGCAGGAGTAACAGAAGTGTCTACACAGAATTCAGGGAGTAACATCAAGTATCTACAAGAATGCAGGAGTAACAAGAAGTATCTACGCAGAATGCAGGAGAACATGAAGTATCTACACAGAATGCAGGAGTAACATGAAGTATCTACACAGAATGCAGGGAGTAACAAGAAGTATCTACACAGAATGCAGGGAGTAACAAGAAGTGTCTACACAGAATTCAGGGAGTAACATCAAGTATCTACACAGAATGCAGGGAGTAACAAGAAGTATCTACGCAGAATGCAGGGAGTAACATGAAGTATCTACACAGAATGCAGGGAGTAACATGAAGTATCTACACAGAATGCAGGGAGTAACAAGAAGTATCTACACAGAATGCAGGGAGAAACGTGAAGTATCTATACAGAATGCAGGGAGTAACAAGAAGTATCTACACAGAATGCAGGGAGTAACATGAAGTATCTACACAGAATGCAGGGAGTAACAAGAAGTATCTACACAGAATGCAGGGAGTAACATCAAGTATCTACACAGAATGCAGGGAGTAACATGAAGTATCTACACAGAATGCAGGGAGTAACATCAAGTATCTACACAGAATGCAGGAGTAACAGAAGTATCTACACAGAATGCAGGAGTAACATGAAGTATCTACACAGAATGCAGGAGTAACATCAAATATCTACACAGAATGCAGGGAGTAACATGAAGTATCTACACAGAATGCAGGGAGTAACAAGAAGTATCTACACAGAATGCATGGAGTAACAAGAAGTATCTACACAGAATGCAGGGAGTAACAAGAAGTATCTACACAGAATGCAGGGAGTAACATGAAGTATCTACACACAATGCAGGGAGTAACATCAAGTATCTACACAGAATGCAGGAGTAAAAAGAAGTATCTACACAGAATGCAGGGAGTAACATGAAGTATCTACACAGAATGCAGGGAGTAACATCAAGTATCTACACAGAATGCAGGGAGTAACATGAAGTATCTACACAGAATGCAGGGAGTAACATGAAGTATCTACACAGAATGCAGGGAGTAACAAGAAGTATCTACACAGAATGCAGGGAGTAACATGAAGTATCTACACAGAATGCAGGGAGTAACATGAAGTATCTACACAGAATGCAGGGAGTAACATGAAGTATCTACACAGAATGCAGGGAGTAACAAGAAGTATCTACACAGAATGCAGGGAGTAACATGAAGTATCTACACAGAATGCAGGGAGTAACATGAAGTATCTACACAGAATGCAGGGAGTAACAAGAAGTATCTATACAGAATGCAGGGAGTAACAAGAAGTGTCCTGTTTAGAAATGAACACATCAGGAAAAAAAGTGAGTGCAACATCAGTACTGGACTTCATCAAGAAACAACAAATGAAATAATTCGGCCACAAAGAAGATTGCCAACGGACAGTGCGCCTCAAATAGAAATGATACTCCGATACAGTAGATACAAAGCAAAAGGTCGGGCACGCAAAAGATATACCTCAGAGATAACAAAGGCAACAAAAGACACTATTTATGAAACGTTCACAAAAACCTGTTGTAGAAATCTCTTCTTATCCTGACGCTGTGAGGCAAAAACAGAATTAGAGAAAACGAAAAGAAACAAAACAGCAAACACACACTCTTTTTCACTCTTAGTAAACAAATACATTGCTCATTTTTTCATATAAACTGCATTGTCTGACAGAGGGAAAACAAGAGGATAATCTCTGACACCATCAGCGGTTGTAACGGAAGCACATATGGTTGATTCTCTGCTTCTTCTTCTTCTTAAGCGTTCTCTGGTAATGTTCTTAGCCCTTTCGCTCATATTGTCCACTGTCGTGGACACTGTAGTGGTCACCTACTATTCGTTCGTTTCATAGCTACACCTGTGTATTTCGTGACCTCTGACGCCTTCACTGTACTGCTAGGAACTACTGCTAGAGTCATAAATTAACCTGTACTTATAGTCAAGGTGGCGGAAAAGACGATATTCTCAAAGTAGGTATGAAAATGCTGTTGATAACCAGTCAGTGAGATATGTAGGTGCCTTAACAATAGGGCTAGCTGGCAGGTTAAAGTATTTACTTTTTGCACTCTAGCCTCTATCTCTCTAGTCTTCCATCTTCTATGAATATGTTTTCTAAGTATTTGAATTCTTGCACTTGGTTGAATGTAGTGCCACTAACATGGACGTTTAGTTTATTATGATTTCTTCCAATATTCATTATTTCGGTTTTAGTGTTATTGATTTTCTTGTCATAATTTATACAATATTGCGGCTGAATATTGTGTCAATATGTCGTTATTGTACTTGTTCTCTTTGGTGTATCAGACACTGATCTTGTTCTCTTTGGTGTATCAGACACTGATCTTGTTCTCTTTGGTGTATCAGACACTGATCTTGTTCTCTTTGGTGTATCAGACACTGATCTTGTTCTCTTTGGTGTATCAGACACTGATCTTGTTCTCTTTGGTGTATCAGACACTGATCATACTGAAATCGCTGGTTAGGTTCAATATCAATTTTAGTGCCTTCATTCAATGAAGATGACCGATGAACCGAAAAACGTTCCATCTATTGCAGTGGCGGCTTGTCAGTAGGTGCCAAAGGGGCCGGGCCCCACCAAAAATAATGTATAATGTGTATTTATTATTTAATGGATTAAAATATAACCTAACCCAAAACCACGATTTTCCCGAAAATGTGTGTCTGGCCCCACTAACAAAAACGATCACGAGCCGCCACTGCTTTATTGTATAATAAAATATTAATTAAGGAAAAAGTAAACGTTAGTACAACGTACGATATTAGCAAGAGGGTATCTGTGGCGTAGAGGCTCAGTGTACTGCTAGAAACTATTGCCAGAGTCGTAAATTAATCTGTACTTCTACTGTGTAGTCAAGGTGGCGGACAATGCGATATGCATCTAAAAATATCATGCTTGAAAGGGCACAAACTGGGCAGTCAGCTTCAGGTCTGTCAGGTATCCCCAAAGCTTAGTTTTCAGGTCGACTGGATATGGTCTCATTTTGCTTCTCAGCTCACCCAGGATAGAACAGTCTTGCAGGACATGCCCCGGTGTCTGTTCCTCCTGCTGAAACTGACAGAAAGCCGGTGTCTGTTTCTCCTGCTGAAACTGACAGAAAGCCGGTGTCTGTTTCTCCTGCTGACACTGACAGAAAGCCGGTGTCTGTTCCTCCTGCTGAAACTGACAGAAAGCCGGTGTCTGTTTCTCCTGCTGACACTGACAGAAAGCCGGTGTCTGTTCCTCCTGCTGACACTGACAGAAAGCCGGTGTCTGTTCCTCCTGCTGACACTGACAGAAAGCCGGTGTCTGTTCCTCCTGCTGACACAGGCAGAGAGTTGTTTGATTTATTTATAGTCTATATAAGTGTCTGTTGAGTCTGCAGTGTCTGGTACGTAGGTGAAATATAATGACCTGGTCTGTTCTTCTGATGTCTTTGAGAACGTCTGTCCCATAATCATATCTAGATTTTGTCTTCCAGTCTACTGCAGATTTTTCTGAGAAGCTTGAAGGGGGCAAACTTTCAGCAGATGAACAGAAAAAACACTTTAAAGACACACTTGAAGTGTCTCTAAAATGCTTCGATATAGACACCGTGTACTGGGAATCCCTGGCGCAAGATCGCCAAATGTTGCGCTGTAACAACACAAAAGGAGCTCGTATAGCTGAGAATCGTAGTGCCATTGAAGTACAGAGAAAACGAACTGAGCGAAAAAACAGAACACACAACACCCATATGTCTAACATTGATCATGTATGCCCCACCTCAGTGGCGGCTCGTGCTAATTTTTGTTGGTGGGGCCAGATAAAAATTTTCGGAAAAATCATTGTTTTGAGTTAGGTTATATTTTAATTTATAACGTAATAAGTACACGTTACAGTTTATTTTTGGTGGGGTCCGGCCCCAATGGCCCTTAATGACGAGTCGCCACTGCACCACCTGTGGTAGGGGATTGTGTTCTAGGATTGGACTCTACAGCCACCTCCGCACACACCAGAGAGGTGCTGAAGCACACGTCTGACGCTGGTGTCTTCATCGCTTGCGATGGACAGCTATATTATACTGCATCATCATCATCAAGGTGCGTATCCTTTATAGGACGTTGCTCTCTTGCAGCACATCTGAAATTCACTCTGTCTCTAGCTAGTTCACCCACTTCGTCGATGGTCATATTCATGGTTTCTTTAATATCTTGTAGCCATCTTCTTTTATTTCATCATTATCTGAATGCTGTAACCTACCAGCTAGCCCCATTGTTAAGGCACCCAACAATTTCACAGGCAGCTAAGCAACAGATGATCAACATCATTTTTATACCTACTTTGTGTTACCAGAGCCAAACATGGACATTGAGCAAAGCGCAGTTACAAAAATAACTACATGTGAAATGCGTTGCCTGCGAAAAGTTACCAACAGCACAAGAAAAGAGAGAATCACCAACATCAGCATAAGAAAGAAAGTTGACACAAAACCGTGCTTGAATTACATAGAGAAACAAAAATGAAGTGGTTTGGCCACTTAATAAGAATGCATCCAAACTCCACAGTATACATAGTCTTCTACAACAGAACATCGGGAAAGAAGGCAAGAGGAAGACCACGGAAAAGATGGTTAGATGGCGTAGCAGAATCTTGTGAAAGAGCAAAGATAACAATCACACAAGCCACCAGAACAGCGCAAGACAAAAACATAAAACCACGACACTGAGCAACAACCAGGTAGCAGTGTGACGACAAAAGAAGAAGAAGAAGAAGAAGTCATCTTCTTCTTGGTCTGCCTCTGCGTCCTGGGACCCTGCCCTCTAGTATTGTTCTTTCCAAGCCATCTTGATGTGACCCAAGTTTTTTCTGTATAGTATGTTGTTTATCAGCCAATTCTCTTTAACATTTAGTTCTTTCAGGACATCAGTGTTCTCTCTTTTTCTGTCCATGTTATTCGTATGATCTTTCTGTAGCATTTAGTTTCGAAATACTGGATTTTCATTCTTAATCATACTACATATTTTCTCTTAATGAGGGCTATAGAGAAGACAGTAGTTGATAGATTTGTTAAGTGGCACTACCGCCCTTATCAAAGACATCGACTAAACAATACATAACTAGTCGAAATAATTATATCACTGTTTAATACGATTTAAAAAAAAATCGATTAGCTCGTACTGTTACAGTTTCGCAGTAATGAAAGGAATGATCGATAATTAGAGATTAACGCGTATTTTTCCCAATTTGTTGTTTAAAGACAAATTGTTTAAATGCATGTTTCTAGATAAGGAATGCGTCTGCAAATGGCTGTAAGTGGGGGCATGAAAATGTGCTTCGTAATGGTTAACTTAACGTGCAATGGTTCTTGAGAAAATATTGGTATTGATTAGCGCGAAGAGGATGTACAGACGTCTGGGTCAGGAGGAAAGTATTGATATATAGACCTTGCTTCGTCACCTCATGCTAGAATCAACATAGAAGCCTAACTTGAAATCAAATTTATAACAACTGCTTTGGCAGTCAATTAGAGCTCAGAGAACGTTGTCTTGGTAACAATAAGTACTATACTTTTGTTTCACTCCTGTGTTATCAGGGCTCTCAAAGGGAGCAAAGAATAGTAACACTGAGACCTACAAGGCATGTCGCTTACGGCGACTGAGGTAGGGTACTAAGGAAGTAAGCTACCCTAGTAAATAAAAAGTGTCGCAGAGGTCGGATGTGATGGGCGCAAGTGTGTTGCTCGGTCTCTCAAAGGGAGCAAAGAATAGTAGCACTGAGACCTACAAGGCATGTCGCTTACGGCGAGTGAGCTAGGGGCCTAGGAAGCTACCCCAGTAAATGAAAAGTGTCGCAGAAATCGGATGTGCTGGCCTACCTGTCGGCGCGTAACTGGAACAACGTACAATCGACCTTAAGGCTCAGATCACATACAAATCACAAATAGTAGTTTAACAAGTGGTCGATATGGAGCGTTCGAAGAAAACGAAGAATATATACTTTTCTTTTAGAATATCGTTTGAAGAAACACATAATATGAGAGAGAGAGAGAGAGAGAGAGAGAGAGACAGAGACAGAGACAGAGACAGAGACAGAGACAGAGACAGAGACAGAGACAGAGACAGAGACAGAGACAGAGAGAGAGAGAGAGAGAGAGAGAGAGAGAGAGAGAGAAGAGACAGAGACAGAGACAGAGAGCAGAGACAGAGACAGAGACAGAGACAGAGACAGAGAGAGAGAGAGAGAGAGAGAGAGATAGAGACAGACAGACAGACAGACAGACAAGACAGACAAGACAGACAAGACAGACAAGACAGACAAGACAGACAAGACAGACCAGACCAGACCAGACCAGACCAGACCAGACCAGACAAGACAAGACAAGACAAGACAAGACAAGACAAGACAAGACAAGACAAGACAAGAAAAGACAAGACAAGACAGACAGACAGACAGACAGACAGACAGACAGACAGACAGACAGGTAGGTAGGTAGGTAGGTAGGTAGATAAGTAGGTAGATAGATAGATAGATAAATAGATAGATAGATAAATAGATAGATAGATAATAGATAGATAGATAGATAATAGATAGATAGATAGATAATAGATAGATAGATAGATAGATATGTTGTAAAGTAGTCATTGAGTATCATTGTTGTAGTTATGAAAGTGATGATTGGTACAGACGATGTTACAAAGCACAAACACTGTCTGAAAGGCTTCATATGTGTCTTTATTACATGATTGGACAAAACACGTCCGCTTCTCAGTCTTGTTTATATCGGTCTCTCTGTTTTCTAATCGTTACTACTCCGTCACTACACAACTACGTCGATTAGTTTCCCTACGTCAATGTCTCGTTTTAGTGTTGCCATTCTGCTTAGAGAGTGTAAACACTAAGTCTGCTAATAAAATATTTAATTATATATAAGCTACACACTAAAGCTAACTGTCTGGTTCCTCAGCTGCAATCTGGGGGAACTGGCTAGCTACTACAGATAGATATATAGATATATAGATAGATAGATAGATAGATACATAGATAGATAAATAGATAGATATAGAAGAGAAGAGAGAAAGATGTTATTGACAGAAGATAACGTGTTGGCCAAATCTAAGCTCGATACAAATAATAACCAAATATCCCAAATAAGAGTTATTGATTTTCCAAGGCTAGAATTGAATAATAATATTAATAATAATGAATTGCGTCAACAGACCAAAAAAGGAAGCTCTCGTTTTTGTGAGGCCGTTTAAAAAGTATAAAATTGTCATAATTCCTGTTTTGTTTCGTTCTCCATTTGTCAATATTGGCAGTTTCGCCTACTTTATAATTCAAAAATAGCTACACATTTTAAAATAAAATTATAATTAATAATATTAAAGAGTATAAAATCAAGGAAAATTAAATATTTCGGACACATCAAACGACATGAGTGCCTAGAGAAGATAATTTTGGAGGTAATGGTGCCTGGAAGAAGAATAAAAGGAAGAGCTAGAAGGAGATGGGTACAAGATGTCATTGACGATCTGAAAATGACTGCTGCTGACGTCAGTCAACTTGTTCAGAATAGAGAGTTTTCAGGTCTGTTGTCATTGGAGCCAAGATCAGGAAGGGACAAGCTACTAGATGATGATGTTGAATAAAATAATAATTTTTTTCAAGTAAAGGAAACCATTTTCATACCTCAAGGTATATTGGGTAATACGGTGTTAGGTACGTATTTTTTTACCGTCGGCACACGATGGGTGATGCGATAAATATTACTCTCGTGTTTTCATACTCAGTGACTCCATGAACATGATTCGTAAAGTCGAATCAGGTATGGTGAGACGCAACTGGGTGGAGGTACTGGTACAGACAATGATCAGAGAAATCACCTTTATTTTTGTCCCTGGGCACGCAGGAGTTAGGGGTAATGAACGAGCTGATAAATTGGATGGCTTGGCTACAATATCAGAGGGAGCTGTCATGGATCGAAGTAACATTCTTCACGCATTGAGATAGTTTTTCCGAACAGAGGAGTTTCAGGGCTGTGAGTCCCACTTGCTGACCAGATTGAAAGAGATGGGTGTCAATATTGGTGCAGCCCGAAAAGAACGACATACTAAATATGCAAAGAGATTGATTAATCAACATCGAACTGGCGTGTTGGGTCGCTGGACGCTGCTGGATTTGCTGAGGCGGAGATCGGAGCACCTATGGACATGTCCGAGTGCTATGATGATAGTCCTCATATACCTGATACCTGATCACGCCGGTCACCTTTACTTTCCAATGCTTTTCCTGGTACCTATTTGAGGTCAATACGCTATAATATAACCCCCAAATCCGTCTAAGGATGAAAGCACGTGCCTCAGTCACATAGAAGCTTAATTCACTACTTAAAATAAAAACAAAATGACTCATTTGAAGCTGAGTCGTCCTGAGAAACGTTACATTAAAAAAGAAAAATTCCACACCCACTGGGGATGATTTTTTAAAAAATGTAGTGAAGAGCCTGTATTCATACCATGCGGTGTGTTGCCAGGGCCCGAACAGATAGCAAATAATAGTACCAATGCGACCTTCAAGGCATGCTGTAAGAGGCGTTGGAATAGGAGCCTAGAGAAGCTACCCTAGTAAATAAAACGTGTCGCCGAAATCGTATGTTCTGGTCTACTTGTAGGTGCATAACTGGCACAAGGTACAATCACTCTTAGGCTCAGATTACATACAGATAGAGCGTTCGACGAAGAAGGAGAAGAAGAATTACCGGGCGTTTTTACTTTCTCGTCTTTCTCTGGTAACAAATTGAGGAAGAGTCGAACTGAGACAGTGATCAGAAAAAACAAATCCCATTCCCACTGTAGAATGTGATCCAGTACCATACATTCACGAAGCCAGTGCACTAACCACTACTCTACAGAGGCTCTATTATGATTATAAGCTAGTGATGTGGTATCTTCAAAGTGGACTTCAGAGATAACAGAGGCAGTAAAAAACACTGTTTATGAAGCGCACACAAAAATCAGTTTGAGAAATTTCTTCTTATTCTGAGAAATGAAAACGTTCTGGAATCGATTCTGCATTTGGCACTATTAGGACGGCTAGTCTTTGTTAGTACAGTCAAAATGGGAATATTATTGACTTGCTGAAGTCCCGTAGTACTAACACTCCAACCCCATTGGCCACCTCCTAGTAGTGCATGCTGGGAAACTCTGGTCGCGAGGTCAAAGGCTAAGGCAGCAATGGCTTACCTACGGGGATTAAACTGCCAAACCACTTCATTCTTTGTTGTTCAATGTAATTCAAGCAAGGTTCTGTGTCAAATTTCTGTTCTATACTGATGGTGGTGACTGTCTTTTCTGGTGTTGCTGGTATCTTTTCGTAGTCATCACATATCACGTGTAGTTTTTTGTGTGGTTTTTCTTTTGGCGACTTTGTTTTGCTCATTGTCCATGTTTGGCACAGGTAACACAAAGTAGGTTTGAAAATGCTGTTGATCATCAGTCAGTGAGATATGTAGGTGCCTTAACAATGGGGCTAGCTGGCAGTATTTACTTTTCGCACTCTAGCCTCTATCTATCTAGTCTTCCATCTTCTATGAATATGTTTCCTAAGTATTTGAATTCTTGCACTTGGTTGAATGTAGTGCCACTAACATGGACGTTTAGTTTATTATGTTTTCTTTCAATATTCATTATTTCGGTTTTAGTGTTATTGATTTTCTTGTCATAATGTATACAATATTGTGGCTGAATATTGTGTCAATATGTCGTTATTGTACTTGTTCTCTTTGGTGTATCAGATACTGATCTTGTTCTCTTTCGTGTATCAGGTACTGATCTAGTTCTCTTTAGTGTATCAAGTACTGATCTTGTTATCTTTGGTGTATCAAATACTGATCTTGTTCTCTTTGGTGTATCAAATACTGATCTAGTTCTCTTTGGTGTATCAAATACTGATCTTGTTCTCTTTAGTGTATCATGTAATGATCTTGTTATCTTTAGTGTATCAAGTACTGATCTTGTTATCTTTAGTGTATCAAGTACTGATCTTGTTCTCTTTAGTGTATCAAATACTGATCTTGTTCTCTTTGGTGTATCAGGCAATGATCTTGTTCTCTTTAGTGTATCAAATACTGATCTTGTTATCTTTGGTGTATCAGGCAATGATCTTGTTCTCTTTGGTGTGTCAGGTAATGATCTTGTTCTCTTTGGTGTGTCAGGTAATGATCTTGTTCTCTTTAGTGTATCAGGTAATGATCTTGTTATCTTTAGTGTATCAGGTACTGGTCATCCTAAAATCACTGGATAGGTTCAATATCAGTTTTAGTGCCTTCATTCAATAAGCGATGGACGATGAACCGAAAAACGTACCCTCTATTGTATAATAAAATAATAATTAAGGAAAAATTAAACGTTAGTACAACGTACCATATTAGCAACTGGGTTTCTGTGGCGTAGAGGTTAGGTACTCGCTCTCGTGTCAAAGGCACTCGGTTCGTTCCCTCGTGGAACCATCGGGATATTTTTCCAGAGATTCCTGATCTCAGTGTAGGTGAGATCGAGTTCCTAGTCCTATCGGAGACGGACGATAAAACGTAGGTCCCGTGTTCAAGTTGACAAGTAAAAGAAGTCTTGGCAGTTCAAAATAGAAAAGAGCAGGCTGGAAAGCCGCTGACCGGGCACAATTAATTAGAAAAGATTAAAAATAAAGTTCCTACAACATATCTCCATCATCTTCAACAATACAACGGTGATCCTTGCCAGTGCTGTGGAGTTTGTGCACTGTCGCTGCGATCTGCCTGTATAATAAAGAGATCGGAACACCCATGGCTACTCACCGAAGTGCAATAGTGATGGTCCTATCAATCAATCAATCAATCAATCAATAAAGATATTAGCAAATGCGATTTTTCTTTAAGCATCAGCAAAATATTAAAATTAAAATATTGAGAGCATGCATTTTCCCAGTAGCTACTTAATTATGCTCAGGCAGCGGCATGGCAGCCTTCATTTTACAGAAGAAGAAGATAAAGAATATTATGAAGAAAACGAAACAAGTAATAGAATATACAGATCACAAGAAATAGTTCATGTGGTTGATAATAATTAACGTAAAGAAAAAAGAAGATGAAAAAGGAGAAAAAGAATACACAGATCTCAAGAAGTGGTTAATAGTTTCAATAAGAATGAATGCACAGAAGAAGAAGAATACACAGATCTCAAGAAGTGGTTAATAATTTCAATAAGAATGAACGCACAGAAGAAGAAGAAGGAAAATACACAGATCGCAAGAACTGGTTGACAAGAATGAACGCAAAACACACAAAAGACTAGATTTTGAGTAAACATCATCCGTCACGTCTTCCCTCTCTCTAATCCTCTGTCTCCCATGCACACACACACACACACACGAACACACATGCGAGCAGAAACACACGTGCATACTCGCACACACACAAGAATTCATTTCCCTAATTGTAAAGAAAATCGACAATACTTACAAAATATGGCAATTTCTCCCCGGGAACTGCCCAACATTTCCCTTCTATTATATATATCATATTGGCTATAAGGAAATAAAGCGGATCAATATCAGTACAGCCGGCAGGGATATGAGAGAAGAGACGAGGAGAGGAGAGAGAAAGAGGAAGTTTTGATAGCAATGAAAACAGTGAAGAGATGTCAATATCAGTACAGCCGGCAGGGATATGAGAGAAGAGACGAGGAGAGGAGAGAGAAGGAGGAAGTTTTGATAGCAATGAAAATCAGTGAAGAGATGTCAATATCAGTACAGCCGGCAGGGATATGAGAGAAGAGACGAGGAGAGAGAAAGAGGAAGTTTTGATAGCAATGAAAACAGTGAAGAGATTTCAATATCTCGCGCAGGTGTGAGATGTTACATCATATCTTGAATTGATAAGCTTAAACTAGCTTATAGATAGATATGATAGATAGATAGATAGATAGGATAGGATAGGATAGGATAGGATAGGATAGATAGATAGATAGATAGATAGATAGATAGATAGATAGATAGATAGATAGATAGATAGATAGATACTGAGAGAGAGAGAGATAGTTAGATATATAGATAGATAGACAGACAGACAAACCGACAGACAGACAGATAGATACAGAGAGAGAGAGAGTGAGAGAGAGAGAGTGAGAGAGAGTGAGAGAGAGAGAGAGATAGAGTGACAGATAGACTCAAGTAACTGAATGATTTTCTTTGTTTGTTATGTAGATAATACATTGCTTTTTAAGTTGAGGCACGCCACTTTCAACCTATGGATCAGCCTTTTTTTTAGTTATATCAGAGCGTGTAGGCCATAGATTCCCAAAAGTTTTCGTAACACCACCCACTTTGCACAACATAAACTTTGTAATACCCCCCTCCACATTATAACAGTTTTCCAACGCCCACCCCCCACATATATCATCATCATCAGGTGCCGTCTCCACATCGAAGGTTGGCTGCAATGAATCTCCAGCATCCTCTGTCTTTCGCCTTGGTGTTGCACTCTGCCAGACTGTAACCTGTCCATTTCTTAAAGTTTCCTCCCACTTATCTCTCGGTCTTCCTCTTGCTCTTCCCCCTCAACGTTCCCCTCTAGTAAATGTTTTATCATGGTGTCATGTCTTTTTATGTGCCCAAAATACTTTACTTGTCTGAATTTTATTTCTCTTAATAATTGTTTCTTCATGCCTAGTTTTCATAAAACTTGTTTATTTGTCTGTTTTTCTGTCCATGATTCTTCTATATATTCACATCTCAAATGCACCAATTCTGTCTTCTAACTGCTTGTTCATTGTCCATGTTTCCGAGCCATACATTAATATAGGATATCCCACATATATACATGCTCTATTTTCTCTTTGATATAGAAAATTGATATATATTTCTGTCATACATGGTCAATTTTCAAATGATTATATGCATGAAATAGAAAATTGATGAAAAAATGGATGGTATAAGATGAATTAAAATGCAGAATTCAAATTTTAAATGATTATTCAATCGCAAAATCACGAAAATAATTTTTTTAAAATTATATATTATTAATTTCTTCTTTAAGGAGCCACCGATCCCTAATCCCTGAACACCCCCACATTCTTCTAAAACCGCTATCGCCCCCTTAAAACGCTCCAGCGCCCACTGGGGCGGTACCGCCCACTTTGGGAAACGCTGGTGTAGGCCAACAAACATGAACAATAAGAATAAGCTTCCCATGGAGAATCCACACAGTTCCAAGTTACTGATATGTTTCATTTGTTATTGGTTACCGAACTGACGCCACAGTCCTTCGGACAAACCCATAGGTGCTCAGTCTCCACCATCAATGTCGAAGGGTATGCTTACTGATGGTTCCTGTTGCTCGCAGGTTAAACACACTCCTCACTCTGCCATTCAAGCATCCAGCTCTACTTATACTACGTGTAATTTCAAACTCCTTAAATCGCTGGATTGATTCAACATCAATTTTAGTGTCCTCATCCAACAGTAGGTTGCCAAGAGACTGTAGAACATCCCCTTTATTCATCCTAAGCTTTCCAACAATAGATGCTGTCGATGCAAGCATGTTCACTATCTCGTTGCCGCGAACACCCGCATGACGAGAACAGCATGTGAGTAACAGAAGGCCGACTAGCTTAGCCGACAAAATCGGAAATTCCTGTTTGATGAGGGGAGAGACAGTATAACGATCTCTAAGAATAATGACGACCTAATGAAATGTTCGCTGGCGATGGATAGGGCACACATTGAGAAGACCTATCAGAAGCGTTGCACGACAGGAACTGTTTTGAAATCCGCAGGGAAAGAGGAGTAGGGGAAGGCCTAGACATATCTGAAGAATAGAGCTGGAGCACAGCCAACTCTAGATAACTAGGCCAGACAACTGACTGGAGATTCCCTGACCTAGATCAGAGAAGGGGCTGGAAAATATAGATGTTTGATAGAACACTGCAATTTTTTTGGAGCACAGCCAACTCTAGATAACTAGGCCAGACAACTGACTGGAGATTCCCTGACCTAGATCAGAGAAGGGGCTGGAAAATATAGATGTTTGATAGAACACTGCAATTTTTTTGCAATTTTACTCAATTCTGTTAATCTATGGTTATGTATTGGTGAAAAATATTCATAATATTGATATTCTTTATTGTTAAACTTAACTTGTTGATAACATAACTTCGATTTAGCATTTTGTGTTGATTTTAAAATGAATTCGTTTTTATGCACCAATACTGGAATGCGAGTTCACGTGGTGTAGTTGTGGTCTCATTTCCCATAATTCTTACCTGAGTCCGAAGGCCCATAAGTTTATAGTTGGCTCTGGCTGGGGGCTGATATTAGAATATTAAAATGATAGGTAAAACATGGAAAGAATTTAAAGGGATGGCAAGAGAGAGAGAGGAAGAGCTGGAAGAAGTTCGTTGAAGACATGTGCTCCTTTGGGAGATAAAAGCTTATGAAGAAAAAATAGCAATATTGAATGGAAAGCACATTAAAAGTGGTAAAACAAAAACAAAAATATGAAGGACAGGGCAACATAAATAGAAAAGATAAATACTCTAAAGAATGGTGACACCAGTGGCGGCTCGTGATCATTTTTGTTGATGGGGCCAGACAAACATTTTCCGAAAAATCTTGGTTTTATTTTAGGTTATATTTAAATTTATTTAAAAAATACACATTAATTTTGGTGGGACTTGGCCCCGTAGGCCCTTAATGACGAGCCGCCACTGGTTGACACATTGTCACACTAACAGATCTCATGACAAGAGGTGGGACAATTTGAGTACCTCAATGATACGGAAAGCTATGCTGACAGCAGCATAGCTCATCGTGGGGATATCTATGTCATATTGAATGATAGAGGGCAGACTAAATATGATCCCCTGTTCCTCCAAGTTGGAGATCGGGCAAGATGCTGACAACCCATTCCCATAAAAACAAATATTGTGTTACGGAAGCGGAAGCAAGAAGTATGATTGTTGTATTGAGGGTCAATCATGCTAGTGGTTTATGAAGGAGGGATATTAACGGATCTCTTCCTTACACAGTATGATCTAAGCGGCAGCGCATGACACCCGTAGCACCGGCGAGGGTAACAGATGTAATTTTGAAAATGTAAAAATATTTTGTAGGAATTTTTTGTTTTCTATTAATTTTTCACGGCCAGCGGCTTTCCAGCCTGCCCTTCTAGATTTTATACTGTCAATGGTTCTTTTACGTGCTCAAATTGAACACGGGACCTGCATTTTATCGTCCGTCTCCGATAGGACTATAAACTCGATCTCACCTACACTGAGATCAGGGATCTTTATAAAAATATCTCGATTGCTACACAAGAGAGTGAACCGAGTACCTTTGGAACCAGAGACGAGCACATAGCCTCTATTTCACAGACACATTATAATATACAAATTTAATTAAGCTGGCATGCTAGTTGGAAAGACTATACTAATCTGATTAGTAGAAGAAGCAGAAGAAGCCCATTGAAAAATTGGACATGGTTCGCGAATCAGGTTTGAAGATATAGATGAGAACATTAGTTTTTTTTGGTAAGAACCTCAGGGAAGCAGGGAAGCAGCGGAAGCAATAAATATGATCAACAAATAAACAGTGTACAGATATTAAGAGCTTCCGAAAAAAGAAATTGACAAACACAAGATTCGAACCACTTACCCGTATTTATTACGACACCCATTGTCTACCAATACGAGTGTTCTTACGAACACAACCAGTGAGCCATTTTAAAAATAGCTTTACTGAGGAATGTCTTTCACAAACGCTTCGATTTAGCTAGACACAGAATAATCAGGTAGGGTTCGATCGAACAGTGTTTGCACAAACACATGCTATAAACTTATTGTGGTTGTATATCTTCTTCTTCTTCTTTGCGTTCGTTCTTTACAACTAATTTTAATCACTCTTTGTGATATGTTTGATCTTTGCCAAGAACGTGTATACGTTGCACATTGGTTTGGTAGGCCCCTAAACGCATAGACTTCTACACGCTTTGAACATGTGCATCCAATTTCAGCTAAGTGCTTGTATATATTTGAAACGAGATAATATCATACACAGTGGCGGCTCGTCATTAAGGACCAGAGGGGCCGGGCCCCACCAAAATAATGTGTGACGTGCATTTATTATTTAATAAGAAAAAATATAACCTAACCCAAAGCCATGATTTTCCCGAAAATTTGTGTCTGGCCCCACCAACAAAAACGATCACGAGCCGCCACTGATCATACATATACACATGTATACACATATAACAAACATGCATACATCATTCAAAGTAGCTTGGAATTTATTGTAAGATGAGAACAAGGAGTTTTTTTGTAAGATCCCCAGGGGAAGCAACAGAAGTAATGAATATGATCAATAAATAGAGAGTGCACACGAACGACGAACGAGTTTAAGGCAGAAAAAAAGAAGATTGAGAGAATGAATATGAGATTGCTAACGAGAAACAATGACAACGTTTGAAAAGAATAGAAAAGGAATCAATATCACTTCTTCTTTCTTTTGTCGTCACACTGCTACCGGGTTGTTGCCCAGTGTCGTCACACTGCTACCGGGTTGTTGCCCAGTGTCGTCACACTGCTACCGGGTTGTTGCCCAGTGTCGTCACACTGCTACCAGGTTGTTGCCCAGTGTCGTCACACTGCTACCGGGTTGTTGTCCAGTGTCGTCACACTGCTACCAGGTTGTTGCCCAGTGTCGTCACACTGCTACCGGATTGTTGCCCAGTGTCGTGGTTTTCTGTTTTTGTCTTGCGCTGTTCTGGTGGCTTGTGTAATTGTTATCTTTGCTCTTTCACAGGATTCTGCTACGCCATCTAACCATCTTTTCCGTGGTCTTCCTCTTGCCTTTTTCCCGATGTTCTGTTGTAGAAGACGCTGTATACTGTGGAGTTTGGATGCATTCTTATTAAGTGGCCAAACCACTTCATTCTTTGTTTCTCTATGTAATTTAAGCACGGTTTTGTGCCAACTTTCTTTCTTATGCTGATGTTGGTGATTCTGTCTTTTCTTGTGTTATTGGTAACTGTTCGCAGCCAACGCATTTCACATGTTATTTTTTGTGACTGCGCTTTGCTCAATGTCCATGTTTGGCTCTGGTAACAGAAAGTAAGTATAAAAATGCTGTTGATCATCTGTTGCTTAGCTGCCTGTGAAATTTGTGGGTGCCTTAACAGTGGGGCTAGCTGGTAAGTTACAGCATTTGCTTTTATCCATATGCATCCAGATCACTAAATAACTCAAATACCAAGGCTGTCGTTCTATATGTAGCGGAGACTTGGAGGAAAAACTAGGAGGAATACTTAAAAATGGAAGACATTCATCATCAATAGATGCCTGCGCAGGATGCCCCGTCTATGATAATATGACTGCACGTGTGGTGGCGGGGCCTGTAGGGGAAGCAAAGAATAGTACCACTGCAACCTACAATGCATGTCGTAAGAAGCGACTGATGTAGGGCTTAGGAAGATACCTAGTAAATAAAAAAGCAGCGTGAAATCGGATGTGTTGGCCTACTTGTAGGCGCATAACTGGCACAACGTACAATCGCTCTTAGGCTCAGATCACATACAAATCACACAGAGTAGTTTAACAAGTGGTTAATATCGAGCGTTGGAAGAAGAAGAATCAATCAATCATAAAACGTGTTCTTTTATCTTACATTTACACCTGCATTCTTAACAAGCAAACAGGAGAGAAAAAATGTGTTATCTTCTGTCACTGTGACTCTCCCCAAGCCCCTCCACTTCCCAATATCTCACCTGAGTCGAGTTGCTGCATAAGATCTCCCAGACAATTAAAATTGGTCTTCATTCCTGGTAGTCTATGTGTTATCTGGCTATCACAAGTGCTAATTATTAATGTTATGACAGTTAATCGTTACCCTACCCTGATGTGACAGTCTGTTATCGATTTGATGTAATGTTGACATTTCCAATGTGGCTATGCGCAATCGTGTTTCTGCTCATCGATCGTCACCGTTGGAATCCAAATAGGTTTTCAATATCTTGGGAGAAGGTGGGGTAATTCTTCTTCTCCTCTTCCACCATTTACTTCTTTATAGAAGTGTTAGGGAGAAGGTAGGGTAATTCTTCTTCTCTTCCACCATTTACTTCTTTATAGAAGTGTTAGGGAGAAGGTGGGGTAATTCTTCTTCATCTCTTCCACCATTTACTTCTTTATAGAAGCTTTAGGGAGAAGGTAGGGTAATTCTTCTTCATCTCTTCCACCATTTACTTCTTTATAGAAGTGTTAGGGAGAAGGTAGGGTAATTCTTCTTCATCTCTTCCACCATTTACTTCTTTATAGAAGTGTTAGGGAGAAGGTGATGTTCTTCTTCTTCTTCTCTTCCACCATTTACTTCTTTATAGAAGCTTTAGGGAGAAGGTGGTGTTCTTCTTCTCTTCCACCATTTACTTCTTTATAGAAGTGTTAGGGAGAAGGTGGTGTTCTTCTTCTTCTTCTCTTCCACCATTTACTTCTTTATAGAAGCGTTAGGGAGAAGGTGGGGTAATTCTTCTTCTCTTCCACCATTTACTTCTTTATAGAACGTTAGAGAGAAGGTGGTGTTCTTCTTCTTCTTCTCTTCCACCATTTACTTCTTTATAGAACGTTAGGGAGAAGGTGGTGTTCTTCTTCTTCTTCTCTTCCACCATTTACTTCTTTATAGAAGCGTTGGGGATGGGGTAGGGGATGAAGCGATCTTGTGTGTGCTTGTTCTAATTCACCGTTGTAAACCGGTTATTCATTTTATTAAGGCTGTTCTTAATGCCGTCGCTCCATCTTTTGCGTTGTCTTACTCTGTCCCCGTTATACTATTTTAGCGGGGCTCTCTGTGGTGGGCGTCTGTAGCTTAAGCGGTAGTGAGCTCGATCACAACCCAAACGTACCTGGGTCAAACTCCGCGGTGGGTAAGTTTGGAGTTAAATTCGTTTTCGTGAGATTTTTACGAAAGATTATAAATAGACCCAACTGTTTAGAAAGCAATGTCAAACTACTGAACGTATAAATAGTGCCTAGAAAATCAACATATACTGTGGTTGATGTCTACGTCCTGTAAAGGATATACCACGATTTTCATTTCTCTATGGTATAATGTGACAACCGGTAAAATCGAAGGTAGACGAGACAGAGGAAGACAAAGAGAGAAAATGTTGGATAGTCTGACTTCATGGCACGGTAGAGCGTCAACATCTGAGTTGATAGCAAACACCAACGACAGAGATTTGTAGAGATCCAAGATCAAATACGCCAGACGGCACGGTACCTGATGATGATAATGATAGGCGATATCAGGGCATTCTTATCAGATATCCAAACCATTTAATCTATTGTTCTTTTATGAATTGCATGTTTCTTTTCACATCGTTTTCTTCTGTTTTCTTCATTTGTCTTGTCTGTTGGAGGGGGCGTTGTATAATTTAAAAAAGAAATATAGCTTGTCTCTTTTGTCTCTTAATCTCATAGTAATGAAATAATTGCGATAGATGGAAATGGCGTACGTATGGTTCTGAGAATGAATTACAATGACATGACTGAGAGAACAGACAAGAACATACAGACAAGAACAGTCATCACTAGGACAGCAAGGAGAAAACAGACAAGAACATACAGACAAGAACATACATCACTTAGACAGCAAGGAGAGAATAGACAAAAACAGACATCACTTGGACAGCAAGGAGAGAACAAACAAGAACAAACATCACTAAGACAGCAAGGAAAGAACAGACATCACTAGGACAGCAAGGAAAGAACAGACATCACTAGGACAGCAAGGAATGAACAGACATCACTAGGACAGCAAGGAAAGAACAGACATCACTAGGACAGCAAGGAATGAACATACATCACTAGGACAGCAAGGAGAGAACAGACATCACTAGGACAGCAAGGAAAGAACAGACATCACTAGGACAGCAAGGAAAGAACATACATCACTAGGACAGCAAGGAGAGAACATACATCACTAAGACAGCAAGGAAAGAACAGACATCACTAAGACAGCAAGGAGAGAACATACATCACTAAGACAGCAAGGAAAGAACAAACATCACTAAGACAGCAAGGAAAGAACAGACATCACTAAGACAGCAAGGAAAGAACATACATCACTAGGACAGCAAGGAGAGAACAGACATCCATAGGACAGCAAGGAAAGTACAGACATCACTAAGACAGCAAGGAGAGAACATACATCACTAGGACAGCAAGGAAAGAACAAACATCACTAATACAGCAAGGAGAGAACAGACATCACTAATACAGCAAGGAGAGAACAGACATCACTAAGACAGCAAGGAGAGAACAGACATCACTAAGACAGCAAGGAAAGAACAAACATCACTAAGACAGCAAGGAAAGAACAGACATCACTAGGACAGCAAGGAAAGAACAGACATCACTAGGACAGCAAGGAAAGAACAGACATCACTAGGACAGCAAGGAGAGAACAGACATCACTAGGACAGCAAGTAGAGAAAGAAAGAAATATAAAGATACAACAAAACTTGAATTTAAAATTGAGTTTCCCATATGGTTAGTCCCGGTCGGTAGAAATAGCATGCCATCTACTGCTAGTGTTGCACAAAGCACGATCTCCGTAGCTTCAGTAGTAATCCTATTGATCTCATGAAAAAAAATTGCACGTATGACTAGATCCGGATTCGACCGGAATAGACAAAAGTGTGAAAGTCGCACGTGTGATACCGTGACTCGCATAGGGAGCAAAGAATAGTAGAACTGCGACATACAAGGCATATCGTAAGAGGCGACTGAGGTAGGGGACTAAGGAAGCTACCCTAGCAAATAAAAAGCGTCGCAAAAATCGGATGTGTTAGCCTACTTGTAGGCGCGTAACTAGCACAACGTGCAATCTCTTTTAGGCTCAGATCACATACAAATCACAAAAAGTGGTTTAGCAAGTGGTCGATATGGAGCATCGAAGAAAAGTGTAGAAGTGGTTTAGTTTTTCTTGTGTGCCTGCTATACACTGTCCATGTTTTGCTGGCGTACAGCAGCGTGGTTAGCACTATGGTCTGGTAAACTTTCAACGTTGTGTCCACGATCATTTTAAGATGCAAACATGTCACCATGAACACAAAAAGAGCAATGTTCAACACAACCTTTCTCCCTACATTATGTTACCAGTGTCAAACCTGGACGCTGACAACAAATGATAGAAGAAAACTAGTCACAACAGAGATGAAGTGTCTACGCAGAATGCTGGGTGTAACAAGAAGAGACCGGTTTAGAAAAGAAGACATCAGGAAAAAGTGGGTACAACATCAGTACTAGACTTCATCAAGAAACAACAAATTAAATGGTTCGGCCACGTAAGCAGATTACCAACAGACAGTGCACTCAAAGAGCAATGCTGCTCCGATACAATGGGTGCAAAGCAAAAGGCCGGCCACGTAAAAGATGGACCTCAGAGATAACAGCGGCGACGAAAGAGACTATCTACGAAGCGCATACAAGGGCCCGTTTTAGAAATCTTTTCTTGACCTGACGCTGTGAGGCAAACATAATTCGAGAAAGAAAGAAGAAAGGCCACGATCATCCAGTAAACTAATATTGTAACATGTCTATCATTGTCTTCTTTTGTTTTAATTAGAGCGTTGTAATATTGTTCTACCTTGCAAATTGGCTGGGAACAGTCACAGGCTGACGGAGAGCGAACCCAGTAAACGCTGGTTGAAATCGGACCCTTCACCGAAGGATAAGCACCAGAGCTCCAAATGGTACTGAAGATGGGACGTACAAAAACCGTTCTTGGCAAAGGCTCTTCATATATCACAATAAGAATGATCAAAATGGAAGGCCCGAGTTGTTACCGGGGCAAAATTTGGGGTGTAAAGAATAAACCACTGTTACCTGCCACGCATATCGTAAGAGGCGACTAACGAGGTTTGGCTGAAATCGGATGCATGTGTCCTAAGTGTGTAGAAGTCTATGCGACTAGGGGTATACCAAACCAATGTGCAACGTATATACGTTCTTGCAAAGATCAAACATATCACAAAGAGTGATTAAAATTGATCGTAATGAACGAACGCAAAGAAGAAGAACAAGATCAAAATGGAAAATAGAACGACCGAGAGAGAGAAGAGATAGATAGAAGATAGAGAGAGAGAGAGATTGTTCTTTTGCAGTTAAAAAAAAATTAGACATTAATTTCTTACACTTAAAGGGGCGTCTGATCAAATGAATTAGAGGAGGTATCCTGCAGTGGGTAACCCATGTTCAATCCTCGTTAAGGCCAAGGAGTTTTATTCTGTCGGGAGCATAAAGAAATAATCCTAACTTGAACAGTTTCGTGGGAACAGCACTAACCATGCTGTCCTTTAATATCACAGGATAGTATCCCACCGTCCTACACCTCTAATAAGAGTTATTACAGTCAGTAACGAAAAACATTTAGAAGGGTGTACAGACGTAGATTAACTTCTTGCAACAATTCTCACCTGTATGGTTCGATCCAACAACTGAGGCCTTGTGCTCCACGGGGAGCGAAGAGTAGTAAACAAAAGAAAATCAAGCTATTTGCTAGCGCAGACCACAGTCTTCAGACTTATAACGGGACACTGCGGTCTCAGAGCATACCTCTATAGAATGGGACGCGACTGTCTACACTTGTGGAGCACAAAAGCAGTCCCCAGAGCACATCCTGCAAGACTGCCCCAGCCAGAGCAGTGTGAGAATGGGCATCTGGCCAACAAAAACAACCTTACAAAACAAACAATGTGGTACTGGTGAAGACCTCAAGCTCACCACCCTGTTTATGATACATACCGTAGAAGTCGCATAGCTGAAGTTGATTGCAGAAGAAGAAGTAGAAGATAGAAAACTATGGGAGACCGGTGAAGACCTCAAACTCACCGCCTTGTTTATAACATACCGTGAGCCAGTCGCCAGCGTGTTCAGCGTTGGGAAGTGACTATCTCTGTGTGCAGGTCATTCGCGATGGCAGAAAAGCCACAGATTTAGATTTACGGTGTCGTGGCACCGGTGAAGATTCAGTATGACACGAGCCGAGCTTTGTTGGATCGGGATAACACATACCGGAGTAGTCGCATAGCTGAAGCTGATCGCAGAAAAAGGGTAGAAGAGAGCAAACTATGGAGAACTGGGGCCCGCCTGTCCAGCGTGTTCGTAGCGCGTTGGACTGCGGGTGACTAACACTCTGTGAGTGCGGGTTCAATTCCGCGGGCTGGCAGAAAAGCCACAGGTTCCCCAGATTCACGATGGTCGTGGCACCGAATCGAAGGGTGGGTTACGATGTCCATGGCACCGAGCCGAAGAGCTGAAAGCTCAAGTGCTTAACTCGGAACGGAAAATATAAATGGGGAACGCAGGGGAAGACCATCAAGCTCACCGTCATGTTTATGATACATACCGGAGTAGTCGCATAGCTGAAGTTAATCACAGAAGAAGAAGTAGAAGAGAGCAAACTATGGAGGACCGGGGAAGACCTCAAGCTCACAGCCTTGTTTATGACACCTACCGAAGTAGTCCGATAGCAGAGAGTTGATCGAAGAAGAAGAAGCTGACGTATTTGACAAGAAAATCTGCAAAGTTCTTCTGCAAAATTGATTTGAAAATCATGGAAACAGACAAGAAGAAAGCACTCAATAATAAAAGAATAAAATATTACAGATGATTAATGACTGAACAAAGAAACACACGGAAAAGATAACCAGAAAAAAGTCATGGAAAACTTGGAAAAGATAATTATGAAAGAGTAAATAACAGAGAAAGTCTCTTATTTAGATAGCAATTTTCGCTGCAAGGGAGATGCTAAAAAAGAAATGATGATATGAATTGTCAAAGCAAAATCAGCTTTTAAAAGTCTAAATAAAATATGGAACTGCAAGTTATATAGTTTTAAAACTAAATTACGAATTTTCAATTCAAATGTTGTATCAATTCTAACATATGCCAGCGAGAGCTCGAAAGTGACTAAAGATATAGAAAGTAAGATGAATGCATTTACGCCGGTGTGTGGCCGGGCGCTCAAGGAAGCAAAGAATAGTAAAACTGTGACCTACAAGGCATGACGTAAGAGGCCACTATGGTAGGTGTGTAGGAAAGCTACCATAGTAAATAAAAAGCGTCGCAGAAATCGGATGTTCTGGCCTACTAGTAGGCGCATAACTGCCACAACGTACAATCGCTCTTAGGCTAGAATCACCTACAAATAACAAAGAGTGGTTAACAAGTGGTCGATAATAAGCGTTCGAAAGAGAATAAGAATATATTATGAAAACTACATAACGAATTTACAATTGCAATGTTGTATCATTCCTAACATATGCCAGCAGATTGGAAATGACTAAGTATAGAAAGTACTGCGTAGACAAAAAGAGGCATGAGAAATATGGTCAGACTGTAGCAGAAATTTCACGCCACATGCAGATCTGCACAGAGCACGCATCGGACCAACAATCACCTACGGTCCATATTGACGTACTCAGTCTAGTTCGATGAAATAACTACTGGTTTAACCTTTTGATTGCCCCACACATTAGACAGGAAATTGGAAAATGATAAAGAAAGAAAACGTGAATGCATTCAAAAATAGAGATATGAGAAAATATGGTTCAGACCCTGTCGGCAGAAATTTCACGCCATCAAGCGAGAGTACCGCACAGAGCACGAATTCCGAAGCCCAAACAACAATCCTATGGTACACATAAAAAATTGCACGTGACTCGGTCTAGATTCGAACTCACAACTTTCAGAACTACATGCAAACGCTTTAGCCTTTTCGCAATAATGACCCCACAAAAGAACAGGAAAATGAAGAAGAGAGGAATGGAAAAAGAAAAAAGTATGAAGGATTATTATAAACTAAAATCCGTGCTCCATCCAACACTCGGCAATAAACACCCACGTATTCTACTCGTTAGTTAGACACAAAATCAATAACAAATTAAACAGACTATGTTTATGAACCAGAAGTGCCAACTAAACATTCCCAGCATTCACCATACCTGACTTTGAAAACAAGCTCAAAGTAAGGACCACCACAATACACGTTCCAACTGATATGCTTGATGAAGCAACGGTGAATCAGATCGTGCAGAGTTGCAAAAGTGTAAAGGTTAATGTTTGGACATCTTCCTGCTTTGATTGTTTGTAATAAAACATATTTACTTTTGTTGTCTTTGTTAGTTTGATTCGTTCAATTTCAATTTCGACTTTTGGGTTTTATTTTTACATTGTTTCTAGTTCGTAACCAAGGTTACCAGATAAACGCTACCGTATGTTTCCGGGGATCACAAGGGAGCAAAGAATAGTACCACTGCGACTTATAAGGCATGTTGTAAGAGGCAGATGAGGTAGTGGCATCGGGAAGCTACCCTAGTAAATAAAAGCGTCGCAGAAATCGGATGTGCTGGCCTACTTGTAGGCGCATAACTGGCACAATGTACAATCGCTCTTAGACTCAGATCACATACATATCATGAAGAGTGATTTAACAGGTTGTCGATATGGAGCGTTGGAAGAAGAAGAGGATGAAACACGTTTAGAAGTTGTAGAGACGTGCGTTCCAAAGTTTTGATATATTGGGGCGCATCAGACAGATTGATATTGAATGAAAATGCGCGGGAGCCATGTGACAATCGAAATAACAGTAATAATCAATCAATCAAGTGTCATGCCTACCGACGTAGGCGATCATGTCTCTCCACAACTCTCTTTGCTTGTGCATGTAATCAGTTCTGTCGTTGATCTTGTGTCGAAAAATGCTGTCAGGCCATCCAACATCTTCTCCTCTGTCTTCCACGATCTCTCCTTCCCTGAATTTTACCTGTAGTCACCAAATGTTCTAAACCTCATCTTCGCATTATATGCCAAAAGAACCTTGATTGTCGGATTCTTATTCTTTTGATAAGGTTTCTTTGTGTGCAGGCCTGATTTAAAACCTCCACATTTGTTTTCTTAGCTGTCCATGGAATTTTCAGCATTCTTCTGTAAAATCACATCTCTGTGGCTTCCAAGGATCGTACAGTAACAATAATAAAGTAAAATAATAAGAAAAAAGTAATAATAATAAGTAAATTAAAGTAATAATAAGAAAGTAATAATAAGAAAGTAAATAAGAAAGTATAATAAGAAAGTAATAATAAGAAAGTAATAATAAAAAGTAATAATAAAAAGTAATAATAAAGAAAGTAATAATAAAAAAGAAAAAAGTAATAATAAGAAAGTAATAATAAAAGTAATAATAAGAAAGTAATAATAAGAAAGTAATAATAAGAAAGTAATAATAAGAAATTAAAAAGAAATAATAATAGAAAGTAAAACAATAATGTAATATACTGTGTTTGTTCACTATCTTTCATTGACCGTTGACACAAGATAAGTGATATGGTTAATATATCACAACGGCCGCTTTAATTTCAAGTGATTTTCCTGGTACCAAATTGTGGCTGGGTCGATATGGGAGTATTTACGGTTGGAATAATATTCTTCCGCCTATCATCCATCCATCCAACCATCTATCCATCCGTCCGTCCATCCATCCGTCCATCCATCCATCCACCATCCACCACCATCCATCCATCCATCCATCCATCCATCCATCCAACCTCCATCCATCCATCCATCCATCCATCCACCATCCATCCATCCATCCAACCATCCATCTAGCCGTCCATCCAACCATCCACCCATCCAACCATCCATCTATCCGTCCATCCAACCATCCATCCATCCATCCATCCATCCATCCATCCATCCACCCATCCATCCGTCCGTCCATCCAACCATCCACCCATCCATCCATCCATCCATCCGTCCGTCCATCCAACCATCCACCCATCCATCCGTCCATCCATCCATCCATCCATCCATCCATCCGTTCATCCATCCATCCATCCATCCATCCATCCATCCATCCATCCATCCGTTCATCCATCCACCATCCATACATCAACCATCCATCCATCCATCCATCCATCCATCCGTCCATCCGTCCATCCATCCGTCCATCCATCCATCCGTCCGTCTTTCCATTTGTCCATCCATTCGTCCGATTTCTAGAACGGGACTTTGTGTGCGGTTCATAAACAGTGTCTTTCGTTGCCTCTTTTACCTCTGAGGTCCCCTTTTTGCGTGACCGGCCTTTTGCTTATTCTATAGCTATACATCTGAAGAGGAAAATGTATTTTAGCCTTTGTAGCAGCAGGTGTGTCGCATAAGTGAAAGTGTTAATGCCCAGGTGTGTCGCGTAAGTGAAAGTCATTGCTCAGGTGTGTAAGGTAGATGCGAGTTATTGCTCACGTTGGTAGGGTAAGTGAAAGTCATTGCTCAGGTGTGTAAGGTAGAGTCGAGTCATTGCTCAGGTGTGTAGGGTAGGTGAAAGTCTTTGCTCAAATTTGTACGGTAGATGTGAGACCTTGCTCAGTGGATGGTCAGGGCAGGTGAGAGCGACTGTACAGATGCGTAGGCTACGTGAACATCAATGTCCTAACAATGCCTGGCACATGGACATCTTTACTCCCATCTAATGTTTGAAATGAAAATCGAGGCATATCCTTTACAAGACTTTGTCATCAACCACAGTAAACGAGTCGTTGGTTTTATATGCACCACTAATACGTTCAATAGTTTGCCATTGCTTTCTGAACTGTGTGATCTATTTTTACAGTTCGTAAAAATCCAAGGGACGAATTTGCTTCCAAACTTGCCAACCGCGGAGTTTGAACCCAGGTATGCTTGGGTTATGATCAAGCTCACTACCGCTTAAGCTAATGACGCTCACTGTAATCATTATTCAAATGTGTGGGACATGTACAAATAATTACTTATGCGTCCATGGGCGTCCACGTCAATTTTTTGCAATAGGGATCATAATTAGTTTTAAAAAATGTTAGTTGGTAGTGGACTACGTGGAAATCCATCATCATATAGCAGCATCGGTAATCTAGGCACTGTCTGCCTGTGCATGCAAAGACTGGATCCGGCTGACTTCGCGGATGAGGCCACTAGTTGGCTCAACGGTTAGAAAGGCGGATCACAGCAGAGCGGTGTGGACCGCATAGAGCACGGCGAGGCACTTTAGAAAGCCCTGGTCATCCACTGCATCTGGCACTATCTCCAGTCGTCTTGACTTGTCTTGCCCCTGGATACAGATAGTCCTGGACGAGAGAGTGAGGTTGACGAATAGCGCAACTTTTCCTCACTATAATCCAAATACAGCGCAAGCTACAGTTTCAGACAAAGTCTGAGATTGTTGTCATCATCGCTTGCGATGGACGGCTATTATGACGTGGAAATCGAAAAGGCCAGATTCGCATGAAGCTGTGCTATTTTCTTCTTCAATCTCTGGTCATGCGCTTAATTTACTGTGGACCACAAACTGGGCAGTCAGCTTCAGGTCTGTCAGGTTTCCTTCTTCAGCGGTCTCTGGTCATGCGCTTAATTTACTGTGGATCACAAACTGGGCAGTCAGCTTCAGGTCTGTCAGGTTTCCCAAAAACTTAGTTTTCAGGTCGACTGAGTATGGCCACATGTTGCTTCTCAGCTCACCCATGATCTGTGTTATGAAACAAGGTGCATAGAGAGGCTCGCTCCAGGTGTCTCCTTTTCGACCTGATGCTGAAAGGCAAACAGGATTATAGAATATATAGATCGATGAAACAGCCATTTTGCAACGTGGCATTCTCTCCTCCTCCCCCGCCTTTGGTTCTCCCCCTTTCACACTCTTGTGTTTTTGACGTCCGAAGTAATTTACATTGCAGTGTATACTGCATTAGCCAGTATACTGACTTTGCTTCATCTGAAAAAATACTGTTAGCCGATATATCGGCTCAGAAGTGTGGAAGGGTTAACGTATATACAGTTACATATAAATATGTGTAATCAACATGTAAGTACCTGCGCAGATGTGTCTTGTGAAATCATTACCCTGCTGTGTTGTGTATTTGAGTCATTGTACGGAATATCGAGTTCACGAAAGTGACCGCTCAGGTGTGCAAACATGTCTGTCACGACCCAGGTGTGTTGTGTGCGGGGAAATGATATCACAGGTGTGTGGATGACATAGACGTATCATCCAGGTGTATGGTGTATAGAAACTAATTGAACACCGCTAAGCTATTGATCCATGTTCTACTATTAAACAGCGCACATGGGATACATAGAGTAAGAGGCTGTCAGGAATATAAGAATGGACATCGTAGATCAACCGGACAGGATAATTCCACAATTACGCATACATTCAACATCATCATCTAGTAGCTTGTCCCTTCCGGAACTTTGCTCCCATGACACAATCCTGAAAACTCTCTATTCTGTGCAAGTTGACCGGCGTCAGCAGCAATCTTTCTCAGATCGTTAATGATATTTTGCACCCATCGTCTTCTAGGTCTTCCTCTCATTTTTCTTCAAGGCACCATTCCCTCCAAAATTATTTTCTCTAGTCACTCATGTCGTTTGATGTGTCCGAAATATTTAATTTTCCTTGTTTTTATGCTCTTTAATAGCCAACTCTCTTTAATATCAAGCTGTTGCAGAACAGAAGCGTTTGTTCTTTTCTCTGTCCATGATATTCTAAGTACTCTTCTGTAGCATTTACATTCAAAGGTATTAATGTTATTTTCCACTGCTTTGTAAATGTTCCATGTCTCACAACCATATGTTGCCAAGGAAAAAAAACAGACTCTTAAACATTTGATTTTTGTTCTTGTGTCAGTTCCCTTCCATAAGTTAGTTAGTTCTTTTAGTTTTTGCAAAGCAATGCTCAACCTTCTTTTATTATCTTTTATTGCATTCCCGTCATTTGTCAGCAATGCCCCAAGGTATTCAAAGTTGTCGACTCCTTCTGTTTTGTTGACACATATATTAGCCATCTATTATGTTTTATCAGTTGTAAATATCTTCGTTTTCATTGTATTGAGATAAAGGTTTTGATCTTTGCTGTTTTTTTGATAACGCATATATTACATGTTGGAAAATGTTGGAAAATGTTGTAAAATGACTAAAGATATAGAAAGCAAGTTGAATGCATTTGAAAATAGATGTCTGCGAAAAATAATGAACATAAAAAGTGGAACGAATTCAGGAGAAGTGATGAAATTAGAGAAATGTCTGGTCAACCACTAGTAACAACTGTTATACGAAGGAGAAGATTGAGATATGTTGGACATACTTTGAGAAGAAATGTCTGGCCAATCACTAGTAACAACTGTTATACGAAGGAGAAGATTGAGATATGTTGGACATACTTGAGAAGAAATGTCTGGTCAACCACTAGTAACAACTGTTATACGAAGGAGAAGATTGAGATATGTTGGACATACTTTGAGAAGAAATGTCTGGCCAATCACTAGTAACAACTGTTATAAGAAGGAGAAGATGGGGATATGTTGGACATACCTTGAGAAGAAATGTCTGGTCAACCCCTAGTAACAACTGTTATAAGAAGGAGAAGATGGAGATATTGATTGGAAAACGTATGAGAAATGTCTGTCAGCCTATAATAACTGTATAACGGTAGGAGAAGATTAGATATGTTGACATACCTGTTAGAAAAATGTCGGAACCAATCACTAGTAATCAACTGTTATACAAGAGAAGATTGAGAATGTTGTGACATCCTCGAGAAGAAATGTCTGGTCAATTACTAGTAACAAACTGTTATAAGAAAGGAAGATGGAGATATGTTGGACACAACTTGAGAAGAAATGTCTGGTCAACCACTAGTAATAATGTATACTGAAGGAGAAGATTGAGATATGTTGGACATACTTGAGAAGAAGTCTGGTCAATCACTATTAAACAACTGTTATACTGAAGGAGAAGATGGAGATATGTTGGACACAACTTGAGAAGAAATGTCTGGTCAACACTATAACAACTGTTATAAGAAAGAGAAGATTGAGATATGTTGGACACACTTGAGAAGAAATGCTGTCAACCATAGTAATAACTGTAATAGAAGGAAAGATTGAGATATGTTGGACATACTTTGAGAAGAAATGTCTGGTCAATCACTAGTAACAACTGTTATACGAAGGAGAAGACGGAGATATGTTGGACACAACTTGAGAAGAAATGTCTGGTCAACCACTAGTAACAACTGTTATAAGAAAGAGAAGATGGAGATATGTTGGACACAACTTGAGAAGAAATGTCTGGTCAACCACTAGTAATAACTGTTATACGAAGGAGAAGATTGAGATATGTTGGACATACCTTGAGAAGAAATGTCTGGCCAATCACTAGTAACAACTGTTATACGAAGGAGAAGACGGAGATATGTTGGACACAACTTGAGAAGAAATGTCTGGTCAACCACTAGTAACAACTGTTATACGAAGGAGAAGATTGAGATATGTTGGACATACCTTGAGAAGAAATGTCTGGCCAATCACTAGTAACAACTGTTATACGAAGGAGAAGATTGAGATATGTTGGACATACTTTGAGAAGAAATGTCTGGCCAATCACTAGTAACAACTGTTATAAGAAGGAGAAGACGGAGATATGTTGGACACAACTTGAGAAGAAATGTCTGGTCAACCACTAGTAACAACTGTTATACGAAGGAGAAGATTGAGATATGTTGGACATACCTTGAGAAGAAATGTCTGGCCAATCACTAGTAACAACTGTTATAAGAAGGAGAAGACGGAGATATGTTGGACACAACTTGAGAAGAAATGTCTGGTCAACCACTAGTAATAACTGTTATACGAAGGAGAAGATTGAGATATGTTGGACATACCTTGAGAAGAAATTTCTGGCCAATCACTAGTAACAACTGTTATAAGAAGGAGAAGACGGAGATATGTTGGACACAACTTGAGAAGAAATGTCTGGTCAACCACTAGTAACAACTGTTATAAGAAGGAGGAGATGGAGATATGTTGGACATACCTTGAGAAGAAATGTCTGGCCAATCACTAGTAACAACTGTTATAAGAAGGAGAAGACGGAGATATGTTGGACACAACTTGAGAAGAAATGTCTGGTCAACCACTAGTAACAACTGTTATAAGAAGGAGGAGATGGAGATATGTTGGACATACCTTGAGAAGAAATGTCTGGCCAATCACTAGTAACAACTGTTATACGAAGGAGAAGATTGAGATATGTTGGACATACCTTGAGAAGAAATGTCTGGCCAATCACTAGTAACAACTGTTATAAGAAGGAGGAGATGGAGATATGTTGGACATACCTTGAGAAGAAGTGATCAAAGAATATGAAAGCAGGCATTGAAGTGAGATCAAGAAACAGAGGACAACCCAAGGAGACCCTGAAACAAACTTTGCTGAGAGAAGCAAGAAATATCGTTCTCAGTTCCATGGAGGAGATTGAGCGTGTTGCCAGGAAAGAGCGGTATGGAGAAATTGCTTGCAGGCCTTATGTAACGTATAACGGTACGAGAGAAATTATTATTATTATACATTAGTGCCTAGAATTAAAAACATCGGTACGGAACTTCATCATGGGACAACTAGTAGAGTGGTTCGGCTACATTAGCAGATTATCAACAGACAGTTGGCAATGTTACAGTTGACATCCTCAGAGGGCAATGTTACTTCGATTCAATGTATACAAAAACAAAAGGCCGTATACGCACATAAGGGGCTAAGAAATAACAGAAAATATAGGCTCCCACACATTGAAGTACATACAGAAAATATAGGCTCCTACATACACATTGAAGTACAGACATACAATAAGGCTCCACACATTGAAGTACAGACAGAAAATATAGGCTCCACACATTGAAGTACAGACAGAAAATATGGCTCCACACATTGAAGTACAGACAGAAAATATAGGCTCCACACATTGAAGTACAGACAGAAAATATGGCTCTCACACATTGAAGTACATTGAAAGTAGGCCAAAGACATACAGAAATATGCTCCACACATTGAAGTACAGACAGAAAATATAGGCTCCTACACATTGAAGTACAGACAGAAAATATAGGCTCCTCATACACATTGAAGTACATACAAATAAGAGCTCCCACACATTGAAGTACATACAGAAAATATGGCCACAATATAAGACAAAAGAAAATATAGCCCCACACATACATTGAAGTACAGACATACAATAGGCTCCAACATTGAGTACAGACATAAAATATGGGCTCCAACATTTGAAGTACAGAAAAAAATATGGGCTCTCTAACACAACATTGAAGTACAGACATACAATAAGAGCTCCACACATTGAAGTACAGACATAAAATATAACCCCACACATTGAGGTACAGACATACAATATGGGCCCTCAGACATTGAGGTACAGACATACAATATGGGCTCTCAGACATTGAGGTACAGACATACAATATGGGCCCTCAGACATTGAGGTACAGACATACAATATGGGCTCTCAGACATTGAGGTACAGACATACAATATGGGTTCTCAGACATTGAGGTACAGACAGACAATATGGGCTCTCACACATTGAAATACAGACATACAATATGGGCTCTCTCACATACACATTGAAATACAGACATACAATGAGCTCCACACATTGAAGTACAGACACAGAGCGATACAGACACAGACAATGCGTGTCATCTCTTCCTAACGGCACCAGTTATCTCTCCACTCTCATATTATAATGGAACTCTCATCGGGTCTCAATGAAGAGTGCCTGATTGCACGAGTCTATCCACTGGTTACCATTAGCAACTAATTGCATACGAGATGACTGGTTCCCCCTGGATTAAGTCCACAGACTAATCTGTCTTGTGAGACTTGACATCCTTAAGTAGAAACACTTTTTTGAACTCTTGAACTTTAGAGAAAATATTCACTGCTTAAACGTGATATCTACGCTTATCTATGATGTCAATAGTAAGTGCAATAATGGTATATCTGTTCCTCAACGTCAGAGCAAGAGATCTTTGTGGTGTAGTTACGTCGTTTGCTCTGCGGTTCGAATGTGCTGAGTTCGATACCGGACAGTGTCCTATACTTTTCCCCCAAAGATCCCTAATAGTGTTGCTGGAGCTACAAAGTTAGTGTTTTGTACAATACTTATGACAGCTGGTGCGTCGTATCTGCGGAAAGGGAGCGCATCATATAGAAAACCCGGTGCAATGAAGCAGATTCTTGGCGTTTAAACGTCTGTAACATGAGAGAAGATGATTGCTGCTGAACAAAAAGGAGGTGAGCAATGGACCAGGCTGATATTCTGAATTTCCTAAGTGAGAGAGGATGTGTAAATGATGCAAGTAATGGAGAGGAATTTACAACAATAAACAGACTGCAAGAATACCAAGTAAAATGGGGTGTACGCCCGCGTGTTGCAGGGGTCCGCAAGCGGAGCAAAGAATAGTAACACTGCGACCTACAATGCATGTTGTAAGGGGCAATTTAGGTAGGGGCTAGGAAAACTATGCTAGTAAATAAAAAGCGTCGCAGAAATCGGATGTGGTGTCATACTTGTAGGTGCATAACTAGCACAACGTACAATCGCTCTTAGGTTCAGATCAGATACAAATCACAAAGAGTGGTTGACAAGTGGTCGATATGGTGCGTTCGAAGAAGACAAAAAAATATGGTGTAGCTAGACAAGAGCCTCCCTGGAAGTCAATGAATAATAGTAAACCAACATAGAACCGGTGTCGTTAGTCGTCACACGCTGAGAGACATACCGAGGAGGAGATCGGTGTCGTTAGTCGTCACACGCTGAGAGACATACTGAGGAGGAGATCGGTGTCGTTAGTCGTCACACGCTGAGAGACATACTGAGGAGGAGATCGGTGTCGTTAGACGTCACACGCTGAGAGACATACCGAGGAGGAGATCGGTGTCGTTAGACGTCACACGCTGAGAGACATACCGAGGAGGAGATCGGTGTCGTTAGACGTCACACGCTGAGAGACATACCGAGGAGGAGATCGGTGTCGTTAGTCGTCACACGCTGAGAGACATACCGAGGAGGAGATCGGTGTCGTTAGTCGTCACACGCTGAGAGAGACATACCGAGGAGGAGATCGGTGTCGTTAGTCGTCACACGCTGAGAGACATACCGAGGAGGAGATCGGTGTCGTTAGTCGTCACACGCTGAGAGACATACCGAGGAGGAGATCGGTGTCGTTAGTCGTCACACGCTGAGAGACATACCGAGGAGGAGATCGGTGTTGTTAGTCGGCACACGCTGAGAGACATACCGAGGAGGAGATCGGTGTCGTTAGTCGTCACACGCTGAGAGACATACCGAGGAGGAGATCGGTGTCGTTAGTCGTCACGCGCTGAGAGACATACTGAGAGGGAGATCGGTGTCGTTAGACGTCACACGCTGAGAGACATACCGAGGAGGAGATCGGTGTCGTTAGACGTCACACGCTGAGAGAGACATACCGAGGAGGAGATCGGTGTCGTTAGACGTCACACGCTGAGAGACATACCGAGGAGGAGATCGGTGTCGTTAGTCGTCACACGCTGGGGAGACATACCGAGGAGGAGATCGGTGTCGTTAGTCGTCACACGCTGAGAGACATACCGAGGAGGAGATCGGTGTCGTTAGTCGTCACACGCGGAGAGACATACCGAGGAGGAGAACGGTGTCGTTAGTCGTCACACGCTGAGAGACATACCGAGGAGGAGATCGGTGTCGTTAGACGTCACACGCTGAGAGAGACATACCGAGGAGGAGATCGGTGTCGTTAGACGTCACACGCTGAGAGACATACCGAGGAGGAGATCGGTGTCGTTAGTCGTCACACGCTGAGAGACATACAGAGGAGGAGATCGGTGTCGTTAGTCGTCACACGCTGAGAGACATACCGAGGAGGAGATCGGTGTCGTTAGTCGTCACACGCTGAGAGAGACATACCGAGGAGGAGATCGGTGTCGTTAGTCGTCACACGCTGAGAGACATACCGAGGAGGAGATCGGTGTCGTTAGTCGTCACACGCTGAGAGACATACCGAGGAGGAGATCGGTGTCGTTAGTCGTCACACGCTGAGAGAGACATACCGAGGAGGAGATCGGTGTCGTTAGTCGTCACACGCTGAGAGACATACCGAGGAGGAGATCGGTGTCGTTAGTCGTCACACGCTGAGAGACATACCGAGGAGGAGATCGGTGTCGTTAGTCGTCACACGCTGAGAGACATACCGAGGAGGAGATCGTGTTGTTAGTCGGCACACGCTGAGAGACATACCGAGGAGGAGATCGGTGTCGTTAGTCGTCACACGCTGAGAGACATACCGAGGAGGAGATCGTGTCGTTAGTCGTCACGCGTGAGAGACATACTGAGAGGAGATCGGTGTCGTTAGACGTCACACGCTGAGAGACATACCGAGGAGGAGATCGGTGTCGTTAGACGTCACACGCTGAGAGACATACCGAGGAGGAGATCGGTGTCGTTAGACGTCACACGCTGAGAGACATACCGAGGAGGAGATCGGTGTCGTTAGTCGTCACACGCTGAGAGACATACCGAGGAGGAGATCGGTGTCGTTAGTCGTCACACGCTGAGAGAGACATACCGAGGAGGAGATCGGTGTCGTTAGTCGTCACACGCGGAGAGACATACCGAGGAGGAGATCGGTGTCGTTAGTCGTCACACGCTGAGAGACATACCGAGGAGGAGATCGGTGTCGTTAGTCGTCACACGCTGAGAGAGACATACCGAGGAGGAGATCGGTGTCGTTAGTCGTCACACGCTGAGAGACATACCGAGGAGGAGATCGGTGTCGTTAGTCGTCACACGCTGAGAGACATACCGAGGAGGAGATCGGTGTCGTTAGTCGTCACACGCTGAGAGACATACTGAGGAGGAGATCGGTGTCGTTAGTCGTCACACGCTGAGAGACATACTGAGGAGGAGATCGGTGTCGTTAGTCGTCACACGCTGAGAGACATACTGAGGAGGAGATCGGTGTCGTTAGTCGTCACACGCTGAGAGACATACTGAGGAGGAGATCGGTGTCGTTAGTCGTCACACGCTGAGAGACATACTGAGGAGGAGATCGGTGTCGTTAGTCGTCACACGCTGAGAGACATACCGAGGAGGAGATCGGTGTCGTTAGTCGTCACACGCTGAGAGACATACCGAGGAGGAGATCGGTGTCGTTAGTCGTCACACGCTGAGAGACATACCGAGGAGGAGATCGGTGTCGTTAGTCGGCACACGCCGAGAGACATACCGAGGAGGAGATCGGTGTCGTTAGTCGTCACACGCTGAGAGACATACCGAGGAGGAGATCGGTGTCGTTAGTCGTCACGCGCTGAGAGACATACTGAGGAGGAGATCGGTGTCGTTAGTCGTCACACGCTGAGAGACATACCGAGGAGGAGATCGGTGTCGTTAGTCGTCACACGCTGAGAGACATACTGAGGAGGAGATCGGTGTCGTTAGTCCTCACACGCTGAGAGACATACCGAGGAGGAGATCGGTGTCGTTAGTCGTCACACGCTGAGAGACATACTGAGGAGAGATCGGTGTCGTTAGTCGTCACACGCTGAGAGACATACCGAGGAGGAGATCGGTGTCGTTAGTCGTCACACGCTGAGAGACATACTGAGGAGGAGATCGGTGTCATTAGACGTCACACGCTGAGAGACATACTGAGGAGGAGATCGGTGTCGTTAGACGTCACACGCTGAGAGAGACATACCGAGGAGGAGATCGGTGTCGTTAGACGTCACACGCTGAGAGACATACCGAGGAGGAGATCGGTGTCGTTAGACGTCACACGCTGAGAGAGACATACCGAGGAGGAGATCGGATCACTTATGGACTAATTGGTTCAATATGCAGTGATGGTAAAACGATAATTAAACTAAACTAAAAGACATACTGAGGAGGAGATCGGATCATTTATAAAGTAATTGGTTCAATATGCAGTGATGATGATCCGATGACTAAACTAAACTGAGAGACATGATCGGAGCACTTATAGAGTAATTGGTTCGATGTGCAGTGATGATGATTCGACGACTAAACTAAACTAAACTACACCAGACTGTGAGGAGACTACACCAGACTGTGAGGAGATTACACCAGACCGTGAGGAGATTACACCAGACTGTGAGGAGACTACACCAGACCGTGAGGAGATTACACCAGGCCGTGAGGAGACTACACCAGACCGTGAGGAGATTACACCAGGCTGTGAGGAGACTACACCAGACTGTGAGGAGATTACACCAGACTGTGAGGAGATTACACCAGACTGTGAGGAGATTACACCAGACTGTGAGGAGACTACACCAGACTGTGAGGAGACTACACCAGACTGTGAGGAGACTACACCAGACTGTGAGGAGTCTACACCAGACTGTGAGGAGACTACACCAGACTGTGAGGAGATTACACCAGACCGTGAGGAGATTACACAGACCGTAAGGAGGCTACACCAGACCGTAAGGAGGCTACACCAGGCTGTGAGGAGGCTACACCAGTCTGTGAGGAGATTACACCAGGCTGTGAGGAGATTACACCAGGCTGTGAGGAGACTACACCAGGCTGTGAGGAGATTACACCAGACCGTAAGGAGACTACACCAGGCTGTGAGGAGATTACACCAGACTGTGAGGATATTACACCAGACTGTGAGGAGACTACACCAGACTGTGAGGAGACTACACCAGGCTGTGAGGAGATTACACCAGACCGTAAGGAGACTACACCAGGCTGTGAGGAGACTACCCCAGGTTGTGAGGAGATTACACCAGACTGTGAGGATATTACACCAGACTGTGAGGAGACTACACCAGGCTGTGAGGAGACTACACCAGGCTGTGAGGAGATTACACCAGACTGTGAGGATATTACACCAGACTGTGAGGAGATTACACCAGACTGTGAGGATATTACACCAGACTGTGAGGAGACTACACCAGGCTGTGAGGAGACTACACCAGGCTGTGAGGAGATTACACCAGACCGTAAGGAGACTACACCAGGCTGTGAGGAGACTACACCAGGCTGTGAGGAGATTACACCAGACTGTGAGGATATTACACCAGACTGTGAGGAGACTACACCAGGCTGTGAGGAGACTACACCAGGCTGTGAGGAGATTACACCAGACCGTAAGGAGACTACACCAGGCTGTGAGGAGACTACACCAGGCTGTGAAGAGATTACACAGACCGTAAGGAGGCTACACCAGGCTGTGAGGAGATTACACAGACCGTAAGGAGGCTACACCAGACCTTGAGGAGACTACACCAGGCTGTGAGGAGATTACACCAAAGTCTCCAACGAATACCCATCAAGAAAGCTATCGTAAACCTCTACTTGAACCTAAGGTTTCGAATCTCCAACCTCAAAAAGCTACGCCAAACCTCTTTATAAACCTACTCGATAAGGCTTAACGAAAACCTCATACATAATTCGCCACAAAGAAGATTTCAGAAGATCACTCCACTTGAAACTCCACACAGAAAAACTCCACAAGTCGTCCACTGCTGTACTGAAAATGTAAAAAAAAAAAAACGTGACCAAAATATGATCAATTAAACTTCACCACGTGATAAACGACCCTTCTTTTCTGAACCGGATAATCCAGATTTTTGACAATGATGTATTCGACCGTTCATTTTTTAGAATTCCAAATTCCGTTAAACTTAGGGGATACAAGAAAAACATCGATATAATTCTAGACCAGTGGCGGCTAGTCATTGTGGGTCAGTGGGCCCCACCAAAAATAATGTGTAACGTGTATTTAGTATTTGATAAATTATTTGTACATAATTATTACTTTTAACGTGAGACTGATTCGCTTTGAAAGTTAAATATATAACACTAAAATATTCTATACAGTCTGAAATTTAGCGTCTTTTGTACCTAATTAGTAGACTTCACATTTTTGCAGCGCACTATTGTTTTAGGGCCAGTAGAAATTTGATCTGTTTAGTCCGTATGTTAACATAGTGACCTCTGACATCTCTATCGATGGCTTTTTAGTACAGATGAATATGTGAGTTTCATTCATTCACGCGACCAAGCTAGTGCACAGTTAAACGGTGTTATTGCACTAGGCATTACTCCTGGTGCGTAAATACCAAATGATATATACAAATAATAGAAAATAATATAAATAATTAACTAACCATCATATAAAAGTTAACGATAATCGCCCGTTCCATCAATATACATCTGCATACGACAATGTACACGTAGACAAGGTTGGATTCACTGGTTGTTTGTTCAGTTCATAAGAAGGAAAGTGGGAAATTCGAAACTTCAACAACAGAGTTACCGATATGTTTGCCTGCCAGAAGAACAGACGTGCTCAACTCTTTTTAAGTACAGCTGTCAGTTGATGAAATTCGTTTTTGTAGCTTAGTTATATGCTACATCATTCTAGTCCGAAAAGAACGACATACCAAATAGGCAAAAGATTGATTAATCAACATCAAACTGGAGTGTTGGACCGCTAGATTTGTTTTGTGTCGGAGATCGGAGCACCTATGGACATGTCCAGCGTGCTATGATGATAGTGCTATGATAACTGATAACTAATCAAAAACCATGATTTTTCCGAAATTATGTGTCTGGCCCTACTTACAAAAATTATCACGAGCCGCCACTGTTCTAGACATACTTGTAGTTATTGGCCTCTCTTCTTTTTCAGCTTTTTATTTATTGTTTTCATCGTTAATGTAACTTATTCTTAAATTCAGGTTGAATTCGAGAAGTCTGTTATCGATCGAAACATTTCGATAAGATTGGTTCCTACTGGTTGAGGTTAAAATGAACGAAGACGACAGAGAAATTGTGGATGTTTGGGGGAGTGATGGTCATTGCTCAGGACAGTAATGATTCCTTCTGTCTAGTCTCTGGTTTGACCTTTGCTTGCGTGTTGAGTGATTGAAGGCATTTCGTAATCCAGCCCACCCCTCTCGCTAGGCGACCGACCAAAACACGTTATTTGGGTTGTGGTAAATGTAGCCAGTTTTAGCAAGACTATATTTTCTTAGACAGAGTTCGGGCTGTGTTTGTCTGCCTATTTATGTCTTCTACATCTCAGTCTATCAGACGATCTCTCTCTCTCTCTCTCTATATATATATATATATATATATATATATATATATATCATCATCAAATAGCTTGTTCTGAGTAGAACTTTGTCACCCCAACAGTCCTCCAGAATTTCTCTCTCATAGGCCAGATGTTCTGCCTCTGCAGCCATCATGTTCAAACCATCAGTTACATCCTGAGTCCATCTTCTCCGTGGTCTTCCTCTTCTTCTCTTGCCGGTATGCCTCCTTCCATGATGGTCTTCTCCAGCCCGTCTTTTTATATGTCCAAAATATTCCAATGTTCTCTTTCTTATTTGTAGCATCAGCCAGTTCTCTTTGATTTTGAGTTCTCTCTGGATAGATCTACTTGTTCTCATCTCTGTCTAAGATATACGAAGGACTCTTCTGTAACACTTATATTCAAAAACACACATATGTTTTTCCACTGCTTTATTAAATGTCCATGCTTAACACGCATACTTTGCCACTGGGAATATGCATGCTCTTAGTATTCTGATCGTTGTTTTCTTATCAGTTCCGTTCCATACTGTTTTGAGTTGTTTATTTTTTTGTAAAGCCATGTTTGTTCTTCTTTTATTCCTTCATCTCATTTCCATCTGTTGTTAGCAGTGAACCGAGATATTCAAAACTGTTCACATTTTCTACTATCTCTCCGTTGATAAAAATATCATTTGTCATGTTCGTTTTATCTGTTGTCATTATTTTTGTTTTGTCACATTGAGATACAGATTTTGTTTTTCGCTGTTATCTTTTACTTCCCCTAATAATTTCTCAATCCCTTTTTGTGATGTTGACAGTAACGCTGTATCGTCAGCGTATTTTAGTTCTTGTATTTCTCTTCCTCCGATTATAAAAGGATCGTATTTTTCTTTTCCGCTATCTTCTGTAACATTCCTCATGATGTTTTCTGCATATATTTAAACAGACAAGGCGACAGAATGCAGCCTTGTTAAACAGAAATGCAGCCTTGTCTGACTCCCTGCTTTATGTCAAACCAATCTGATGTATCATCACATGTTCTTACAGCCGCCATTTGATCACTATAAAGTTATATTATGATCTGTATTAAATGTAATGGAAATCCCATTTCTCCCATAATCTTCCACAACTCCTGATGCTCTACACAATCAAATGTCTTTGAGTAGTCAATAAAGCATGAGTATAGATCTACATTATATTCTCTAGATTTTTCTATGATTGTTCTCATGTTAAATATATGGTCACGTGTCCCTCTGTTCCATCTAAACCCAGCTTAGGGTTTCTTATAATATACAGGGGCTCTCTGTGACTGAGTGGCTGAGTGGTTAGCCCTTTGCTTTGTGAGTCGAAGGTCGTGTTCTGAATCGGACCGCGCCATTCTGTTCACGAGTGCAGTTTTTTCCAGAGACCCTAGGATTATTGCTGGCTGTACGTCCGAGTGGTACGGGCTCGCATGGAAGCAAAGAATAGTACCACTGCAACCTACAAGGCATGTCGTAGAGCCGACTTATGTAGCACCTAGGAAGCTAACTTAGTAAATAAATCGCATAAATCAGTTCTGCTGGCCTACTTGTTGGCGCATAACAGGCAAGCGTACGATCGCTCTCCTGAGTGGTTTCGGCCCAAATTTGGGGTGTAAAGAATAGAACAACTGTTACCTATCACGCATGCTGTAAGAGGCGACTAAGGAGGTTTATCTAATTCGATGCATGTGTCCTAAACGTTGAAGTCTATGGTTTAGGGCCTCCAAACCAATGTGTAACATATAACGTTCTTGGCAAAGTTGGCAAACATATCACAAAGAGTGATTCAAATTGGTCATAAGAACGAACGCAAAGAGAAGAAGACAATCGCTCTTAGGCTCAGATCAAACACAAATCCCACAGAGTGTTAACAGTGTCGATGTGGAGCGTTCCAAAGAAGAAGCTGGAGCTACGGAGTTCGTGCTTTGTGCAATACTCTCAACAGGTCGCGTGCCATTTCTGCGGAGAAGGACTGAGCCATATGGATAAATTCCGGAGCAATGAGGTCAATCCTTGGGATTAAAACCCTTTATATAATACAAGTGCATCTGCCTCTTTGTTATATATATTATATATTACACACAGAGTGCATCTGCCTCTTTCTTTTGTCGTAAACTGTTGTTGCAAGTGTTATGATTTTCTGTTGTTGTCTTGCGCTGCTCTATTGGTATGAGTGATGGTCGATTTTTCTAAGATAACAAGATATGGCATCTTTTTCGTGGTTTTATGTCTCCTCTTCTCTCGTCATCTTTTATATCTCTCATAGTTGATGTACATTGTTATATCTCTCTATAGTTGATGTACATTGTTATATCTCTCTATAGTTGATGTACATTGTTATATCTCTCTATAGTTGATGCACATTGTTGTATCTCTCTATAGTTGATGTACATTGTTATATCTCTCTATAGTTGATGTACATTGTTATATCTCTCTATAGTTGATGTACATTGTTTTATCTCTCTATAGTTGATGTACATTGTTGTATCTCTCTATAGTTGATGTACATTGTTATATCTCTCTATAGTTGATGTACATTGTTGTATCTCTCTATAGTTGATGTACATTGTTATATCTCTCTATAGTTGATGTACATTGTTATATCTCTCTATAGTTGATGTACATTGTTATATCTCTCTATAGTTGATGCACATTGTTGTATCTCTCTATAGTTGATGTACATTGTTATATCTCTCTATAGTTGATGTACATTGTTATATCTCTCTATAGTTGATGTACATTGTTGTATCTCTCTATAGTTTATGTACATTGTTGTATCTCTCTATAGTTGATGCACATTGTTATATTTTCTATAGTTGATGTACATTGTTGTATCTCTCTATAGTTGATGTACATTGTTGTATCTCTCTATAGTTGATGTACATTGTTATATCTCTCTATAGTTGATGTACATTGTTATATCACTCTATAGTTGATGTACATTGTTATATCTCTCTATAGTTGATGTACATTGTTATATCTCTCTATAGTTGATGTATATTGTTATATCTCTCTATAGTTGATGCACATTGTTATATCTCTCTATAGTTGATGTACATTGTTATATCTCTCTATAGTTGATGTACATTGTTATATCTCTCTATAGTTGATGTACATTGTTATATCTCTCTATAGTTGATGCACATTGTTGTATCTCTCTATAGTTGATGTACATTGTTATATCTCTCTATAGTTGATGTACATTGTTAGATCTCTCTATAGTTGATGCACATTGTTGTATCTCTCTATAGTTGATGTACATTGTTATATCTCTCTATAGTTGATGACATTGTTGTATCTCTCTATAGTTGATGTACATTGTTATATCTCTCTATAGTTGATGTACATTGTTATATCTCTCTATAGTTGATGTACATTGTTATATCTCTCTATAGTTGATGAACATTGTTATATCTCTCTATAGTTGATGTACATTGTTATATCTCTCTATAGTTGATGTACATTGTTATATCTCTCTATAGTTGATGTACATTGTTATATCTCTCTATAGTTGATGCACATTGTTGTATCTCTCTATAGTTGATGTACATTGTTATATCTCTCTATAGTTGATGTACATTGTTATATCTCTCTATAGTTGATGTACATTGTTATATCTCTCTATAGTTGATGTACATTGTTATATCTCTCTATAGTTGATGCACATTGTTATATCTCTCTATAGTTGATGCACATTGTTATATCTCTCTATAGTTGATGCACATTGTTGTATCTCTCTATAGTTGATGTACATTGTTATATCTCTCTATAGTTGATGTACATTGTTATATCTCTCTATAGTTGATGTACATTGTTATATCTCTCTATAGTTGATGCACATTGTTATATCTCTCTATAGCTGATGTACATTGTTGTATCTCTCTATAGTTGATGTACATTGTTGTATCTCTCTATAGTTGATGTACATTGTTATATCTCTCTATAGTTGATGTACATTGTTATATCTCTCTATAGTTGATGTACATTGTTATATCTCTCTATAGTTGATGCACATTGTTATATCTCTCTATAGTTGATGTACATTGTTATATCTCTCTATAGTTGATGCACATTGTTGTATCTCTCTATAGTTGATGTACATTGTTATATCTCTCTATAGTTGATGCACATTGTTGTATCTCTCTATAGTTGATGCACATTGTTATATCTCTCTATAGTTGATGTACATTGTTATATATCTCTATAGTTGATGCACATTGTTATATCTCTCTATAGTTGATGCACATTGTTGTATCTCTCTATAGTTGATGTACATTGTTATATCTCTCTATAGTTGATGCACATTGTTACATCTCTCTATAGTTGATGTACATTGTTATATCTCTCTATAGTTGATGTATTCACAAAATAGATGAGACTGCAGTAAAACTATTTGATTGGCAAAACACGTAATCACAAAGTACTGTAGTTTTACAAATTACAAAAACAATGACAAAATACAGCAACGTTTCGACCAGCAAGGCCTTTATCAAGCAAACGAACAACAGGAGTGACAAATTTAAAAAAAATGGACGACCAAAACAAACGTTTCTAATGAAAATCTGGAAAAAAACGAAAATCTGGGAATAAAAACGAATAGCGAAATAAATGTAAACAAAACACATAAAACTAGAAATAGAACGAAAGAGAAACAATGAAAAATCTAGTAAATATATAACTTGAATATATGCAACATATACCCATATAGATTACAAGGCATGGGAAGAGAAAGTACTAAGAAGCATAGGAATGTAATACGTTGAGCCCACGTGGTCGCAAGGTACCATACAAGGAAATCAACCGATTCTCCAGAGCAAATCGAATGCGATCATCCGAGGAACACGATCGGATGGCTGTGACCTGGACATCGTGAGCTCCTAAATGGCCAATATCATTGAAATGGGTGGCTACAGGGGTCACATAGCATTGACGTATGTCGCGCAAGTGTTGGGCCAATCGGTCACTGAGCCTCTTGCCTGTCTCGCCGATATAAGCCTTGTTACACCGCTTACAGATAATGGCATAGATAAGATTGTTGATGTACATTGTTGTATCTCTCTATAGTTGATGTACATTGTTATATATCTACACTGAATTCATTAAAAAAGCTTAACAAATAAAATTCCTACATAAATATCTTCACCATCTTCAACATTACATCGGGGACCTTAGCCGGTGCTGCGGAGCTCGCGCACTGTAGCTGATATCTTTCTGTGTAAGAAAGAGATCGGAGCACGTATGGTTATTCACCGAAGTGCAATGATAATGGTCCTATCAATTACCTTCTTTCCTGATGTTCTATTGTAGAAGACTCTGTATACTGTGGAGCTTGGTTACATTCTTATTAAGTGGCCAAACCACTTCATTCTTTGTTTTTCAATGTAATTCAAGCAAGTTTCTGCGCCAACTTTCTTTCTTATGCTGATGTTGGTGATTCTGTCTTTTCTGGTGTTGTTGGTAACTTTTCATAGGCATCGCAAGCCACATGTAGTTAATTTTGAGAATGTTCTTTGCTCATTGTCCATGTTTAGCTCTGGTAACACAAAGTAGGTATGAAAATGCAGCTGATCATTTGTTGTTTAACTGTCAGTGAAATTTGTGGGTGCTTTAACAAAGGGGCTAGCTGGTAGGTTATAGCATTTGCTTTTTGCACTCTAACCTCTATCTCTCTATCTAGTCTTCTATCTTCTGTGAATATATGTATACTTCTCATTCTGTTTAGTTGCAACACATTATAAGAAACATGACAATCATAAAGATGTTCATATTCCAGTATATAAGTTCGTAACATAAAATACCTCAAATCCAGGGAAACCTATACACAAACCTATCTACATACCTACCTTCCTACCTACCTACCTACCTACCACTCACCCACCCACTCACCTACCAACTTACCTACCTGTACTACACACTACTCTACCACTACCTACCCTCTACCTCTACCTACCTACCTACCTACCTACCTTACACCTACATCACCACCCACCTACCTACACCTACCTCTCCTACCTACCTACACTCTACCTACCTACCACTACTCCACCCACCCACCCACCTAGCCAACTACCTACCACTTACCTACCTACCTACCTACTTACCACCACATCCTCACCTCACCTCACTCCTACCACACACCCACCCACCCACCCACCTCACTTACTCCACCTACCTACACACCACCCACCCTACCTACCTGCCTACCCACCTCCTACAACCACCCAACCCACCACCTACCAACCGCCTACCACCGCTACCTACCCACCTACCATACCTCTACCTACCTCCACACACCTACTCTACTACCTTACCAATCTACCTAGCCTGCCTCATACCTGCCTAGCTGCAACAACTTCCTCCTAGCAACCTACCAACCAACTCTACTTTCTAGCTTACCTACCACCAACCAACCACCTACCTCACCTATCCTACCTACCTACCTACCAAACCATCTGTCATCTCATACACCTTCTACCTATCTCATTTTCTACCTATCCCTGGCAATTTATGTCTGTCTGATTAAAATCTTCCTCCATTGTAAGCATATTATCATATCGAATCGTTTGTTTGCCAGACTTTCGCCTCTCTAATCCATCCGTCTATCCATGCCACCACCATCCATCTATCCATCCATCTATCTCATCCATCATCTATCTATCCATCCATCTATCCATCCATCCATCCATCCATCTCTCCATCCATCCATCTATCCATCCATCCATCCATCTATCCATCCATCTATCCATCCATCATCATCCATCATCATCCATCTATCCATCCATCTATCCATCCATCTATCCATCCATCTATCATCCATCTATCCATCCATCTATCCATCATCTATCCATCCATCTATCCATCCATCTATCCTCTATCTATCCATCCATCATCCATCCATCTATCATCCATCCATCTATCCATCCATCTATCCATTCATCCATCCATCTATCCATCCATCTATCCATCCATCTATCATCATCTATCCATCTATCCATCCATCATCCATCTCATCCATCATCTATCATCATCCATCTATCCATCATCTATCCATCCATCATCTATCCATCCATCTATCCATCCATCTATCCATCTATCCATCCATCTATCCATCCATCTATCCCATCTCATCTATCCATCCATCTATCCATCCATCTTCCATCCATCATCATCTTATCCATCCATCTATCCATCATCATCATCCATCTATCATCCATCTATTTCCCTCTATCCATATCTATCCATCCATCTATCCATCCATCTATCCATCCATCATCCATCATCTATCCATCCTCATCCATCCATCTATCCATCCATCTATCCATCCATCTATCCATCCATCCATCATCCATCATCTATCCATCATCTATCTCATCCATCCATCTATCATCCATCCATCCATCCATCTACATCATCTATCCATCTCATCCATCATCATCCATCCATCTATCCATCCATCTATCCATCTATCCATCCATCTATCCATCTATCATCCTATCCATCTATCATCCATCTATCCATCCATCTACTATCCATCTATCCATCCATCTATCCATCCATCCATCTATCCATCCATCTTTCCATCCATCTATCCATCCATCTATCCATCTATCCATCTATCCATCATCCATCCATCCATCCATCCATCCATCCATCTATCTATCCATCTATCAATCCATCCATCTATCCATCCATCTATCAATCCATCCATCTATCCATCTATCATCTCATTATCCATCCATCTATCCATATCTATCCCATCCATCATCCATCCATTCTATCACATCATCTATCCATCCATCTATCCATCATCTATCCACATCACCATCTCTATCATCCATCTTCTCCACTTCCATCTATCCATCCATCTATCATCCATCTATCCATCCTATCTCATCTACCATCACATCCATCTATCCATCGTCATCTATCCTCCATACACTATCAAATTAACATCTATCCATCCATCTTTCACATCCATCCACTTTTATCACATCATCATCCTCTATCATCCACATCTATCACATCTATCCATACTTTTCATCCATCTTCCATCATCTATCCATCCATCTACATCACTATCCATCATCTATCATCCATCTATCATCATCTATCACATCATCATCTTCCATCTATCCATCCATCTATCCATCTATCACATCACATCATCCATCTATCCATCCATCCATCCACTAATACGTTTAACCATAGATTCAAACTTTTTGCCCACGCCCACTTTACACAACATAAACTTTGTAACACCGCCCACTTTACACAACATAAACTTTGTAACACGCCCACTTTACCAACATAAACTTTGTAACACCGCCCACTTTACACAACATAAACTTTGTAACACCGCCCACTTTACACAACATAAACTTTGTAACACCGCCCACTTTACACAACATAAACTTTGTAACACCGCCCACTTTACACAACATAAACTTTGTAACACGCCTCACTTTACACAACATAAACTTTGTAACACCGCCCACTTTACACAACATAAACTTTGTAACACCGCCCACTTTACACAACATAAACTTTGTACACCGCCCACTTTACACAACATAAACTTTGTAACACCGCCACTTTCAACATAACTTTGTAACACCGCCCACTTTACACAACATAAACTTTGTAACGTCTCCCTCCACCGCCCACTTTACACAACATAAACTTTGTAACACCGCCCACTTTACACAACATAAACTTTGTAACGTCTCCCTCCACCGCCCACTTTACACAACATAAACTTTGTAACGTCTCCCTCCACCGCCCACTTTACACAACATAAACTTTGTAACACCGCCCACTTTACACAACATAAACTTTGTAACGTCTCCTCACCGCCCACTTTACACAACATAAACTTTGTAACGTCTCCCTCCACCGCCCACTTTACACAACATAAACTTTGTAACGTCTCCCTCCACCGCCCACTTTACACAACATAAACTTTGTAACGTCTCCCTCCACCGCCCACTTTACACAACATAAACTTTGTAACGTCTCCCTCCACCGCCCACTTTACACAACATA